>CP136871.1:2675619-3065619 GCA_033000465.1 Sciaenops ocellatus | reverse complement strand
CGCTCCGTCTGAATCAGACTAATATTTTCCTTCTTCTATAAAAGCTCTCTGGATGTAGTTTTACCGTGTCCGCGCTCACTCAGCAGAGTGATTAAGAGCTTCAGCCGGGTTCAAAGACGCACTGAGCGCGCTCAATAACGAGGCCGACCAACACGGGCCGGACTTCACTAACGCAGAGTGCGTGTTCTTGTCACGACGTCCACGGGACACTTTACAAGTGACGGAGATCTCAGCTCGTTTGTCCACCCAAACACCACCTGTCAGTCATGAGGGAGCGCTCGTTTAACGTCTTCTTTAGGTCCTCGTTGTTCTCGTTAACCACACAGTTTCATTTAAACAGTAACTAAACATGCAACAGGTGGTTGCATTAGCCGACCTGTCCTCCGGCTGCTCCGCCTCAACTCTCTGTGATTTACAGAGTTTCCTGATGGACAGTGAAGTAAACTGCTGACAACTGTAGCTGCTGTTAGCTACCAGCTTCTAGCTAGCTAACTACAGGCATTTTGGACCACCGGAACAGAAGAAGAGGAGCCAGTGTCGTGCCAGAACCGGAGCTTAAGTTAGTATCATGGATCACGTTAGCTATAAAGCGATAACATTAGCAAGCCAGCCAGGAGTCTGCATGAATTAGCTGATGTTATTCACCCAAGATTTAGCCAGCCAAAACCACAATATCACAAAATACTTGACGTTTTGCAGCAACGTTAGCTTTGACTTTGGACTCTGTTGTAGTGGGTGCCAGAGCCAGTGTCGTGCCAGAACAGGAGCTGGACAATATGTAAGTTAGTATCATGTATCACGTTAGCTGCTCATTTGGTAAGCTACAAATAACGTATCCACTCATAGAGAACGTGAGCAAGCACATCGGGAGTCTGCATGAATTAGCTGACGTTACCTACTCAAGACTGGATTTTGATACGTTAGCTAGCAGGCTAACGTTAGCCAGCTAAAACCACAATATGACAATATGTTTCACATGTTTGGTAATAACGTTAGCTTTGAGTTTGGACTCCGTGTTGTAGCATTTGTTGACGTTCACAGACTATTTATAAGCTAACGTTAGCTAGTAGCAAAGGCTCAGCAGCTTCTATGGACATAATGGCAGAGGAGAAGAGAGTGAAGAGGAGAGAGTGACTGATTATAGGTAGCAACAGTGGTAATATGCTCAAACTTATTATGATTATTATTATAAATTATTACTCATAACACTGAGGCAGGTTTTATACAATGTGGCCACATTAGATCAAATATTTTAACGAGGCTGCGCTGAAGATGTTTGGGAGATATTTGTAGTCTGAGTCACCGCCGCAGCCTCCACTTCCTGTTTTGTCCCTGATCTGCAGCTCAATACCAATTAAATGACTTTCATATCCGTCCAGTGGATACATACGATGTTTCTGTAGGGGGACAAAGCCACGGGCCATTACATTGTACCTCCGCTGCACCTTTTCCAAGGATAATAGCACTATTATTCACCTTTTTTTCATTCTCTCTCCCTTTTATACGCGTCCATTTATGATTTTCCTACGCTTCCCTCCCACTAAGTTCATCCCGGCACTTTTGCGACTATTTTCCCTCTTCTTTTCTATTTCAGTCCATTTCCCTGCAGCCGGTGGGGGGTATTTTTAGACCATACCTATCAGATATTACCCCCTTTTTTCCTTTCCCGTAGGAAATACTCACCCGTCGCTCATTTTACCTTTAATGTAATGCTCAAGGAAACTGTAAAAAAAAAAAAAACACCATTAATGACGCCGAGGGGGTTTGAATAGCAAAAAAAGAAAATAATGCCAAGTTTTCAAAGTAACCTCAAGGTTGTGTGCGCACGGTGTGCAAAGAAGAAAAACATGATTCTGTTTTTCTTTTTGCATGAATAAAAAATATGAGTGTGTCGTCTTCTGAGTCCAAAAAACAACCTGATGCTGCTTCGCACAGATGTTCCACTAACGATTAAACTGCTTCGCCGTTTCGCCTTTCCTGCTCTGCCTCTGAGAAACAGACGGCGCCTTAACTCGATTAGGTCGCCGTGATAAACGTGTCAACAACCTGGACACAAAGTCAACAAGGTAAACAAAGAGAGAGGCAGAGAACAGAGTGATTGATTGGTGACCGATCGATAACACGGAGGAGCTTCAGTATCAGCAGCTCGTATGTGGCCACTCGTGTCCGTAACAACAGTTTGCCTCCAACTATCCAACATAACAAAGACCTTAAAGCTCCAGGCCTCATTAAGAAGCAACATTCTGTAACTTTAAACTAACATGTCGATTTACAGAGTTTCCTGATGGACAGTGAAGTAAACTGCTTCCAAATGTAGCTGCTGTTAGCTCAGTTTGTTAGCCGGGCTGCCCACCGGGAAGAGGAGGAGCCAGTGTCGTGCCAAAACCGGAGCTGAACATTACACATCATATACATATCAATGGCAGAGGAGAAGAGAGCGAAGAGGACGTTGACGGAGGAAGCTAAGAAGAGAAAAGGAGAGAGTGAGCGAGCAAGAAGCCGCCGGACAAGAGTAAATCTGGGACTGACTTTTAGTGGTTGGTGAGAGCTTGGTGAAATAAAAGGCTGAAAGACAGACGCCGAGCTGGGCTGACTGCTGTTGGACTAGTCAGTAATATTAGCTGGCTGCTATTTATTTACCACAGTGGGATCACACTCTGAAACTGGAGGCGCTAAATCACAACAAATACAGATTTCCACGCGGTGTTGTTGCTTTGATGGTTGAAATCTTCAGGTGTCCACGTACTGTTAGTGATGCAGTTTGTGTAGTCAAGTGTGCACGGGGGGGACAAACATCTAATATTTGGGATTTAATTAAATACTCTGAAGACTAAAAACTCGAGTCGAGTCATAAAGAAATCACCAGAGTGCACTCTGCATACAGAGAGTGAAAGAGAGAGGGAGGGAGGCGCAGCTGGTGGCAGCCAGAGGACCATCTGTTCATCACTCTATTAGTTCACACACACACACACATATATATATATATATATATATATATATATACACTCTCTCTCGGTGTCACACACACCTAAAGCACACCTCAATTTCCTCTCTTTTACAGATCATCTTTCTTTCCTGTGTCTCTGACACTCGAGGCCCCGCGAGATGACCCTCGCACAAACACACACCGCCGCCGCCGCCATCATCGCCATCATCGTCTACCCACTGAGTCTCACAGTCTGACACGCCACCGCGAACACACTCCTGACAGCTCAGCATCCATCGCTGGACGTGTTTATGACACCGTGCAGAGATGTCACATTCTAGCACAACACAACACTGTGCAGCTGCTGTTAGCTAACGTTAGCTCAGTTTGTTAGCGGCTGTTAGCTAACGTTAGCTCAGTTTGTTAGCCGGGCTGCCCGGACTGTGAGCTCAGAGCGCCACGGAGGGAGTGTTAGTGTTTGTACCACAGGTGTTTTGGACCACCGAGAAGAAGAAGAAGAAGAAGAGGTTTATAGAACCCGGATGCAGAGTGGAGCCAGTGTCATGCCAGAACAGGAGCTGGACCACGAATAAGCTGACGTTATCCACCCGTGACAGGATTTTGATACATTAGCTGGCTAGCAATTACTCTAAAAAAGAAGAAGAGGAAGAAGAGGAGGAGGTTTACAAGGGAATGGTGACAGGGAGCGGAGCCAGTGTCGTGCCAGAACAGGAGCTGGGTAAGCACGCAATGCTAAAATTGCAAAAACAAGCGCCCTCTGCTGGGCTAGATTTTTTAAAAAGCACTTAAACATTTCCTGGTTTTCTCCAATGAGATAATTTAAGTTAGTTAGTTACTGAGTTATCTTGGTAACTTCTTTGCACTCACCGTACATCTTTCCTTCATCTGACAGTATAATCTTCCTCCTCCCACAGGGCGGGTAGATGGCCAGGGCCTCCTGGAAGCTCTGCTCGATGTCGGGGCTCCAGACGCCCTCGGGGTCCCCGTCCATGGTCTTATCTCCTCCCGAGTCACTCAGTCTGTCCATGTCCTCCCCCGCGCTCTCACTGCCGCTCCAGCTACCGCGATCCATACTGGCAGCTAACGTTAACTTAGCCGACGTGTGCTCAGCGGTAATGCCAATGGTTTGACGCCAAGTAGGCGACGTGATGAACGGCAAACTAATGTTACTATTACTGGTATTATTAACTCCCAGTGGGCACAGCCAGCTGTGGACAACTGAATGCTAACGCTGCTTCAGCAGTGCCAGTTTCAGATAATAACTCTAAAAGTGGCTGGTAGAGTGTCGACGTCTCGTAAGCGGGTCAGAAATCCGACGTCAGACAACAGGAACCCTAAAAAGAAAGAAAGAAAAAGTATTGTGTTAGTTGGTGCCTCCTATTGTTTACTTACACAATGTAGTGTGGCATTTTACGACCTGTTTACTTCCTGTTGAGTAATATTGAGGAACTTTACCTTCACGTTTGACAGTTAGATTTGTACACATAGTTAATAGTACCTTTGGTTTAAATGTGCATTGTTAGCCAGTCAGCTAGCCTACCGTGGCTACTAAAATAAAGAAATACACAGGTCGGCTAAGTTGACGTTGAACATGCAGTTCAAGTCCTTATAGGAGCATTAGCTTTCACAAGGCTGTGTACGTCAGTCACCTTCATCTTTTGGCACCTCTTCTCTGTAAAAAAACAAAAAGCCATAGCGAGCTAACGTTAGCTCAGCTGTGAAAATCAGGCTAATATTGGTGCTGTAGTGGCAAGCTAACTACGCTAGCTAAGTCAGAGGTTTGCAACAAAATGTCCGACATCCTTAAAGGTCCAGTTTGTAGGATTTAGTGGCACCTAGCGGTCAAAAATTCTGCAAAAAACAAAAAGTCCATATCTAGATCAGAGTTTGGTTTGTCTGTTCTGGGCTACTGTAGAAAAATGGCGGTTCAAAATGGCGGACTCCGTGGAAGAGGACCCGCTCTCACTGTAGATATGAAGGGCTCATTTTTATATTTTCAATCCACTGTGGCCAATAAATCTGACACACTGGACCTTTAAGTAAGCGAGTAAGAGGCGATCGCCACAAAACCAACTTACGACTTCAGAAAATCAGGGCAGACATAATGGAAACGAGCCACTCTCACTCTGATTCATGGCGAGATATTAAGTCCGAGAAAATATTTTCTAGCGCAGCTTTAACTTAACTGCACATCAACACACAACACATTGTGAGGCTTGTGTATGAAGCAGCTGCTCGAGGGGAAATTATTGCTTCTTTTCATGTTTGGAAATTGCCTATTTTGTTAAACCGTTTGTGGTTTTAGCCCAACATCAAAATCCAAACATGCACGTAAGTGGAGCGCAGACAGACAGACAGACAGACACACACACACACACACACACACAGACACACACACACACACACACACACACACAGACACACACACACACACACACAGACAGACAACTACAAGCAGATTTAGGAAATAAAAAAAACTGAAGGGGTTTTGCCAGCTGCCTACAATTCTTCTAAAATCCCCCACGGTAAACAGCAGGGTTGGCGCAGTACACATCACACTCACAAACCAACATATGCATGCACACACACACACACACACACACAATTACAGTGCCAGCTCCTTGGGCGAACACATGTCATTTTGTCTGGTCTTCTACTGTTCACACTTCCCATGCTCTGTCCCTTGCCACAGCCTGCACAAGCCTGTAGTGTGAAGTGTATGTCAGTGTCAGTGTGTGTGTGTGTGTGTGTGTGTGTGTGTGTGTGTGTGTGCGTCTGGCTAATTTTAACACAATTACACTTGACAGTGTGCACGCGCACACATGCAACTGAAGCATGTTAAAGCAGCAGGCAACATTTTTGGGCACATTTTTAACCCCCGTCAGCCGAGCTCGAGCTCGATGCTGCTCTGGAGGGAAAACGCTGCGAGGCTGCATGAAAAAACATCCGGCGGCCGCGTGCGTGTGTGTGTGTGTGTGTGTGTGAGAGATGAACATGAATGAGATCTGCTGGGTTTTTTTAACTAGAGTTTGTCGTCTGCTTCTCTCTTCATGCTCGTTCTATTCAACCTCATTTCCGTTTCCTTTCCAACTTCCCACCCTTTGCTTTCTCCCCTCCTCCCCAGCAGCAGTTTTTTCCATTCAAACAAGGATTCATTCATCCAGCGGGGCCGGGCGGTTCAGCACCAGTGGCGAGATTTGTTTCCTCCACACTAAAGTGAGCGATAAATAGAAGTACCTTTCTTCACAGGTAACACAGGCCGATGAGTTAAAGGATCGAAGCACAAACCGCTCCTGCAGTCGAACGAATGAATCCTGAATCATCCTGTTGCACTGATGTTTTGGTTAGCTGCACTAATTAATATTTTATATGAACGAAAGGATCAAATGTCTGTGTGTAGCAATAAACCCAAAAAAAACAGATGATAGACGTCAGCCAGCTTCTTCCGAGCAACAAGTGTAAAAAAAAAAGTATCCATAGCAACGTAACATTAGCTTAGTTATGAAAATCGGGCTAGCTTTGTACATATATTTAACAATACCTGTTGTTGTTTTTAGCATTTTTTATTGTTTTGATATATAATTAATCACTTCACTGTCTTTAAATTGCGTTGTTAACCAGTTAGCACCATCAAGTTCATAAAGAGGGTGGCCATCCACCTTTAGCAACGTTAGCTCGGCTGACGTCCCGGCTAACTGTAGTGACTAGCTAACATCGCTAATATTTATCCTTCGGTTTCGTCTTTTCACAGTTAGCTTTTAACATATACTTAATAGTGCCTTTTGTTTTTAGCATTTAAATTGCATTGTTAGCCAGCCAGCTAACCATGACTGAAGAAAAGCACAGAAGAGGTTCACGAAGAGAGCGTTTTAGCTTTAGCACAAGACCGTGTACGTCAGTCACCTCTTCGCTGTAAAAAGTAGCCACAGTAGCGACCTAACATCAGCTCAGCTGTAAAAATCAGGCTAACGTTGGTGCTACGGCTAGCTAGCAGCACTAACGGTTAGCTTAGAGACTGAGGTAATTATCACAATGATCACTGTTAGCATTAAGTACAAGCACCAAGTAAAGCACTGAAAGGTGACGAAGTCGGAGCTGAAGGTATCAGCTATTAACAGTCAACATGTTGCCTAGCCTAGCCTGCTAACGCAAACACATATTCCCAACAGAATCAGCTAACTAGTTTAGACTAGCTTGCTAACATTAGCGCTGATTCCATCCAGAGTCCAGAGGGAATTATTGTGACTAAAGGTCGTGAAAAATCTTGACTAGATCAAGCGGCAACCTCTCTGTGGCTCTGAAGTTAAGTGCTTAAAAACTGCAGTTCCTCAAACGTCCACTTGAGGCTGGCTCCAGAAGTGAGTCAGTCTCCATAAGTCCCCATGTTAAAATGTCCAACTTGTTTAGGTTTAGGTTGCCACTTCCCATTCAGTGCTTAAATAGCCACTTAATTAACACTTCAGTCATAACTCTGCACTTTGAGCTGATGAACAGTTGCTTCAACCGGCTCCGCTTCATTTGAATGTGACCTCAGATCTCCGGTTGATCAGCTGCTTTGTGGAGAACGTAGTACAAACTGCCAGCCACTCTTTCATGTTAATAACCGAACCATTTGTAAACATCGCACGCAGGCACGACATTGGCATCTGCACTAACATTTGCATGTTTTATATGTTTACAGAGTGAGCTGTGTATGTACCGCAGCACTTTATGTGAATCATTGTCAGGATCCAGGGTCGGTCTTCTCTTGAAGCTGAACATTACAGGAGTTCAACACCGCGGTGATATTGAAAGTTTAGTTTTACTTTCTTTTATGAATTACATGCAATATTGGACACGATGACATTTGACATCGTGTTGAAGTTTCACAGCACCCACGTGTACGGCAGGTTTCTATAATAGCAGCTACTTAGGCCGAGTTTGGTGTTTGAAGGCCGTCGAGGCGCGATGGAAAATAGCACTGTTGAGTGTCGGAGATACAATAGAGACAAAATGTGGCTGTGGGAATTTAAAGCCATTCAATCTAAACGTAGGTGGTTCATTGTCATCGCTTCAGCTCCGACCTCTGAAGAGGTCAAATGGTTTTTTTGCGAGTTGTTCTGAAGTAAAATGAGGCAATTTTTTTGTTTTTTTAGATCATGTGATGAATAAATTCTCTACATTTTCTGTCATAATACATCTTAACGCTTGTGATTTCATACTTAGAGGCAACACAGAGGAGAAAAAATCTAAAGATGGTTTGAATGTGCAGCGATGCTTTTGTAACTCAAGTGTTTGGAGTGAGTGGATCAAGGTGCTTGGACTTCAGTGAGTTTATCAGAGCTTCATGCCGCCTGGAAATAAGTTTAAAAAGAAGTCTGAATGCAGCGATTAACAGATTTGACCTTTAATCATAGACTGCATAAAACATGGACACTGTGTCCGTGATGTCACCCACAGGTTTCTGACGAGCCGTTGTGAAGCTCGGTGTGGCGGCTCCGGTCTAAAAACGGACAAAGATCGCTGAGCCGAATGACGCCTGGTTGCTCAAACGAGCCACCCGAAACAGCTCGAGGAACCTTACAGCTACAACATCCATGTTTTATACTGTCAGTGGTTGCAAATATCGTCACTACGCCTACTAACTTGCAGGTAGAACTTCTAACTGAACCAACGTTGAAATCCCCGTTGAAATCAATGGCTAACTTTAGCTTGCTAATATACGAGGTCAAAGGGTAAAAGAGGTCGTATCTGATGTGACACGTCCAAAATAATGTTTAAAAGTAACTGCAAAGATTTTTAATTACAGTTCAGACACCTCAAATTAGACAGAAACCAGGTAATGAACATAAAAGAGCGTTTAACAGTTGGTAGAGACCAAAAATGGAGCAATAACAGAATTACTGCAATGCTAACAAAGGATTAATGTGATTGGGTTAAAGAAATACAAATGAGCCGGCGTTAGTTTCAGTTAGGGTTGCAAAGGGGTGGAAAGTTTCTGGTAAATTTTTGGAAACTGAAAAGTGGAAAGTTTCCGGTAAATTTTTGGAAACTTTCCATGGGACATTAAGCTGGGGAATTTTGGAAATATTCCAAATCGGACACTGCTGGGAATTAACTGGAAATTGGGGGTAATTTAAAAGAGCCAGCCTTCAACGTAGTAAATTCACGGTTTATTCCAGTTTATGTCCATAAATTCCTGTTAATTCCCATGGAAAGTTTCCAACTTTGAAAATTCACAGAATTTTGCAACCCTAGTTTCATTGATATTTCACGCTGACTCTGGAGGAGTTTGACCACCCCAGCATGACGTCATGTTGCTTTTTTTGTGCGCTTTACATCTACAAACTTTGCTGCTCCGCCACAGAGTTGGCCATGTTTTTCCGTGTCCGTCAACAACTAGATTAGCGCCACTAAATCGTACCGTTTGGCTGTTACGCTATATTAATTAAATACAGCCACAGTCAGAACTTTACGCAACAAACTTTACACAACTTTGTGAGATTCGTCGAGCTTCGTCCCCCTCCCGTTGAAATCAATGGGGAAAAACCACCGACTTCCATGTGAACCAGGCTTAAAGTTGAAAGCGGAAAATCTAAACAATGAGCTGTAAAGACGGGAACTGAGCCTACAAGCTCACAACTAAACTAGCTGTACTAGCTTCCACGTGAACTTAACACTGATTATTAATTAAACAGACGAGGTTTCGGGGTTAACAGAAGAACCACAGCGAGGCTCGAGGGATGCGAGCATGAAGAGGGGCCCAGCAGCAGATGGACGCTGGAGAGAGACATTAGTCACACAACAATCAACTCTGACTGGGCGACTCCTCTACACCCTGGCTACCCCCTCCATCCTCCACCCACCATCCACCCGCCTTCCCATCCTCTGTGTGTGTGTGTGTGTGTGTGTTGTGTGTGTGTGTTGTGTGTGTCTCTGTCACCAGGCAGGCCTGGACCACTCCAGCCAGGACAGCAGGCTTCATGGTGTCAGTGCCAGCCCTCAGGAGAACACACACAGGGCATACAGCCACGGTCCTGCAGCTGCCTTGGACTCTCATGGTTCTCCCTCTGTGTCGCCTTTCTTCCTCTTCCACTTCTTTTCTTACGGCACTCACAGCCTTCCACCACATGCCAACTACACGTATGTGCACAATATGCATGGCTCAAAGAAGCAAGCCAGCGAGGTTGCAATGACATGCGCGTGATGTTGGAGTATCCAGAGGGTTCGTATGCGAGTTCTCCTGTTGGACCGCTCTGCGTCCAGCTCACAGGTTTTATACAAGAGGATTTTCTCATAATCCTCAAAGCAAACGTTACAATGTTTAATGGTCCCTGACAAACAGAATTATTCAACACGTGACGTGATATTTCATGTTTTTCTACTCGTGTGCAAATGATTCAGATTCAGGGGTGAGTTCATCGATCTTTCCACGGCAGACACGTCATTCATGCAAGGTAAGACCTTTCAAGTACGCCTCATGTTATTCAAACAGTATTTAAGAGCAGGATTTGTCCCCGTTTGTCCCTGAACTCCTCACTGGTCACTATGGAAACATTTTATAATGATAAATGTTTTCTATGGGAATTATTCCAGCGTTTGTGTCTGCAAACGGCATTATGATTTACAGAGTTTCCTGATGGAAACTGCTGCCAGCCGTAGCTGCTGTCAGCTCAGTTTGTTAGTTCAAACAAGGACGAGGCACGATAAGAGAAGAGCTGCATCAGGTACCGAGCACGGAACAATCAACAAGAAGCTTCATGCCGCAACAACACACGCAGTAAAATAAACTGCTGCCAACTGTAGCTGCTGTTAGCTCGGTTTGTTAGCAGGAACACCCATCAGAAGTAATGTAACCAGAACAAATACTCGAGTACAGCTGTGCATATTTACCACAGTGGGATTACACTCTGAAACTGGAGGCAACAAATCACAACAAATGTCTACGAAACACATCAAGTCGTTTTACTTTATCTGTATTTAGACAAGATAAAACCTCACAGGTTACATATTAACCTCCTCAGTGAGGTAATTCAATCACTTTTAACTAACTTAAAGGTCCAGTGTGTCAGATTTAAAGAGGTCTATTTACAGAATATGGTAGAATAAGTTTTCATTAGTGTTTAATCACCTGAAAATAAGAGTTGTTTTGTTTTTGTTAGCTTAGAAAGAGTCGGCTATGTTTCTACAAGTAGCCTTTCTAACTAGATTAGCGCCACCAAATCGTACTGTTTGATTATTATACTATACGAGCCATCAGAAGAACTGCCCAACCCAACCTCATTCAGAACCATCCAAACCATCAGATGTGTTTGTAACGTTTTCTCTCTCTCTGTGGTTCAAACAGGAAAACTCTCACATCAGCACTTCATACAGACGGAGGCTTCAAAACTTTACGCAACTTGTTGTTTGACCTCGTTGAGTCGGCTGTATCCGACTGTGTTTGTGAGATTCTTCGAGCTTCACACGAGGTAAAGAGTCAATAAGTCCATTCTTCAGCGGGGTCAGGAGGGTGAGGCACATACAGACGGGGTCATGTGAGGACACCCTGTCCTTGACTACCTCCAGACTGTGGCGTCCTCGATGCATTCACGCCGCCGTGTGTAGTTCAGTGTCGTGTAGTCTACTTATGATACGCCAACATAAAGACGCCGTTTGGTGAGAAGTGTGGATGTAAGCGGAGGTCAACGACGACGAAAGAAAAAGAAGACGAGGCGCGATACGAGACGGTGTCGATAAGAAGAGCTGCATCAGAAACAATCAACAAGAACCTTCACACACACACGCAGTAAACTGCAGCTAATGTTAGCTCAGTTTGTTAGCTGCTGTTAGCTAATGTTAGCTCAGTTTGTTAGCCGGGCTGCCCGGACTGTGAGCTCAGAGCATTGGGGGAGTGTTAGTGTTTGTACCACAGGAGGTTTGGACCACCGGGAAGAAGAAGAAGAAGAAGAAGAAGAAGAAGAGGAGGTTTATAGAACCCGGATGCGGAGCGGAGCCGGTGTCGTGCCAGAACAGGAGCTGGGAATAAGCTGACGTTATCCGCCCAAGACAGGATTTTGATACATTAGCTAGCTAGCTAGCAATTAGTCTGGAAAAGAAGAAAGAGGTTTACAGGGGATGCTGACAAGGATCGGTGGTAATGTCGTGCCAGAACAGGAGCTGGGCTACCAGGCTCAGCAGCCTCTATGGACATAATGACTGAAGAGAAAAGACTGAACAAAACTTTGACGGAGGAAGCTAAGACCACCGGGAAGCGACATTTTTAGACCCGGGGGTTGTTGGTTGTTTTGCTCTCTGGTTTTTAGTCTTGCAGATTATCTCAGATGATCTTTCGCCTCCATTTCTAACTCAGACTTTAATCAGCTCTTCGCTCCATTTGTAGTGATTTTTGTCTTTTTTCGACACTGACTCAGATCTCCGTATTCACACGGTTTCAATTAATCCATTACTGACAAGTTCATCTCATCCCACAATGCCTTAAAAAGAAAAAAATAATCACCTTTACGGACGTCTCGAGCTGGTTTGATTTGTTCTGACCCAATTTCATGTTTAAGAAACAAAGACAGATATTCATTAAGCCTCCGAATGGAGCGAAAAAAAAGCTTCTTTTATGCGTCGTCTGCGCTAATACACACTTGAGAAAGACAGAAAGTGAAAGAGACGGAGAGACTTGCTTTATGAGCGGTGAAGAGGCTGTGATTCACAGCATGCAGCCCTCATTATTTCACCATCTCTTCTCACAGAAGCATTACCATTTATGCACACACACAGTAATTGGTCACAGATTGCACACTGATACAGTGAAGTGCTTATTTCCTCCTGGAAATGTGACGGTAAAAGGTTCAGCTAGCAGCTCTCTCCGGCCCTCTCTGTTATTCTTCTACAAGTTTTTTTTGCTGAGTCAGACCGAGCCATTATCCGGGCCTCTTCCTGGGGGTGTGTGTGTGTGTGTAGATGTCTCACACACACACACACACACACACACACACGAACAGTAGACAATATCCTCCACCAGTAGAAAGAGCGGCCTGGGGAGGTTGCAGCAATACCAACACCATTTAATAAGTGTGAGCTCGGGAGCATTGTGCCAAGAAACCACGTGTGTGTTTGTGTGTGTGTGTGTGTGTGTGTGTGTGTGTGTGTGCGCGGTCTCATTCCACACCTTGCTCAGGAACACTGTATGGCTGCATGAATGTGAAAAGAGTACAGTGAACTCCATCTATCCATGTCTCCGCCACAATTACATCCTCTACGGCTAACAGATGCTCTGCTCTCGTCACACACACACACACACACACACAGATACACACACACACACAAAATGAATTAGCCCCTGAACTGTGTTTTCCATCTGTGGTCCATTAAAACTCGGGTACTGCTTTATTTAGACCGACGCAGGTTAGGAGGCAGAGTGTAGCGGCGGCGATGGCGGCGGCGGCGGCTGAGCGTCCCGTGCTGCTGTAGTGAGTTATTTAAGGACAGAGCTGGTTTAATTCACCCCGATACACCGACCGCCAACTCTACACGAGCTTTGCAGGTGGTTAAGTCTTGAAAAGTCTTGAAAATAAGCGCAGATTCAAGACCTTCAATCAAGTCCAACACATCCAGAACCATCCACCACCTCTCCTATCTCACCGACTTGCTCCATCGCCACAATCCAAAGCAGAAAAGCCAAAACCTGCAGTTCCTCTTGTCGTCCACTTGAGGCTGGCTCCAGAAGTGAGTCAGTCTCCATAAGTCCCCATGTTAAAATGTCCAACTTCACAGCAGAAATAAACATGTTTACAGCCTGGTACAAAAAACAGTTTTGGTCTCTATAGCTAATTTCTGCGTTCATGACAACTGTACTGAGGGTGAATTTTTATACAACTCACCTGTTCATATTATATATAACATATTAAAAAATGACGCCCCCTTTGGTGGTTCTAGTGTGAAATCCTTCAGATCATACTTCAGTACTAGAATCTGGAGGTTATGTGCAGCAGAAAACATGACGGTGACCTCCTGACGACAGGAAGAGGAGCTCCTTTGTTTGTTGTATTTGGCTGAACCTTAGGAAAAGTTACAAAGAGAGAGAGTGTGTGTGTGTGTGTGTGTGTGTGTGTGTGTGGCGACAAAACAAGAACAAAAGCCACGTGGAAGCTCGCAGTCACTCGAATTGAATGGATTTCTTGTCATAATAAAGTCATAAAATGCCCCAAAAAAGATACAAAAATCGGAGCCAAAAAGACAAAAATTACAAAGAAAACTACAAAACATGTCACAAGAGCTCTTCTGTGCAGCCGCCATGACTTCAGTTTGACACTGAAAATCAATTCTCACGCTGATAAAACCTCAAAGAGGAAGATTTGTTCACACTGCAAAGCTAAACTGAGTCATTTCAGCCTCAATGAGAGATTCACGGTGGACTAAACGAAGCATAACAAAACATAGCATTGTATAACGTTAGCTTAGCATATGCTAAACAACTCGCTACTACAGGTCATACACAAGCAGCTGTGAAGTGAAGCCAAACACTGCAGTTCCTCAAACGTCCACTTGAGGCTGGCTCCAGAAGTGGGTCCGTCTCCATAAGTCCCCATGTTAAAATGACAGTGAAAGACCGTAAAAAAAAAAAAAATGTCATGAGGTATGACTGTTTTCTTTTATTTATACAGAATTTAAAAGGAATTTATACAGAATAAAGTTGCATTTTATATTACAGACTGTTAATTTTACAGTAAAACACTGTAATATTTAATGACATATTTTACAGCCTTTTACTGTCATTGTTTGGCAGTTTTTCACTGTAAAATCTACAGAAATTTAAAATATGGAATAAAACACCAACCTTAAACGTGAAATCAACACACTGTAAAAAAAAAAAAGAAAGTCTGTAGATTTAACATATAAGGTTCACATATATTTTAAAAAATGTTGTTTTTACGGTAAAAAACTGGCAGCTGTAGTTGCCAGAATTTTACCGTAATAAATACAGTATAACTTCACCTAATATTACGGTAAAAGGATATTAATACTGTTGATTTCACGTATAAGGTTGGTGTTTTATTCCATGTTTTTAAATGTCTGTAGATTTTAAAAGACCGTAAAGTATGTCATTACATATTACGGTGTTTTACTGTATAATTAACAGTCTCTAATATAAAATACAACTTTGTCCTGTATTAATTCCTTTAAAATGTCGTATAAATGAAGCTTTGAAGTATGACTGTTTTACTGTATACAGGTACACACTCGTACTTCGTGGCATAATTTACTGTCTTAATACTAGAAAAGGTTATACCGTATTTATTACGGTAAAATTCTGGTAACCACGGTTGTGTGTTTTATCACTTATGAATGATTCACAGCTCATGGTGTCATGCTAAAAGCATAAAAAGCGTCGACATAATTACCATGAAACGTTCAGGAAGGCTTCAGGAGAACTGAATGAAGCACTGAGTAATCACTGTCGGCCTGCCAAAGACAAATCTGAGGTCGTCATTTGTTTCCACTCTGAGTATCAGCGAGCTGTTTTCCCGCTCTGCTCTGTTTCTCATGTCGGCTCCTCTGACCGGGAAAGTCAGCAACAAGTGGGTGAAATCTAGACTTCCAGCTCGCTTCCTGCCGAGGTCAGGAAACACGAGGTTGATTCAGACTTCCCATGAAGGGTTAGTCACCCTCGTCCATTCATCTGCTCGGTGCTGGAAAAACCTGAGAGATCACATCCACGATGACGCAGACAAACCTGGTTTTCAGTTTCAATTAGTTTATAACTACTGTGACGAGAGCTGTGAGGATGACAGAGGACCTCCACCGAAAGGAGGGCGTCCGACATGGACACGATTATCTAAAAGACCTTCCTGCGTCAGTACAGGAAGTTCAATCTGCCTCACGAGCTGCTACCAAGCGGCATCCGCCGTGGCTGCGAAATAAAGAGCCAAAAATGACGATCCTCGTCTGCACTGACTGTTAGATTAAGAAGGAGACACACATTTTGAGCTTCAAAATGGAGCTTCAGAAACCAGTCCATTCTTTATACTCTCATTGATTTGGACAGATCGGCAACATCAACAAAACAAACAGTGATCGCATGACAGAGGCAAATTCTCCGCACAGCGACCCGTTCACGGGGCTGAATCGGACTTTGTACGAAGTAAAGTTCACGTCTGATCCGACTGATTTGGACTGTTTGTGTTCTCGCGTACAGTTCGGCCAAAAAACGGGGGAAGTTTTGGGTTGCAGTGCATGTTTTTGAGAGGGACTGTTACTGTCGATGCTTTTTAGATACGTTTACATACGCCGGAGTTGAGCGAGTACGAAACAAGCACAGTGAAACCCTTTCAGATGATCCAGAACGTGGCAGCTCGCCTGCTCTTCAATCATGGAGCTCCTCTGTCTACCTGTAGCAGCCCACGTTAAATTCAAATCTCTAACGCTGACTACAAAGTAGTCTCCGGTTCTTGAACGTCCTCATACAGACATATGTTACCTCCTCCGATGAACGACGCCTGGCTCTGCCACCCGTACGCTCAGGACAATCCAAACTTTTCTCGTCTGTTGTTCCCCGTTGGTGGAACGTCCTACCAGTTCCTACCAGATCAGGGGCGTCCCTCTCTACCTTCACAAAGCTCCTGAACACCTCCAGCTCTTCAGAGAGGACCTCCTCTACAACACTACCAACGACCGAAACGTCACAATCTTTCAGGTATCTTCCAGCCTACATGCTAACACCGCTCTTATCATCTTCAAAACACGCTGACAGCATCGTGTCGGGAGTCTGTGGATGTTTTTATTATTATTCAGAGGCTGACAGACGGGTGAAGACAAGGAGACGAGAGATCGGGAGCCCAGACAAGCCAGCACAGGCTCCAGAGCAGCAGCCAGCAACCAGCCCCCCCCCCCCCCACAACACAACACCCCACCCAGGAGGACGCCTATTGTTCCCCCCCGTCCCCTAAACAAAGCCTGCCCCTCCACCTCACCCCACAGAAAAACCCTCCACCCACTCAGCATTGTTGCTCTAATAAACCGGCTCCCCTTAAATTTCATTACATGCGAGCTCGGGCTTTCATTCACACCCCCGAGGATTTTAATCAGCTTTAAAAAATTAGGGAAAAAAAACAGAATTTATCGTAATTTAGTCCAGAAACAAACAGGAAACTTGATTTTAATTCAAGGGAAACAAAAAGTTTACACCTCGATAACGTGGCAGGAAGCTTCCTGTAGTTTCCAGGATTCACTCCATCACCTGTTGATTCATCCAAACTGACAATCAGCACCAGAAGTCTCATTTAAATATGCTAATTTTAATTATTTCATATAAAAAAAATGTCGTTTCATGGCGCCGAGGTCAAATCTGTGCGCCGGATTTTGTCTTTAGAAACGAGACGACAGATGAAACGAGGAGGACGGCAGCCGCTCACCAACTCCACCATATTGTTGCAGCATTGGTGAAGTACATGAACACACACACACACACACACACACACACACACACAGTGGTTGTGACTAAAGCACACAGAGGCCATATGGTGCGTCCTCAGCCACCGACGCCTGTTGCTGCCTGCAACAATAGGCCTGCCTGGCCTGGACAGCAAGAGGCAGGCAAACACACACACACACACACACACACACACATACACACACCAAATGGTCGTTAGTCAGTCAGTCTGCGTTGCTTAGGCTCAGAACAAACGCCTGGATTTGCATTCTGCACCTCCCTTCGTCCTCCTCCACCTCCTCCTCCCGTCTCTAACTCACACACACACACACACACACACACATATAAACACACACGCGCACACACACACTTCCTTGGTCTCTACAGGTGCACGCAGCACTCAAAACAGATGTCAACGGACTGGAGAGGGTGAGGCACGAGGGGGGAAAGTGGAGGGACGACGGGAGGCTGTTTGACAAAGCTTTGTACACTCTACAGACAATGACACACACACACACACACACACACACACACACACACACGACGGCCTGGTTTGTCACTTTGAAACGACAGAATAAATAAAAAAAGTGTAATTTGCTCCAAAATCAAGGTCGAACACACAAAGATTTTCAAAATAAAAGTCTTTTTGTAGAGACTCATTAAGACTCATTAAGACTCATTTATCAGGATTTCACCTTCAGATGAACTAAACACTAAAAGACTCCACAGACTGAAAAAACACACGCCTTTACAACATCAGAAAATAAAGATTAAAATAGAAATTTGGATTTTTTTCTGTTTTTAACGTCCTGTGTCTCACGTCAGTCCCTCGATGGACACACGGTGATTGAGTCGTCGTATCCGAGTTAAAATGTTGCCGTTAAACATCTTTACGTCCCATTTATCAGGATTTCACACGCTCATCTGAGTCTACAAACGATAAAGATGCAAACAGAATCAGAAATATTCAGATTTTATGAAGATATTTTGATTTCTTTCTGTTTCCTGACAGTTTAACGTCCTCGGTCTGTTACAGGTGAAATCAGTTGCTTGACTTGATTCGTCGTTTTTCAAGTTAAAATGCTGTTAAACATCTTTAAGTCTCATTTATGAAGATTTCACACACTCATCAGAGTCTATAAACTAAATAAATGCAGATAAAATCAGAAATATTCAAATTTTATGGAGATATTTTGAGATATTTTCTTCTTTCCTGACACACACTGAGAGTTTTCATGCAAAATAAAAGGCGACCTCACCGAGCGTCAGCATCCGAACACTCGTCGTGTCTGTGAACTAGACAAACATATAAAATCAGAAAAATCGAGATTTTATGTAGAAATTTTAAAGACAGTCTGACGTCCTCTCTGACACACGGACTGTTTTCATCATCAATCGATTCATCGTTTAAATTAAAATGTTGCTGTTCAGGATCTTTAAGTCTCATCAGCTGTATAAACACACACACCTTTAAAACATCAGAAATATAAATACTTTTATATATAAAAGAATCATGTTTGGATGTTAAAGACAGTCTGACGTCGCCTCTGTCTCACACGCTGATTTAAAATATATATTTCATATTTAAATTTGAATTTTCTGACATTTTAAAGACGCACTGATCGACGCTCGATCGACAGACGACGAAGTTTTCAAGCTCAAATGTCGCCGCAGAGTTATCAGCTACAGACTGTAAACTAAATAAACACAAATAAAATCAGACATATAAATAAAAGAATATAATATTTTCATTTTTTTCTGCTTTCTTGACACTTGGACGTCCTCTCTGTAAATCTGTGGCTCCAAATTTTCCAGCTTCGTCGTCTCAAACGTTGAAATCTGAATATTTTTACTTTAATCAAACAAATTTAGACGTCAGACGACTTCGATTTGGACTCTGAGTCGATGTAACCAGCTGATTTTATGATTTATGACGTTTTAATAACAGCTGATCGTGATTTAAATAATCCACGTTCATCCTCTCCGTTTGTCATTTTTCCTCCAATAATCAACATGAATATTTAAAAAGAGGAGACACATGTCAGCTGTGAAAAATAAAAACTACAAATGTGAGTTGATGTCTGTAGTTTTGAGGAGGCACTCTGGGTAAACAGTGTGTTATCAGCCTGTGGCCTGTTCCTGTGACTGGGGCCTGTTGGGAGGAAAAAAAGAGAGAAAAACCCCGCCGATGCAACAAGTCCCCCTCCTCCTCCTCCTCCTCCTCCATTCACTCCCAGCTTTGTTAAGCTGCCTGCCGGCGACGCAGCGTAACAAATGTTTCCATCACATCGAATCCTGATCAAGAAGTCCTGATGGAGAGCCCTGATGATCACAAGAGGATCTGTTTGTTTGTTTGTGCAGGATCCGAACTGAAGTGAAAGCAGCGACATCACACACACACACACACACACACACACACACACACAGTAACACGGCGGAGCGTTTCTCAGCTTGTTGGACTTGTTTAACGGCGATCTGAAGCGCGATGTCGGTGAAATTGTTGTAAATTCACCTCCGGAGACTTCACGAGAGAAGCCGGAGGGCGCACGGAGCGAGCACGGAGAGGTGGTGCTGCTGCTGCTGCTGGTGGTGGTGGTGAAATGAAAGGGGGGGACTCCTCCTTGGGAACTTACCTCGATTCATACGCCTCTTTTATGGATTAATTCCCAACACTTTTCCACGGATCCGAGTCGCTACAGCACCGGGAAGCGCTCCCCCAACTCCGCAGCCTCCTCTCGGGTTCGGTTCTAATGAAGGCTCGGGCGCGCTGAGTGCGTAAAATGCGCAGCGTCTCTCCAAGGATGCGAAATATGCGCGGAATGGGAGCAGGAATGAAATGAACGCGGTGGACTGAGTTGAACGGGGCGGGGTGAGAGGGACTGGCGTCACCCTGGATGGATGAAATAAGAGTGAGTGAGAGATGGGAGGATGGGTGGAGAGAGGGAGAGAGAGAGGGAGGGAGAGAGCGGAGGGGGAAGGGGCCGGACTGTATGGGCTGCGTTCAACAACAAAAGAAAAGAGTGGAGCGGCCAAACTCCATTCAGAGGAGGAGGAGGTGGAGAAAACAGACTCTGCAGGCTCTGCGTGGAGGAGCAGCTGACAACGAACCTCCAACAAACATTCAGACAACGTTTCACAACTTTACAGGACAAATATTTAAAACAAAGTTTAAAAAAAACTTTAACTCAAGCTTCAATACTCATATTAATTAAATATTATCCTGATAATGTCAACAAAGATTATTTATCATTAAAATTTCATGTTTTTATTCTAAAACTAAAACCTCTGACAGAAAATTGTCGATTAGCTAACGTAATTTGTTTATTTATGTTAATTCCCATCAATTTCCATAATTCCCATGGAGTTTCCAGTTTGGAATATTTCCAAAATTCCCCAGCTTAACTTCCAATGGAAAGTTTCCATAAATTTACCGGAAATGGGGGAAATCAGCTACAGAGCCCAACAAACTGTTTTTTGTACCAGGCTGTAAACATGTTTATTTCTGCTGTGAAGTTGGACATTTTAACATGGGGACTTATGGAGACTGACTCACTTCTGGAGCCAGCCTCAAGTGGACGTTTGAGGAACTGCAGTTAGCTAATCTTCGCTAATCTTAGCTAACGCAACTTTCGTAGCAGTATTTTTCATCTCTGAAAACACGTTAAACTTAAACTCAAGCTTTAATATTCATATTAATAAAACATTATCCTGGATAATGTTAACAAACTGAAGATTATTTATAATTATCTTGCGATAGTTTTATTTTAAAAAATTGTTTTTAATTTAAAACAAAAACCTCTAACAAAAAATTGTCGATTAGCGAATGAAATTTACGTTTCAGTACCTTTATGTGTCTCAGTAATTTTAGCTATGCAATTTATGTTTCAGTAACTTTGTTATGATTTGGCGCTGTATAAATTAAATTGAACCGTATCTCATATATGTAATCTTAGCTAACACAAACTTAGTCTTAGTAATCTTAGCTAACGCAAATTATTGCAGTATCTTGCTCTCTGAAAACACGTTAAACTTTAACTGAAACTTTAATATTTGTATTAACAAAATATTGTCTAATGTTAGCAAACTTAACATTATTTATGTTAATAAAAAATTTACATTTCATTAACTTTATGTGTCTCAGTGATGTTAGCCAAGTAATTTCTGTTTCATTAACTTTGTTATGATTTAGCGTTATACAATTAAAACTGAATTGAATTGTGTCTCAGTAATGTCAGCTAATCTTTGCTAATCTTAGCTAACGCAATTTTCGTTGCAGTATCTTGCTCTGTCTGAAAACACGTTAAACTTAAACTGATGCTTTAATATTCGTATTAACAAAATAGTATCTTGTCTGATGTTAGCAAACTTAAGATTATTTATCATTAAAATTTTATGTTTTTATTCTAAAACGGAAACCTTAATTATAAAATAGCTTCACTGACTAACATCCTGTTTACATCGTCACATATGTGCAGCCTCCATCCAAAATATGAGTTTAATATTCAGTTGTAGCGACCGTCTTTTCATAGATTTGTCAAAAATGTTTGTAGCTTTTCACTTTGCAGTTACTTTATGTCCCCAGTTACGTTAGCCAATCGTAGCTAACGCGATTTATGTTGCAGTGTCTCAGTGTTAGCTAACGTAATTTATATTTTAGCATCATTTACGTGTCCAGATGTTTATAAATCTGAAGTTTAGCTGCTCGTCTCAAACTGTTAACTTTAAGTGAAGGGCCGTGGACCGCCCTGAAGGACCCCCGGGGCTCGGGGGGTGGAGGGGGGAACCCCGGGCTTTTTAGCAGCCACTGCCCTAACCAGAAAATCTTTGTCTGTCTCTCAGATCTGTGAATGCAGCAGGCAGCCGCCTCCGCCTCATAAAGGAGTTGTTGTTTACTACCAAGCTCCACCGATCTCAGGTTTCAGCCCCTCGGGCGCTGCTGGACTGTCATCTCCCCGGAGGGAGGGGCTGTGACATAAAACAAACACAGATATGCCAGGGTCACAGACTGGAACACCTCCTGCAACTCGACACCACCCGGGCCAATCAACCAACCAGCCGGCCAGCCGGTGGAGCATTCCACATGGCAGCGTGGCTGTGAAATACTCATACAAACAGCTGATCCACATGTGCGTGGTTACACGTTTGTGGCGTGTGCTGCGTTCTCACACTCGAGCAAACGCAGAACAGGCGAGTAAAAAAAAAAAAAAAAACGTTCAGCTCCGGCGACCTTTGAGGTCAACGGCTTGACCTCGAGTCTGACCTCACCTGGTTTCCTGATGTTTTATTAACGCTCTCTCGGCGCCGCCCGGGATCCTGTATCGTCCTCGTCGGAGGGGCCGAAGCTTCAATCTGAGGGGGGCAAACATGCAATTGGACATTTATTATTTATCGAGTCGACATTAGTCAGCTGAGATTGTGTGCGAGGTTTGTGTTTAAATAAAAAAAGATCAGATCAAAGTCGGCCGTCACTCCCTGAAAAACTCTTTGAGGTGCTAAAAATAATTTTGTGGAGAGACAAATGTTCTACTTTGGGCTTCAGATGGAACCTTCTAATCTGTGCATCCCTTTTAATCTGTGTATAATTTAATATTTTGGTCTCCTCTGTGCCTGAAATGACAGAGAGGGAAAGTACAGACCGACTGTGGATATAAAAATGTGCCCTCTTGTGGCCTGTGGGGAGCAATCCAAACAAAACGAGTGTGGGAGCAACTCCACACGAGTCTGAGCCGAGTTTGAGGCTCCTCAATCCCAAACAAGAGGCGACCTCCTTAAAACAAACAAAAACAAAATAACTGCAGTTCCTCTTGTCGTCCACTTGAGGCTGGCTCCAGAAGTGAGTCAGTCTCCATAAGTCCTCATGTTAAAATGTCCAACTTCACAGCAGAAATAAACATGTTTACAGCCTGGTACAAAAAACAGTTTTGGTCTCTATAGCTAATTTCCCCATTTCCATTACATTTCAAGAAAATTTCTGGAAACTTTCCATTGGAAGTTAAGATGGGCAATTTTGGAAATATTCCAAATCGGAAACTCTATGGGAATTTATGTGAATTAAGTGTAAATTGTTGGTAATTTAAACAAACTGTATTGTATCCAAACATAAATGTAAACATTTTGTTTTTTTGCAAAATAAAACAATAAAAAAACATTTCAACAGATTTATTTGTAAGTAGAACTTTATCAAGTTTGAATTATTTCACTGAACAATATTATGTAGTCCACGAGCTCAAATGTGTGTCTTCAATAGTCTCTGTGTGCTCTGGGCTCTAAAGTGTGGTCCAGGTACAGAAATCACCTGTGCAGGTAGGGGGCGTGGCCTCAATAGCCCTGCAGTAAGCAGTGTGCTATGTGCATGTGATTGAGGAATAGCAGATATTCAAGTGTACCTGCATGAAATCTGGTTGTTTTAGTCAAGATTATGATAAAATATATTTTCACCAACTATATTTAAGTTCCCTGTTAAAGGGCCAACCTTCAATTTTGCAAATTCCCAGTTTATTCCCATAAATTCCAGTTAATTCCCATGGAAAGTTTCCAACTTGGAAAATACCAGAATTTTGCAACCCTAGCTATGACTGCCATATTTCTTCTCTTCTCTTCATGACCACGATACACCTCCAGCCAACGGTTTCAACAAATGTACGTGGTTTTATGATGAATGAAACTCATTTGTTAGACCTCATATATTTTCCTTATTGCGGTGGCTTTGGCTGACGTGGATCATCGGTGACACTGGTTGCTCAAACAATCCACCTGTAACCACACCCACCTGTCAATCAGAGCATCCACGCTCTTAATTCTGCATTCTTTAAGCCTTAATATAATCTGAACAGGTGAGTTGTATAAAAATTCACCCTCAGTACAGTTGTCATGAACGGGGAAATTAGCTATAGAGACCAAAACTGTTTTTTGTACCAGGCTGTAAACATGTTTATTTCTGCTGTGAAGTTGGACATTTTAACATGGGGGCTTATGGAGACTGACTCACTTCTGGAGCCAGCCTCAAGTGGACGTTTGAGGAACTGCAAGTCTTTGGCTTCACTTTACAGCCACAAGGGTTGCCAGCCCATTAACAACTCGTGATATATCCCGCGGGGTCAAGACGATGCCAAACCTTCGCTGTGTTCGGGTTCGAGTTTGTTTAAAAGCCGACCTCTTCGACAAGGACGCCTCGATGTCTCACTCTGCCGTTTGTGGTTTCTATGTGTATGAAGAAAGAAGAAGAGAGCAAACATTTCAGAAATACAAGTGTCATTAATACGAGTATAAAAACAGATCAAAAGTGAAATTAATTAAATTTTGGCCTTGGCGCTTCGGTAATGCTGCAGCGTGCCGCTGAATGGAGCTGAAATTGAAAGAGAATGAGTAATTAAAGTTCGACTTGAGCACATAAATTAATCAAACTTTCACCTGATGGGATTTATTCTGTTGCAAAGATATGCCACGAGTAAAAAAAAAAAAACCTGAAGAATTCAGCCATGCCATCGCGGTGCACTCCAGCACTTCACTGCAACCTTGGGCTTTGTGACTGCCACTCACTTCCATCCTTCTACATATTCCATATTCTGGAGGGTTCGTTTGTGTAGGTTTCAATTAAACCGTCAGTAAAGTGTGTATGGAATAAGACTTCTTATACAATGAACTGAATGAGTACATTTACAGCACGGAGGCTCCAAGGTTTGGACGATCATTTCTATATATCGGCTTGTTTTTTTGTGTCTTAATGTGACAAAATGAAATGTAATTAATAAAGTTTCTTATGATTAAATCATATTTTTTTTAAACTTTAGTTATTTCACTGGTCTCAACCTTGAGACAGACAGTTTATCCAAGATCTGAAACGCTTGGACAGTTTCAGGGAATAAGAACCTTGTTTTACCTCGTAGACCACGCAAACAAAGGCAAAGCTCTTCATGGTCAGACGCCATCATATCTTAAAGAGCTCATAGTGCCTTATCATCCCACTAGAACACTGCACTCTCAAAATGGAGGGTTCTTTGTGGTTCCTCGTGGTTCCTTTAGTCTCCAAAAGTTCCTTCAAGCTCCTCTTCTGTGGAACAAGTTCCCATTTTAGGTTCTGGAAGGAAGCACCCGCAACATCCCGACTACAGCCGGTCATCCATCCATCCATCTTCTTCCTTTTATCATGGTGGCAGCAGGTTCAGCAGGGCGCTCCAGATGTCCTTCTCGCCAGCAACACATTCCAGCTCCTCCTGGAGGATCCCAAGGCGTTCCCAGGCTAGATGGGCTATGTAGTCCCTCCAGCAAGTTCTGGGTCTGGCCTGGCATCTCCTCCCAGTTGGACGTGTCCAGAACACCTCCAAAGGAAGGCGCCCAGGGGCCTGGATGTCCAACCACCCAGCGGAGGAAGCTCATTTCGGCCGCTTGTATCCGCGTTCTCATTCTTTCGGTCACTACCCAAAGCTCATGACCATAGGTGAAGGTTGGAACGTAGATGGACTGGAGGATCGAGAGCTTTGCCTTTCGGCTCAGCTCCGTCTGAACCACAACGGTCCAGTACAACGTCTGCAGTACTGCAGATGCTGCACCAACCCATCGGTCCATCTCACGCTCCATTTTCCCATTAAGACCCCAATATACTTGAACTCCTTCTCTTGGGGTATCAACTCAGCAGATCGTCGTCCACCGAGGATCTGGCTTCTGCTCAAGGGTTCTGCCTCTTAAAGGAAGTTTTTCTTTGCCACCGTCGCCAAGTGTTTGCTCATGGTGGGAAGTGTTGGGTCTCTGTAAATAATAAATACTATCTAGGCCTGCTCTATATGGAAAGTGTCATGAGATAACTCTTGGTATGGCTTGGCGCTATCATTTTTGGTCTTCACACATGTATTAGAGTGTTGGATTTAGTGTTTTTTCCTATGTTAGAGCGTTTAAAAGCCTTAGCAAGGGCCATATCGCTCACTCGTGAATCTTTATTTTATGAAATCTGCATTGAAGATTGTTTAACGATATCACTTTAATGTTTTTTATGGTGGTAAATGTCGATGAAATATTGGTCCAAAATGTGTTGTGACTCATGAGTTGTTGATGTAAACACGTTTCATCACAGCGATACATCGTCTCATCTCAACGAATCAAAATCAGCCTAATCAGAGCAGTCGTAGTGATATAATGAAGACCTTTGAGACGGCGAGCGGGTCCTGCTGATTGCCTCCTTCAGCCCTCTTCAGTTTGCATACCAGGTACACGTCGGATAATACAGACCTGGAACGCTCAGAGCTTCTGCAGCAGACGGGAAACGATGAAACACGTTTTAAATTCTGAGTTTTCCAAACTGAAGCAGCAGTGCGTCGCACGAAGCATGAAGAAGAAACAATGCTGGAAATATTCATGTTTTTTTCAAGATTTTTGCATCACATAAGGACTTTTTTGAGGAATATTACTTTCGAGTCCGTCTCAATATGAATTGTGATAACTTTGCTGATCTTTAACTTTTCATTTAGCGCCACCATCAGGTCCAAACTAACGACATTCCCATCAGCCTCGGCTCTACTTTGTATTTAGTGCTCTCTGTGGCTGTGAAATGAAGCCAAAAACTGCACTTCCTCAAACGTCCACTTCAGGCTGGCTCCAGAAGTGAGTCAGTCTCCATAAGTCCCCATGTTAAAAACTTCACAGCAGAAATAAACAAGTTTACAGCCTGGTACAAAAAACAGTTTTGGTCTCTATAGCTAATTTCACATCACGGATACGACGTCCATGTTTGATACAGTCTGTGGTTAATAGTGGTCTGTTAATCGCTGCATAAAGACTTCCTCTTCTTCTTAAACTTATTTCCAGCCTCTGAAGGCAGCATGAATCTCTGATAAACGTACTTAAGTCTCACCACCAAACACCTTGATCAAATCACTCCACACTTTGAGCACAAAAGCAGCACTGCAAGATTTACTATTTCAGAAAATGTAGAGAATTTAGTCATCATCTGATCCAAAGAAAACCAAACTCACACTCACAAAAAAAACTCTTTAAAGGTCTGAAGCAATGACAATGAACCACCTACGTTTAGATGTGGATTCTATCTCCAACACTCAACAGTGCGATTTGTTATTAATTAATGACAACAAACGGTTACGAAACATTTAAAATATGTAATTTTAAACGGTATATTCTGTGAATACAACAAGATTATGAAGCACATTGCTGTGAGAACGTTGTATTTACGTTAACCTCTTCATTTCGTGGCTTCGTTCTGAGGGCGATGGCGACTCGGCTCCACTTTTTTTTTTTTTTTTTTTACACAATATGTTCACAATGCAACCTCAATAGTGTACACTGCAGTTTAAACGAGCGGCAGATGGAGTGTGCCAGGGGAACAGAGGGCTTCAGGTACACTGAGCCTCCTCTCCTTTTGTGTTTTTAAATGCTCCCTTTTATAGGGAAAAAAAAAGAAAAAAAAGAGGGGAGCGGACCAGCCTGCTTTTGAATTTTTTGACATTTATTTGACGCACGGACAGAGAGCGCCATGAAAGATAGCAGTTACAGGGCCGAGGTTTAAGGGGCTCAATTTCCATGATCGGCATCGATCACGCCGCTCGGAGTCGCGGAGAGAGAATGAATGAATGAATGAATGAATGAACGAGCCAAAAGAGGTCACGGGCGCCTTCGTCTGCTGCCTCTCAGAGAGCTGATCTGAATCAGCTTTACCTTTTCTGTCTATGTGCATCATAAGTGAGCAGGGACCGCCCGAAAGGACTACAACTCCATGACATATGTTCAATGAATGAACTACAGATCACACGGAAGATACACGTCTATCTTACATAAAGCAACATGTTGATCTACACTCATCAGGTGAACGGTGTCTCTGTCATTCGTACGTCTGTTCTCACACTATGTAACTTTGGGCTTGGGACACTATGTAAATTTTTCATGTACAGTAACAAGTCCTCATCATCGCAGTGAGCGCTCATGTGAGAGTACTTCACACTCGTAGCGGAGGGAGCTCACGTACGAACACATACTGTGATATACCGTCTGAGTGTGATGTGATGACACCTCCTCCTCCTCCTCCTCCTCCTCTTCGTCGTACAGTTTCGAGGCCAGCTTTCGAAGACATGACGGGAAAGGGAGACATGTCAGCGCATAAACATATACGACATCGATACACTTATGACTGATGAAGCAATCCTGCTCTGCTCTGTAACATTACCTAAGTGGAGTGCCAGCAAAACATTATTGGGCTATACGGCCCAGCCTTTTATCTAATGCCACATAATATAATAATGTGATACTTTATTGATCCTCACAAGGAAAACAGTCTTTTCTTCTGCTGCGATTCATAAAGAGGTCAGAGGTCAACGCCAAGCTGCAGAGGACCTGCTGGAGTCTGCGGCTCTAATGAAGTCTTAAAGGTCAAGTGTGTCGGGTTTAGTGGCACCTAGCGCTCATCCTTCTTTGTGTGAAGGAGAAACTATAGTGACGCAGCTACTTGTAGAAAAATGGTGATTCAACACGGCGGACTCTTTCTAAGCTAGCAAAAACAAAACAAGTCTTATTTTCAGGCGATTAAACACTCCTTACATCTGACACACTGGACCTTTAAGTTAGTTAAAAGTGACTGAATGACCTCACTGAGGGGGTTAATACGTAAGCTGTGATGTTTCATCGCGTCTAAATACAGATAAGATACAATTGGCTGATGTGTTTCCTTTGCTAACGTTAGCTTAGAAATGAAGTCTGTTAACATCAACAAACTTCTGGGACCCAACAACTCCAAAGTCAAAGCTAACATTACTGCAAAGCGTGTTGTGATATTGTGGTTTTAGCTGGTTAACGCTAACTTTCTTGCTAACACAGACTAATTGCTAGCTAGCTAACGTATCAAAATCCTGCCTTAGATGAAGGTCAGCTAATTCATGCTAACGTTATCGCTAGCAGAACACTATGAGTGGATAAGTTATTTACAGCTTACCAAATGAGCAGCTAACGTGATCCATGATACCAATTTATGTAGTGCCCTGTAGCTCCTGTTCTGGCACGACAATGGCTCCACTTCCCAGGCCTGTAAACTTCTTCTTCTTCTTCCCGGTAGTCCAAACCTCCTGTGGTACAAACACTAACACTCCCCCAGTGCTCTGAGCTCACAGTCCGGGCAGCCCGGCTAACAAACTGAGCTGACATGAGCTAACAGCAGCTACAGTTGGCATCAGTTTATCATCAAGTAACTCTGTAAAAGTTTCAAAATGTTGCTTCCATGACTCTAATTACATTTACTCTCTGAATTTTTGTAACAGTTGAAACTTTTTTAAACATTTCCGTGACGCGGGCGCATCATTTCCTCCGTTACTGCGGTGTGTCTTCAAATCAGAGGAATGCGGCCCCCTCGAGTCCCCATGTGACCCGCGCTCACGGACACGACAATGTAAGAATAATGCAATAACAATAATGTAACAAGGTAATAACGAGAGCGGCTGAATTGTTCCCTGGGCGGAGAGAGGAAATGATCATAACATGGTTTCACATCCCTCAGGATCTGTTGCAGCTGACATGAGAGCATCTGAGAGGGCAATCAGGACCGGATACTGTTACTCGGACCAAATGTTACACGGCGCTTCAGGCATTTAGTCAACACACACACACACACACACACACACACATTATATATATATATATATATATATATATATATATATATATATATATATATATTGCATAAGTGCATGTAGATCTCTCTTCACGTACAAACATATGGAGGTTTTGAACACTTCTTGACTCTTCGTGAATGCTCGTGAACCTTGAAAGCCCAAAACGCCGGTACACAGCACAGAAATAATTGAAACGCAACTTGTGTGTGTGTGTGTGTTATCAGCAGAGAATACCACTGTATAATTACTAACACACACACACACCCATTCTCCACCCTTTCTTTTCAAAAAAAGCTATTGTGGAATGTGTGAAGAAGAATGAACCTTTTCATCCTGTTGGTAACCGTCCTGTCCGTGTTTGGGGGGTCTGCGACAGGGTCAGCTCCAATTCAGAAATCATTTCACACAGCCAGCTGGAAGAAATGTGTTACGGAGGTTTGGTTTGTCTTCCTGTGTTTGTGTATCTGACCCCGACATTTGTTTGGATGGAGCTGCATTCCTCTTTACTTCCTAACTAAACTGACTAAACGACTTATTGAATGTACTGCATTAAAGCTGCAGACAGTTGCTGGATTTGTTGTTCCGATACCGCAACATACACTTAAAGGTCCAGTCTGTCAGATTTAAGGGGCTTGTGTGGCCGACACTCAAACTGTAGCATTGACTGTCATTGATATCAGACAGAGACTTTAATTAAGCCAATCACAGTCAGCCTTGTGAATTTCTGCCCAGCAACCAGCTGCAGTTAACCGCCAGCTCCACTGCAGTCGACCAATCAGAGCAGAGCAACAAACAGCAGCTGTGTGTGAGAGAAAGCCTTGAAAGTTCACCTTCAAACAAGAGACCGCTATGACCAAACTGTAGGTCGTATCAATGAACAAAGAGGATTTTAAGCATCCTCAGGTCTCGCTGAACGTCTACATATATAATTTGTGTGGCTAAAGTTAAAAAATGTGACCTCTAGAGCGAGGTAAAAAACTGGTACGTCTGCTTTCCCTCCACAAATTTCCTGCTCTTTTTGGAGACTTTTTCGAACACGTAACTGTGACTGTCTGATTTAAAGTGCTGATTTTCAGGCTCGTAATCAGGCGATCAGTGGAGGAGTCTCAGCCGTTTTTCTTTATCCGAACATGTGCCGTCAAATTAAGCTCCGAACATTCTGTCCATAAGTGCCCATGTTAAATTTTCCCGCTCTTTTTGGGCGATTATCTCGAAAACCATTACCAGACGCACGAATAAAGATAAAAGCTATAAAACACAAACAGAGCGAGTGTCTGCTGAGTAAAGCCTTTATGTAGTTTTACAGTGTGAATACAACAACAGAGCTTTGGTCAAATATTTCAAATGTTCCTCCACACGTGCAAAGGAAAATGTGGAGCGTTAAGACAACTGGGGAGACACGTACGTCCCCGATACGAAGCATCGGGATCGGACAGTGTTCACATGTTTAAATAAAGGCACTTACGAATGACAAAGAACAAAGAGCAGAGAGGAAAGAATTAAAGAGTGTATCAAAAATGTACAATAAATACAGTTAAACTTTTTCTTTTCTGGATTAACAGATACGTGTTGTTCATCTAAAATCTCCCCTTCGTGCTATTGATACAGGGGGACGATACGACCTAACTAAACATTAATATCGGCTATCTTATTTAGTTCATAAATGCCCAATTTACAATAAAAAAAACAAGCGTTTTGAGGCACAGGAGCCGAATGTCTCTGCAGGAATTTAACAAAAATTTGTGTGCGATACATGGGACAAAATGTGACGCATGCATTCAGATAAAAACAGATTTTTACAACAAATAGAAAGAAAAAAAAAAACATATTTAAGCTTTAACGTGTGGTCTGTGGTATAAAGTGTTCCCTCTTTGTTAAACGTGGTGCTCAGTCTACGTTCCGGTACCTGGTGAAGAGGTTGTAGAGGACGCGCAGTGTCGATTTAAGGTCACAGTTCACTATATCTGGAAAAAACAAAAGAGAAGAGTTATATAAAGACATTTTAGAGTTTAGATCTCCACATTCCCGCCTCTCTATAGCTCTACGGCTCGTATCCACCGGGAAAATCTTTCCGTTAGCAAACAACAGCTGTGAGATGCTTCGGTTGTACTGCGGTTGTTGAGATAAGATTACTGGAAATCCATTTGAGACGCGACGCAATGCAAACATTTTGAAAACCTTTTAGCTCATTCAACATTTGAGTTAGGTTAATCGATAAAAAACACACTGTTACAAACACATTATTACAGACTGGCCATCACTGGTTTCATTGCGTTCAGCCCTGGTTCGGCCGTGTTCACTGGAAGGTAGACGCTGACACTAGCTCGTAGCGCTACCTGCACTGCATAGCTCCCCCTTTCACTATCTGACTGTTTCTACAGGTAACATGTAGACATGAGGCTTCCTGTTTCACGGGGACTTTAAAGCTGCATTATTAAACTTTTTTTGGCCACTTGGAGGCAGCAAAACGAGCTGTAAAGGCACTGTTGACATATTATCATCTTATAAAGTTGTTGCTGCAAACAATGAAAATGATGGAACCAGGGCAGTGAAATAGCAAAACAATGAGCTGAATGAGGCTAAAATGCTTTGTATAGCTGGTAATGCTCTGTGGGGTCATTACTTCATATACTGTTAATCTAAAAATATTTATAACAGCTTTAAAAATGTTATTTTAATAGGTTGGTATCAACTAAAAGAAACAAAGAAACTAATCGTTCACGTCAGTTTATTTAGTGACAGTCTACCAGTTAAACTTCCCATTATATCAATAATTTAAGCTTATGAAACTTCAGTATTTGAAAAATAACGTGGACCAACGTGTCAGCCTCATATTTGATAAACATGTTGGAGTTAAACGTGCGTCGTACCCTCTGGTCGTGGCTTTGGTCTCTCCAGACCGCCGTCCTGCATCAGCTCAAAGGAGAAGGACACGTTGTGGACCTGCAGAGAGAGTGACGAGGCTGTTAGGATGCAAGGAAGCACTGAAGGAAGCACGTTGAATCCTATGTGTTCACACCCACCCGACCTAAACTTTACACATGCAGGCACGGTGTTGGCAACTCCACACACACACACACACACAGCTCGTCGCTGATAAGACAACACACACACACACAAGTTGATAAATCCCACAATACACCCCGGGTCGATTCAATCGTGATATCACAGCTTCCTGTGTCGGCAAACACAGCGCGGCTCTGCTCTGTAAGACCATAAGCCTTCAGCAGCTGCACAAACACTCATCATTTACCAACGGATACATGTCGGCAGAGAAACCTCCGATGTTCAGCCGATGTTTGTCGTTACAACGTGGAAGAAGAACGAACAGAGCAGTTATTACATTATTATATTCTGTGCAGACATGATGGAGGTTCTCAGGTTTTACTGGAAACTGACAATTACGACGTGACGAATGACGCCAAAACACAGAGCTGACGTTGATTCAAAACACGGACCACAGATCTTTTTCAGGTGAAACGTTTAAAGAATTATTTTGATTTGTTTAGACGAGTAAACGTAGTTCTGTCGAGGAAATCAGGAAAGAAGCCAAATGATGCCCAAACTCCACCAGGCATGTCTCCGTCTCGGTCGCAACGCTGTTTTGATCCGTTCTCCACGCGACTTCAAACCACCAGCAGCGTTTTTTCTGGTTTATGTTCTTCTAAATACGTAAATATGCTACGAAATTAAATTGTTTCCCTTTTGGCTGTTTTTAACGATGTATTTTATTTTGAAAATCAACTGGATTCTCGACGGCAGGAAGTCAGACACAGAAACGGCATAGAGAATCCAGTTGATTTTCAAATAAAATACATCGTTAAAAACAGCCAAAAGGGAAATAATTTAATTTCGTAGCATATTTACATATTTAGAAGCACGTAAACAAGAAAAAAAACGCTCCTGGTGGGGTTTGAAGTCACGTGGAGAACGGACCAAAACAGCATCGCGGAGACGTACCGGTGAGGCTTTGACGTAAACGAGAGTCAGAGAGTCGAGATAGATGGACATGAAAGATGTTTTTTATTCTGTACTCATTGTACCTGTGTGTGTGTGTGTGTGTGTGTGTGATGTACTAAAAGCGTCGCCCGATGACGCTCATCGCGTGAAGCGCGTGACCTTCGCCATCTAATACAGTCAAAAAAACAGAAACAAGCCTTACGTAGAGATCTGCTGAGCTGAAGCAGGAGTGCTTTTCTTGATGCCTTGTGCTACTTCCGCACAGCCCACCCCTCGGTTTATCATCGATAGGCCCACACACACACACACACACACACAGTAATAGAGCCTCTAAGCCACTCCAGTGTTTCCCTGTGCAAAAGGAGATTACAGATGCTGTGGGGCCGGTGCCGGTTCTTCCGGGCCAGGAGTGTCTATGGTGTGTTTGTGTGGAGTTGTGTACATTGTAGCACTGATGCCCATTCTGCCTCGCAGCTTGGCAGGGGCCGCTGGCCAAGACCCAAACAAAAGGCTACTGTGGTGTCTCCGCAGATTGCCTGTTCAGAATACCGTAGTACTACAGAGGCCAGCAGCAGCGGAGAGAGAGAGGAGAGATGGCTGGGCGCTGAATGGGCTCTGTGGGGAAAACGGATGGCATTTATCAAGCTATTGAGAGGAGAGTCCTGGCTCCGAGTGCACGACGCTCCTCAGAAATGGAGTATTGATTCGAGAGTGTTTCTTAAACTATAGGTCACGAACAAAGACGGGTCACGGCCCTGTTTCTCGCGGAGAAGAGATTGGATTCATCAAAATGGCGATGCTCGCAACTATACTGTTCTGTTTGACCCATATAATATAAGAATGAGGCAGGGCCACCGCTCACAATAGCCAGAGCTGCTTTCTTTGTTTGTACGGAAGCACAAATATGTAACTCAATCAACAATGAAGATGAAAACCTTCAGCGCTCAGATACTAGTTTAGGCTCTCTACTGAAGGATTAAGACTTTCAGCTTTAATTTGAAGAAAAACAGCTGAGACTCCTCCACTGTTCGCCCGATTATGAGCCTGAAAATCACTTTAAATCAGACAGTCACAGTTACGTGTTCGAGAAAGTCGTCCAAAAGAGCGGGAAAATTTAACATGGGCGCTTATGGACGGAATGTTCGGAGCTAGAGTGAGTCACATGACCGCTAGAGTGGAGAGGGAGAGAAGAATCTGTACCAAAAAATAATGTTTAAACTGCTCTCACGGCCACAAATTTCACTCTACAGAAATAATTTGAACATCAAATTGTAGGAAAATTTGTGCTGCTCGCTCACATAAACCTGCTGAAGCTGTCAGACTTATAGTTTTGGCTCTGTTAGCTCAGATGTGTCAGGATCACCCACCAACTGCCCCATTTACTCCCATATTAACTGAGAGCAGAAATTTGTGGAGGGAAAGCAGACGTACCAGTTTTTTACCTCGCTCTAGAGGTCACATTTTTTAACTGTAGCCACACAAATTATATATGTAGACGTTCAGCGAGACCTGAGGATGCTTAAAATCCTCTCTGTTCATTGATACGACCTACAGTTTGGTCATAGTGGTGTCTTGTTTGGAGATGAACTTTCAAGGCTTTCTCTCTCTCAGCAGTTTCAACTGACAGACACAGCTGCTGTTTGTTGCTCTGCTCTGATTGGTCGACTGGTTGCTGGGCAGAAATTCACAAGGCTGACTGTGATTGGCTTAATTAAAGTCTCTGTCTGATATCAATGACAGTCAATGCTGCAGTTTGAATGTGGGCTTGAATGAATGACACAGCTTCTGATATTAGCATGGAGCTAAGTGAAGACACTTTACCTTTTGGTCGAAGTTCTCTGGTGTGAGGAAAAAGTTGTAGAGTGGCACGAAGTATCCCTCCAACAGCCCCATCAGCAGCACCAGATAAACACCGTCTGCGAACTGAGACAACAGCTGACAGTCAGAAAACACCACCAACGCTACAGACTGTATGCTGCATGGGGAGTCACCAGTGTTCAGTGTTACTCTATTACTGAACACTGGTGGCACTGGTTAATATGATCATTTCAGACATCAGTAAACAAAGAAATAAGAGTTCTCAGATTTTGAGATCCAGTGTCGGTGTGTGACGTACCTGTGTGTCCAACTCAGACACCTCAAGGTTGAGCTTGTTCAGGTGTTTGTTCACAAATGTGATCAATGTCTGCGGAAACAAACACAAAGCCGATCAATAGCTGCACGCACAAATAGACAAACAAAAAGTGAAAGCTGAAAATATGCAGTGCTGGTCGCCACCATGTTGGCTGTACTGCCCTCTCTGCCAATGCGGAAGTACCAAAAACGGAGGCGGAAGAAGCAGCACAGCCAACTTGGTGCATATTTTGAGCTTCGGAAATGTGCGGGCGTCCGTTCTTACATGAAGCAGCGGACTAGTCTGGACTAGAGGTGAAAGGCAAGACTGTTTACAGAATCACAGTGACCCAGATTATGTGCACATACAACGACGGTGAACTGATTTAAATCCACAACACGGCCGTGCAGAGAGAAACCTGAACCGTGGACTGTTTGGCTTTTATATATATATATTTGTATGTCCATCGGACCTCCATGATGGTGGCTGATTCAGTACCTTTTTGACAACGTTGAGTTTATCTGGAGCGTGGTCGAACAGGGTGTCGAAGGCGTCGCGCTCTGGGAAGACAAATTAAAAAAGGAATTATAGATCAAAGAATAAATGAATAAATAAAAGATGTGAAGATTATAAAGAAAATACAGCGAGGACGTACCATGTCTGCCAGAGAAAGCCCTGAAACAGAGACAGAGAAAAATATGTTAAAACAAATCAGAGGAGGCTTCTTCCAGTTCAATCACAGAGGAATGTCGAGAATTATCACAGAAATGACAATACAATAATGCAGCCTGGGTGTCATAATTTGATTAACAATAAACACACGTACACCTGGGTATAACGTTCACAATGGCCGCATACTATAGCACAATGCAACCATCCTGAGTATTGATGCAATGAATGAAGACGTGCGGCTCTTCTATGGGAATGGTCGGCCTCTCCGCGCCGTTATTACAATGTTAGCACTTTGGAGGATGTCGCTGATGGAGGGTGAGGAGGGGGAGCGCTGCAGTGTGAGCCTCCCCGAGGAAGAGATATCGCGGTGGGCAGGCCAGCAAGACATGGCAGCCACTCACACTCACACACACACACACACACACACACACTCATGGATACACTGTCACACATGTTCATGGTGTAATCTGTGATGGCAAAGGCAGGCAGGTCTGGGCAACGGTCCTGGTGGTGTGGTAATAACCGTATTTCCACTGTGACCATGTGAGTGTTGGTGAGCCTCAGTGTGTGTGTGTGTTATTAACCGTGTATCCATCTACCGTGACAAAATGTGTGTGTTTGTGTGTGTTGGCCTGCTGTTATCTCCCTCGTTGCTGCCGTCAGGCTGCAGGACAGCCTCACAGGGAGGGAAAAGAGTGTGTGTGTGTGTGTGTGTGTGTGTGTGAGTGAATTCATCAGCTAAGGGTGCCATCACATATCTTGTTGAATTACAATGTTGTCTTTTCACCACCTAAACTGTGTTTTGCATCTAAAGTACGGCGGAGAAAGAAGAAATGAAATGATGAACAGTTTATCGTTTAAATTCACTAATTTTGTTGTTTTTTTTAGGCTGTGTTACAAAGCAGTAACCTCTGTGTGAAGCCAAAAACTGCAGTTCCTCAAACATCCACTTGAGGCTGGCTCCAGAAGTGAGTCAGTCTCCATAAGTCCCCATGTTAAAATGTCCAACTTCACAGCAGAAATAAACATGTTTACAGCCTGGTACAAAAAACAGTTTTGGTCTCTATAGCTAATTTCCCCGTTCATGACAACTGTACTGAGGGTGAATTTTTATACAACTCACCTGTTCAGATTATATTAAGGATTAAAGTTATGCAGGATTAAGAGCGTGGACGCTTTGATTGACAGGTGGGTGCTGTTACAGATTGCTTATTTGAGCAACCAGGCTTCATTCAGCCCGCCTCAGCTCCACTTCAGGCAGCAGCGCAGTGTGTTATAAGGATACTCTTTAAAACAGCATTAAATTAAATGAGACTTTTAGTGTGTGCAGATGTAATAGAGAGCAGCTATTAGCAGCAGGTTCTACTTTGCACTAATGTGTCTAAACACGGAGTCTAAATGCTACATGAGGTGTAAAAACGAGTCTCACTCTGTGTTGCCGGTGATTTCCTCTTGGATTTGTCTGGACTGAAGGATGCCCTCTCTTTTCTGAAAGACACAAACGGAGAAGAAGAATGAAGCGTGAAAAGCTGAAGTAGTGGAGCGCTGTGTTATAAAAACAGCTCGACACACTGCTCTGTATTCAAACAGGATGCTACACCCACCTGGACGACCACGACTTGAATAGAAACGTGGTCCGGCAATCTGATCGGAGCTCTGAAATGTTGTGACAGCGCCACCAGCAGGTGCAGAATGGCAACTATACTCTTAGCATGGACGGCTAACACGAGAAGACAAAAACAGAAAAATATTAGTTACACACACGCTGCACATAAACAACCAACATTATGACCTTTGCGCCCACATTTAAAGCTGCTAACCACGTTTATCTATTCATGAACTACCTTTGACTCTTTTTTACAAGTTTCCCACGGTAGTTTCTCCGTCATGCTTGAATCGACAGAGCGAGGGCTTTTTTAGTTGGTTGTTGGGTCATGAGATGATCACAGCTTGTATCAGGAGTTAGGAAACATGTTGAGTCAGGTAAGGCCTGATTTCACTGATGTTGTGAAGTGAGAAGCGCCACGACCGAGCAACCGAGCCGGCGCGATCAGAGAAGGTTAGCTGGTCATCGATCTTGACTCCTAAGCTTCTCGCTTCCCTGGTAGGGGCGAGACATACGGAGTCAATTTTGATGTTGAAGTCATGGTGTGTAGTCGTTTTTATAGTCAGTTTTTGAGAGGTTCAGCTGGAGGCGGTGTGTCTTCATCCATGTACATACGTCTGAGAGATCCATGCAGTGTTTGCATTCAGTTTTACTGATTTCTCAAAGATGTCGACATGCAGCACACTCACTGATGTTTCTAAACATTTTTTTTTAAGAGTTTCTTGTATTTTCTTTTTTTTTTTTAATGAAGTGCGTCTGCAAATACCTCGCACTGCCAAACAACAACACACATATTTTCTATTATTTTTCATCCTTCCAGGAATTTAGAATTAAAAGTTTGAGGTGGCGAGGTCACAAAGTCTTCAGTAGAAGATGCCAAAAGTTGCCTTGAGGTTCCAAAACCAACAAAACAACAAAAAAAGCTTTTGGACATAAAGAAAAAAAACAGACAGAACAACTCCAGTTATTATGTGTCGACGACAAAGAGTGCTGCTGGCGTGACGCGTCTTTAGCCGCCCGAACAAACAGGATTTACCTTCAGACACGCAAAACAATCAGGATCAATGAAGTGTCTTTTATTGCACCCTGTGGCAAAATCAGAGAGCAAGCTAAAAGCCTTTATAACACCTATTAGATCCTTGCTGCATTAAAGAGGATCCACGTAAGTTATTGTAAAGGGGGGATGAAAGTGAGGCCAAACAAAAGTGAATTGATTAAAAGAGAGCTGCTCAAATAAAAGGGCCGCAAAATCAATCACATTCCTCGTTTATTCACTGCGCTCTTTAGCATTTATCAAGACATCTCGTGCGAATAGCTTTCAAGGCCAAACTTCGACCAGCGGCACGTTTCAGAATGTCACATTATTTTGTTTGAAATAAATTCATCTGGTTCGGCCTTTCTCGCACAATCGTTTTCTGTCCCTCATCTTGAAACTTTTCTCTTTGTCTCCGTCGTGTCTTGTATTTTTCTGGCGTCCTCTCTCTCTCTCTCTCTCTCTCTCTCTCACGGTGTAATCTGCTCATTAGCCTTCCATCTTCTCCTTTTATATACGTTACAGCTAATGACATGAGTAAAAGGCGAGGCGGCGTGTGTGTGTGTGTGTGTGTGTGTGTGTGTGCTGGGAGCTCGGTGGTAATTATCATTACACTCCGTGTCAGATAAAAGAGTGCCATCAAAGGAGACGTGGAGAGCTTTATTGACATGCACGGCTACCTTTGGCTGTTGTTCTCAATCTGAAAGCTTGCGGTTCGATAAGACGAGTACGATGTGGCATAAATCTGCAGGTGGAGGTCTGAAACAACCTGACGTGGAGCTGAAACACCAACCGTGGTCATGCTACGACCGTCATTCATGTTCTGAATGTTGGCCTGTTATTATCCCAACTCAGGCCTCCAATGAGAACAAACTTCTTCTTAGCTTCCTCCGTCAACGTCCTCTTCGGTCTCTTTCTCCTCTGCCATTATGTCCATAGAGGCTGCTGAGCCCGGCTCCGGTTCTGGCACAACACCCGTCAGCATTCCCTGTAAACCTCCTCTCCTTCTTCTTCTTCTTCTTCTTCCCGGTGGTCCAAAACGCCTGTGGTACAAACATTGACACTCCCCCAGTGCTCTGAGCTCACAGTCCGGGCAGCCCGGCTAACAAACCGAGCTAACATTAGCACAACAACAGGGCCGTGGTACCTGAACAGGTACTGCCAGAACTGAACTCCTAACCCAGGGCGCTGCTGCACAATAAGTGCTGCTACAACTGCATCTCACTGTAATCTCAACATCCTCTCCGTTGTCTTCTCTTCTGCCATTATGTCCATAGAGGCTGCTGAGCCCGGCTCCTGTTCTGGCACGACACCAGCTCTGCTACCCGTCGGCATTCCCTTCACAGTCCAGGCAGCCCGGCTAACAAACGACGAACGAACTGTACCTGAACAGGTACTGCCAGTACTGAACCTCTAACCCAGGGCGCTGCTACACAATAAGTACTGCTACAACTGCACCTCACTGTAATCTCAAAGACTACACTGCAACAGTTGGAGACCAAACCTGACAGCAGAAAACAGTCGTGTTAGCGTCTTTTATCCTTACAGTCGACGTTCCAGCGAATGTTCCTGGTGGAGAGTTTGAGCGAGTCGTTGATTCGTTCCAAAACCGTCTGCAGCTTCTGTTTCTGGGCGATCTCCGACTGGGTCACCTCGGCCACGTTCAGTTTCTCACCCTCCAGCTTCTCTGGAGAGCAAAAAACATGAGCAGAGACATTTAATGTCAAGAAGACGTCTTTGTAAAGTTTAGCTTTAGCTTTCCGCTCGTGTTCTTACCAAATAGTTTCTGCAGGACTTGCCCGTCGTACAGATCTTCAGCCAGATCTTTGACGATGATCCTCTCCCCGACCAGAACATCGTTTATCCAGTCGATCAGCACCTACAATGAAAGACTCATCAGTAAAACCTAAAATATTTAAGTTATTTTTGAATTTAATGAATGTAAATAGTAGATGTCTGTACTGCCCACGCGGCACTTTTAGGGATGTTTTTTTGGTGTTTGGTCTCACCAGACTTTCAGTAGAATCTGATGCTTTGAGAGTTTTAGCTGTGTCTCACTGTCAGGCTGGTGCTGATTAGAAGTTGGGTTGAGGAAAAACTGTCCTGCTGGGACATAAATTGTTGCCCTGCCAATCTGAGGCCTTTGGTAGCCTGACAAAAGTTGCCTGTTTGACTCCAGTGATTGCCTCCCGATCCCTCACATGTTTGAGCATACCAGCTCCACGGCACCATGCTGCCACCTCGAGTTTTAAAGTCGGGATGGTGTACGGGAACACTGACCTTCAGACTTTTATGAGTTTTAAACCTGTAAACCTTTTCAGCTTCTTATATACCTTCTAGTTTGATGCTCTGTTGTGAGTTATCAAAGATAAACGGGAGATGAAATCATTGTAACCTTCATGAGCTCCTGCAGTTTGCGGTCATTCTTGGAGTTTGGGTCCACCATGGTGCGCACTTCATTCTCCTCTATCGAGAGAGCAGAAACAGGATGTCAGAACTATCAGCATCTCAGATAAACTGTACATTATACACAATAATGACACTATTAAATACTACAAGTACAGTACCTACAGTCTGTGAGTCATTTTCTACACAGTGGGTGATTAAAGTTACAGTACGGTACACACAACGGTCATTACGATAGTTATTTAAAGCAGTGAAGTAAACTGCTGCCAGCTGTAGCTGCTGTTAGCTCATGGGGGGAGCAGAGCCAGTGTCGTGCCAGAACTGGAGCTGTGTCATAAATAAGTTAGTATCACGTATCACGTGATCGCGTTGCTTTGACTTTTGACTATTTCTAAGCTAATGATAGCTAGTATTGCACAGCCTCTATGGACATAATGGCAGAGGAGAAGAGAGTGAAGAGGACGTTGACGGAGGAAGCTAAGAAGAAAGGAAAAGGAGAGAGTGAGCGAGCAAGAAGAGAGGCTATTTCCAATTATCGGTCCTCAACTTGTAGTTTATTTATAGATAAAGCCCAGCTAACAGACTGAGCTAACATTAGTTAACAGCAGCTACAGTTTATAGAAGAAATAAAGGGGAATGATTCAGGATAAAAAACACACACATGACCTTTAAGTAAACGTGTCTGAATGTTAACAGGAAGTGTGCGTGTGTGTGTGTGTGCGGCGGTTTACCGAGCATGGTGTCCTCGGGGTCGAGCTCATAGTGAGACGGGCTGAGAGGAAGGTTGATGGCGTTTATCCCCTCCTCCTGAAGCTCAGACACTGTGAGGAAGAGACACGAACACATAAGACTTTCTTATGGTAGATATTCAGAGTACAATGACAGAAACCTGTGAATGTTTGGAGCTCACGCTTGATGAAAAACTGAAATAACTGATGGATTATTTATAAAATCAGTCACTTCCTGTCACCCGCTGATCCTGAAAGAGTCATTCATGCTCCGATATCGTCCAGACCAGACTGCTGCTCTTCACTCGACCTCGGCATGTCTCAGACGACTACTTCCTGTTTACAACTAATTCAAAACGCAGCAGCCCGGTTAGTGACGAGGTCCAAGAAACGAGACCATGGATACGGCCCAATACTCAAAAAAAATTTGTCCTTTGTCCTTTCCTAAACACTTTTCTGTCTTTCTGCCGTGTCTGTGAAGTGAAGCCAAAAACCGCAGTTCCTCTTGTCGTCCACTTGAAGCTGGCTCCAGAAGTGAGTCAGTCTCCATAAGTCCCCATGTTAAAATGTCCAACTTCACAGCAGAAATAAACATGTTTACAGCCTGGTACAAAAAACAGTTTTGGTCTCTATAGCTAATTTCCCCGTTCATGACAACTGTACTGAGGGTGAATTTTTATACAACTCACCTGTTCAAATTATATTAAGGCTCAAAGTTATGCAGGATTAAGAGCGTGGACGCTTTGATTGACAGGTGGGTGTCGTTACAGATGGCTTATTAGAGCACCCAGGCCTCATTTGGTCCAGCGATGATCCACTGATGATTTCTAGATTACCTGGGAGGTGGAAGAAGCAGGACTAGCACTTCAAAGCAGCTCTTCAAAAACCTGTGGGTGACGTCACGGATACGGCGTCCAGTCTTTATACCGTCAGTGGTAGAAACTGTTGAGCAACCAGGCTTCATTTGGTCCACCGATGACTTTGCCGATTTTTAGAATACGCCGCATATTTTAAGCTTCAAAAGAAACCTGTGGGTGACGTCACGGATACGGCGTCCATTCTTTATACTGTCGGTGGCGGAGACGTGGATTGTTTTCTAGTTTGTTGTTGTTGTTCCTTCCTAAAGGTGTATCCTAGGCTAAAGGAGATAAGAAAGGAAGCACTGAAGCACCTTAGGAGGAGTAAAACAGCCTTAGTTAGGAACCTTCCACCTCCACCACCCCTTCACCTTCCTTCACGACCTCGCTCTGTTGGATTTTAACCACCCGGAAGTTTCTAGAAACGTCTTTTCAGTCCGGTTTATAGCCGTGCAGAAACACGGTCGGCCTCCGAGAGCGTGACATTCATCGTTAAAGGCCAGGTTGGGTGGGTAACGTCACTGATTCAGCTAAGCATGTTTGTACAGTAAATATCTGACAGACTGAAGCGAGTCCTCGTGGACTTTAGTTGAACTAATGTTGTCTCCAGTAGTCTACGTTAGTCTCTGGTAGTCGTGGTGGTTGTGCCGGGTGAGCGGTGGTAATTTACAGAATGAAGAGGCATGTGTCACTCTGTAGGAATATTCTCACACCCCGTGTTTGATGCCGTGTGTGTTCACTCGTGGATGGTGTTGATTAAGAGGATATTGTTCCAGTGAAGGCAGAGAAATGCACAGGATGTTCACTCCATGCTTTCATCACACACACACACACACACACACACACACAGATCAGCAGCCTCCTCAGGTATCTGACACACTGAGAAGAAAGGCATGCTGGGATTTTCTGAAGCCCGCTGCGAAGCAGGAAGCAGCGGCCCGCCGTGTTTGTCTGACGTCAAACGGCTCTCGGCGGAGGGTCCGCTAATGGTTGTTTGTGGAATCAGGGGAACATTTAGGGAGCCGTCGAGACTACCACCCAACGCTGGAGGTGATTATTTACACCGGGAGGTGTTCTGTCTTTGTCTCGGCTCGTCGGCTCTTCACGGAGCTTGTTTTCACACTGATTGGCATTTTTAAGTGGCTTCAGAGGAAGACGCGTCACGCAGGCGCGTTCGACCTCACGTCGACGAATAAACTTTGTCAGCTTTAGTTGCTTTACTTGTGTTTGCTTCAGAGATAAAGATACAGTCTGCCAACGCGACCACAGACAAGAGGAAGGACGCTGGACAATCTTACACTGTCGCAGACGAAATTTCTGATGTGCGTATAAAATCTTCAAAGTTTTCCTCGAGTCGCGGCGCGCTCTCGTCATCTCGACCGACTCGGTCCAAGTGATGTGTTAAGTCTCGGAGGTTTTTTCGTCTCGGCTCGTCCAAAAAACGACGTCTGATCATGTGAACGTCGTCAACGACCACCAAGAGTCCTGGGAGGCGCAAGAACCACTGCGGAGCCGAACGGAGACTTCTGGTACGGACCGCGGAGCTTCTGGCGGCCATGGCGTACACGGGAAGCGTCGCATCCTGGTGGAATTTGGTCATAAGGACATTCAAGTAGCATCGTACCCGTCTCACACGAGTTAGGCTTTCCGAAATCTATAACGACGTCAACTCCATGTGCATAAGATGTCATCAAGCTCCAGCCACCCGTGTCTATGTTTTGGTCTTGCCCTTCACTACTTTTAATTTTTTGACACAGATATTCAACTCTATTCGATGCTACGGCATGTATGGCTTTGTTTGGGGTTTTACCTCCTACTTTGTCTCCTCATTGGCTCGACGTTTGATCTTATTGAGGTGGAAGTCTCCTCTTGGATCAGGGACATTCTTCAGTTCGTGAAGTTGGAGAAAGTTACGTGCACGATAAACGGTTCACTTGCAAAGTTCAACAAAACTTGGGCACCATTTGATAAGACGTGGTTTGATGAGTGTGGTGTGGAAGAACTTGAACTCAGCCCCTATCGAGGACCTTTTGGGATGAACTGGAGATTGCGAGCCAGGCCTTCTCGTCCAACATCAGTGCCTGACCTCATAAATGCTCCACAGATTGAATGGACGCAAATTCACACAGAAACACGCCAAAATCACGTGGAAAGCCTCCCAAGAATGAAGATGGAGTCTTTCTCTGTATGCATGTTCAAGGACGCTGAAAAAATGATCTATCTGATGAGGTCTGCAGCAAACAAAAGGACAGATTGATGCACTGCATCAGGACTAAATGTAGAAATGTTGAGTGTAAACAACTTATTGCTCAAACGGCAGAGTTGCACAACTCGTGCAATCATTCCCACATCTCAGAGTCACGTGAAAACAAACAGATGAGTTAAAGGACAGAAGAAACAGACGAGGACGTTTGAGTCGAAACACGTGCACGGAAGGTAAACTTTTACATCTTCTGTCAGTCACTGGAAATTCACAGACTCACTCATAGCTGCTGTGCAAAAACACCACACCAATTAGCACAATCTGATGTTACTGTAATTATCACTTGTGCTATTTAAGGACGAGCGGGTGTGCAAGACGCCGAGGTTGTTATTGACCACGGTTCGGCTTCAGGCGTCTGTTTCCTCGCCGCCTTGCTCACCTCCGCGGCATCCTCTCTGCGTCCTCGCTCCAGCGTCATAAAACGACGACACCTTTCTACCCGCTTGGTTTGAATAAGGACGACAATAAAAAGCCAACATAAACCGTCCACGATCACGTTAACGGGATGAATTCATGCTGTCCTACCTGGAGGGCAGAGCGCTCCACAGCCCATGTCTGTCTGTCTGTCTCCGTCCCCCCAGCCTCGAGCATCCTCTCCTGGCTAGCAGGAGCGGCTCTCCCCCCCGGAGCTCATCGTTAAATCTATATTTGCTCTATTTTCACACGAGAAAATCTGTTTTACGTGCCGTGTTTTCTGTTTGCACTCAGCCGGCGTCCGTCTGTACGCATTGTACAGCCCCTCGCTAATGCTCTCAAACCTCCTGACCTTCTCCTTTCATACCATCTCATCCCTCTCTCTCTCCTCTCTCCTCTCTCCTCTCTCATCCTTAACCTCCTTCTCATTTTTTCTTTTACTTCCCGTCGTTACTCCGGTTCAAGCTGGCTCTCTGTCCTCTCTCTCTCTCCCCGTCGCTGCCATAAACGTCACAAGGACTTAAATCTAATCAATGATCAACGCGAGAGCGAGCGGCCCACGTTTTCCATCAAATCATGGAGCACACTGCACTCAGTGTGTACATACGTGTGTGTGTGTGTGTGTAATGTGATTGCATGCATGTCTTCTCGTAGACAAAAGAGCGACATAAAGTGGGGCTCAGCTGTGCAGCCGTATCCTGAATGACTCAAAGTAATCATCCGATTGTAGGAGACCTTTGTCGTCTCACGATAAAACCTGGCCTTTAACGATGAATGTCACGCTCTCGGAGGCCGACCGTGTTTCTGCACGGCTATAAACCGGACTGAAAAGACGTTTCTAGAAACTTCCGAGTGGTTAAAATCCAACAGAGCGAGGTCGTGAAGGAAGGTGAAGGGGTGGTGGAGGTGGAAGGTTCCTAACCGAGGCTGTCAGTGCTTCCTTTCTTATCTCCTTTAGCCTAGGATACACCTTTAGGAAGGAACAACAACAACAAACTACAAAACAATCCACGTCTCCGCCACCGACAGTATAAAGACTGGACGCCGTATCCATGACGTCACCCACACGTTTCTGAAGCACCATTTTAAAGCTTAAAATATGCGGCGTATTCTAAAAATCGGCGAAGTCGTGGATCATCGGTGGACCAAATGAAGCCTGGTTGCTCAAACAAGTCACCTGTAACAACACCCACCTGTGAGCCAACCTCAAGTGGACGACAAGAGGAACTGCAGTTTTTTGGCTTCACTGCACAGCCACGGAGGTTGCCACTCGGTCTTCGGGTGACATCATGGAGACTACGTCCAGGTTTTAGACAGTCTGCGGGGACGTCACAGAGACTACGTCCATGTTTTAAACAGTCTGTGGGGGATGTCACAGAGACTACGTCCAGGTTTTAGACAGTCTGTGGTGACATCACAGAGACTACGTCCAGGTTTTAGACAGTCTGCGGGGACGTCACAGAGACTACGTCCAGGTTTTAGACAGTCTGTGGGGACGTCACGAAGACTACGTCCAGGTTTTAGACAGTCTGTGGGGACGTCACGAAGACTACGTCCAGGTTTTAGACAGTCTGTGGGTGACGTCACAGAGACTACGTCCAGGTTTTAGACAGTCTGTGGGTGACGTCACAGAGACTATGTCCATGTTGTATACAGTCTGCGGGGACGTCACAGAGACTACGTCCAGGTTTTAGACAGTCTGTGGGTGACGTCACAGAGACTACGTCCAGGTTTTAGACAGTCTGTGGGGACGTCTCGAAGACTACGTCCAGGTTTTAGACAGTCTGTGGGTGACGTCACGGAGACTACGTCCAGGTTTTAGACAGTCTGTGGGTGACGTCACGGAGACTACGTCCAGGTTTTAGACAGTCTGTGGGGGACGTCACAGAGACTACGTCCAGGTTTTAGACAGTCTGTGGGGACGTCACAGAGACTACGTCCAGGTTTTAGACAGTCTGTGGGGACGTCACAGAGACTACGTCCAGGTTTGAGACAGTCTGTGGGGACGTCACAGAGACTACGTCCAGGTTTGAGACAGTCTGTGGGGACGTCACAGAGACTACGTCCAGGTTTTAGACAGTCTGTGGGGACGTCACAGAGACTACGCCCAGGTTTTAGACAGTCTGTGGGGACGTCACAGAGACTACGCCCAGGTTTTAGACAGTCTGTGGGGACGTCACAGAGACTACGTCCAGGTTTTAGACAGTCTGTGGGTGACGTCACGGAGACTACGTCCAGGTTTTAGACAGTCTGTGGGGACGTCACAGAGACTTCGTCCAGGTTTTAGACAGTCTGTGGGGACGTCACAGAGACTACGTCCAGGTTTTAGACAGTCTTTGGGGACGTCACAGAGACTACGTCCAGGTTTTAGACAGTCTGTGGGTGACGTCACGGAGACTACGTCCAGGTTTTAGACAGTCTGTGGGGACGTCACAGAGACTACGTCCAGGTTGTGTACAGTCTTTGGGGACGTCACGGAGACTACGTCCAGGTTTTAGACAGTCTGTGGGGACGTCACGGAGACTACATCCAGGTTTTAGACAGTCTGTGGGTGACGTCACAGAGACTACGTCTAGATTTTAGACAGTCTGTGGGGACGTCACGGAGACTACATCCAGGTTTTAGACAGTCTGTGGGGACGTCACAGAGACTACGTCCAGGTTGTGTACAGTCTTTGGGGACGTCACGGAGACTACGTCCAGGTTTTAGACAGTCTGTGGGGACGTCACGGAGACTACATCCAGGTTTTAGACAGTCTGTGGGTGACGTCACAGAGACTACGTCTAGATTTTAGACAGTCTGTGGGGACGTCACGGAGACTACGTCCAGGTTGTGTACAGTCTGTTCTCCTTCTCCGGAGCTGCTGTCCTGTATCTGACCTCTGACCTCTCTCTGCTCTGGGAATCAACCAGCAGGATCAACAGATGTTCCCTGAAGGGGAGCCGAGGAAGAGGAGACAGTAGAGGGGAGGAGTAGCCTGGTGTAGCCTCCAGCCTCCAGCCTGTGACGGGGCCTGTGTTTACTCATTCCTCCCTCATTACGGTAGTAGCGGATTCAATACCTTACATGGGAACAGAGGCAGCCTGCGGCCATGAAAACACACACAGGCAGCCACAGCTTGTAGTTTACGGTGTTTAAAGCGGGATTAAAACGGTACAAACCGGCGCTAAACACGTTAGCTCGGTTAAATTTAGGTGCGTAGTAACGTTGGAGTTTGTGGCGGTAAAGTATCACCGCGCTGGAAGGTGACGGTTAAGATTTAAAAAGTGGTTTTAACTCAATAAATCCATCTTTAATCCTTTAAAATAACACAACACAAAGAGTCGATGGAGTCTAATTAAGTTTGCGGTTCGTTATTTTGTGAGTTGTTTACCTTCTTTCGCCTTTTTTCTCCTCGCCAAAGTTCCTCCAAGTTTTCCCAGGAAAGAGTCATCCTTCTTGCGGGAGGACGGGGACTTGGGTGTCGGTGATTTCGGAGAGGACGGGGACTTCTGAGGCGAAGACGCCATCGTCGTCGTTACGGTTATGTTTTAATCCGGGACAGTTAAAGACTAAAACAAAAACTGTCCAGAGTTTGACGTGGAAATGAGGGAAAAAAAATCACCGTCCACTCCCTAAAGCGGAAACGGAATTCCAGACATTTTCTCCCCCGAAGTTGGCTGCAGAGTGTGGCCCCTCCTCTGTGGACCGGAGGAGGAGGAGGAGGGCCCGGGAGAGGCTGCCGCTGCTGCCGCTGCTGAGCGCGGGAAGCGGGGGGCACAGAGCCACGGTGACCGGGGGTGGCCGGGTGGATGGAGAGGCCCCAAGATATAAACTACACACCACAACAGGCCGTGTTTGGTGACAAACAGATGTGGAATAATTAAAGGGGCTACGAAGTGTCAAAAACAGTTCTTCAAACGTCCACTTGAGGCTGGCTCCAGAAGTGAGTCAGTCTCCATAAGTCCCCATGTTAAAATGTCCAACTTCACAGCAGAAATAAACATATTTACAGCCTGGTACAAAAAACAGTTGTGAAATAATTAAACACTTAATTGTTAATCTGTCTTTTATTGCTAACTTCTCAGATTTTAGCTAAATATTGTGAAAATGTTCCCTACAACCTCAATTACACACAATATGTATATATATATATATATATATATATATATATATATATATATATATATATATATTTTTTTTTTTTTTTTTTTTTTTTTTTTTTACATACATAGGCCCGAAATACAACCACAACCATACACCCTGGTTTGGTCATGACTTGGCCTTGTCTCAATACACCCTGGTCTTATGGTCTTGGTCTCAATACACTCTGGTTTGGTCTTGACTCAGTCTTGGCATGCCTTGGTCTTGGTCTTAGTCCCAACCCTTCAAAGTCTTGGTCTTGTCTCAGTACACTCTGGTCTTGGTCTTAGTCTCAACCCATCAAGACCAAGTTTTGCCTTGGTCTTGATCATGACTTTGTGTTGGTCTCAACCCCTTAAAGTCTCTTTCTCTGTTTCAATACACTATGGCTTGGTCTTGACTCAGTCTTGGCATGCCTTGGTCTTGGTCTCAACCCCTCAAAGTCTTGGTCTTGTCTCATTACACTGTGGTCTTGGTCTTGGTCTCAACCCCTTAAAGTCTTGGTCTTGTCTCAATACAATCTGGTTTGGTCTTGACTCAGTCTTGGCACTCCTTGGTCTTGTCTCTATACACTCTGGTCTTGGTCTTGGTCTCAGTCTCAATACATTCTGGCGTGGTCTTGACTTGGTCTTGGCATGCCTTGGTCTTGGTCTTAGTCCCAATCCCTCAAAGTCTTGGTCTTGCCTCTGTCTCGATATACTCCAGTTTGGTTTGGTCTTGACTCAGTTTTGTTACGCTTGGTCTTTATCTCAACCCCTTAAAGTCTTGATCTTGCCTTTGTCTTCATACACTCTGGTCTTGATCTTGGTCTCAGCCACCCAAAGTCTTGGACTTGTCTCAATACACACTGGTCTTGGTCTTGTCTCAGTCTTGTCACACTCTGGTCTTGGTCTTGTCTCAGTCTTGGTTTAGGTGGTCTTGTCATGTTGTTATAACATAATAAAACTCATTAAAAAAAAAACGAAGCCATTTTAAACGAGTCAAAATATTAAATTCATTTTTATTGAAGATTTTTTTGAAAGCAGCTTAAAACCAAAACTTAAAGAAACATAACAGAGTTTTATTTTAACGTATTCTAAATGTAGTCTTTGTTAATTCACAACATAAACAAAACATTTAAAAAATCATGTAAACACAATATTCATCTTCTTCAGACCACAAAGACACAAAGATACAGAGACAGAGACACAAAGACACAAAGATACAGAGACAGAGACACAAAGACACAAAGATACAGAGACACAAAGACACAAAGACACGGAGACACAAAGATACAGAGACAGAGACAAAAAGACATGGAGACACAGAGACACGGAGACACAGAGACGAGGTTAAAAACAATCACAGTTCAACTGACAGCAGAAAACATTCAGTCACGTCTCCGACAGGTGAGACGACGGCTGTTGACGAGCGTAAGATTCAGTCTTATAAGTTAAAAGGTGACTCTCGTCTGTGTCCATCAGTGAAACAACATTAAAGAGTTTAAACACACGCACAGTGAATTACATAAAGTACATCTCTGGGTTAAGCTTTGGAGGGAAAGTGTCGAGTCGTTCCGTGTGTTTTCCAGTGAGGCTTTACAGTGTTAACGACAAATCCGTCACGATAATTAAAGGCAAGCGACCGCACGAGGCGGCTGTTGATCAGACGGTCAGTTTGGTTTATGAGGTGTGCTGAAAAATGTGTGTGTACATCCAGTGTGAGGCCGAGCCACGACAGATTACACCTGTGAGCTCAGAGGTCAAATGATCTTTACGGCTGTGAGGGAAGTCTTCCTCTGAGCTCAGCATGTCGGCACAAACTGAGACTCGCCGTCAGATTCAGGCGTTCACCACCGTGTGACATTAAACAGTGTGACTGGACGTCACTCCAGCTGTTGTCCGCCTCGGCCCAGTGAAGCTCTCCAGGTCCTCGGTCCTCTCCTTCAGCCTCTGCTCCTCCAGCCTCTGCTCCTCCAGGATCTGCTCCTCCAGGATCTGCTCCTCCAGGATCTGCTCCTCCAGGATCTGCTCCTCCTGCAGCTCAGAGGTGTTCTACTTTGTTATCTGGAGCTAGAGGAAGACAGTCTGGTCTTAGACTCAACCCTTTAAAGTCTTGGTCTTATCTCGGTCTCAATATACTCTGGTTTGGTCTTCAGTCTTGGTCTTGACTCAGTCTTGGTCTTGACTCAGTCTTGGTCTTGACTCAGTTTTGACTCAGTCTTCGTCTTGACTCAGTCTCAGTCTTGGTCCTGACTCAGTCTTGCCTCAGTCTTGGTCTTGACTCAGTCTCAGTCTTGGTCTTGGTCTTGACTCAGTCTTGGTCTTGGTCTTGGCTCAGTCTTGGTCTTGACTCAGTCTTGGTCTTGGTCCTGACTCAGTCTTGGTCCTGACTCAGTTTTGACTCAGTCTTCGTCTTGACTCAGTCTCAGTCTTGGTCTTGACTCAGTCTTGCCTCAGTCTTGGTCTTGACTCAGTCTCAGTCTTGGTCTTGGTCTTGGTCTTGACTCAGTCTTGGTCTTGACTCAGTCTCTGTCTTGGTCTTGACTCAGTCTCGGTCTTGACTCAGTCTCTGTCTTGGTCTTGACTCAGTCTTCACTCAGTGTTGGTCTTGACTCAGTCTTTGTCTTGGTCTTGACTCAGTGTTGGTCTTGACTCAGTCTTTGTTTTGGTCTTGACTCAGTCTTGGTCTTGACTCAGTCTCAGTCTTGGTCGTGACTCAGTCTTGCCTCAGTCTTGGTCTTGCCCCAGTCTTGGTCCTGACTCAGTCTTGCCTCAGTCTCAGTGTTGGTCCTGACTCAGTCTCAGTCTCAGTCTTGCCTTAGTCTTGACTCAGTCTCATTATTGGTCCTGACTCAGTCTTGCCTCAGTGTTGGTCTTGCCTCAGTCTTGACTCAGTCTTTGTTTTGGTCTTGACTCAGTCTTGGTCTTGACTCAGTCTCAGTCTTGGTCGTGACTCAGTCTTGCCTCAGTCTTGGTCTTGCCCCAGTCTTGGTCCTGACTCAGTCTTGCCTCAGTCTCAGTGTTGGTCCTGACTCAGTCTCAGTCTCAGTCTTGCCTTAGTCTTGACTCAGTCTCATTATTGGTCCTGACTCAGTCTTGCCTCAGTGTTGGTCTTGCCTCAGTCTTGACTCAGTCTTTGTTTTGGTCTTGACTCAGTCTTGGTCTTGACTCAGTCTCAGTCTTGGTCGTGACTCAGTCTTGCCTCAGTCTTGGTCCTGACTCAGTCTTGGTCCTGACTCAGTCTTGCCTCAGTCTCAGTGTTGGTCCTGACTCAGTCTCAGTCTCAGTCTTGCCTTAGTCTTGACTCAGTCTCATTATTGGTCCTGACTCAGTCTTGCCTCAGTGTTGGTCTTGCCTCAGTCTTGACTCAGTCTCAGCCTCAGTCTTGCCTCAGTCTTGCCTCAGTCTCAGTCTCAGTCTGTCTCGCGGTAAGACTTACATACGTCACTCCATCTTGTCGTGGCCCCAGCCGTCGTCCGCCTGGGTCCAGTGGAGCTCGTATCCTTTGGACAGCACCAGGCTCTCCAGGTCTCGGTCCTCGGCCCTCTCCTTCAGCCTCTGCTCCTCCAGGACGGACACCAACATGTCTCGTTTCTCCACCGTCCTCATGATCTCCGCCAGGATCTGCTGCTCCTCCTGCAGCTCGGAGGCGCTCTTCTTTGTGTCTGGAGCGAGACGGAGGAGAGTAAAGAGGAGTATGAAGATGTAATCTATTACATCTGATACCAGAGTACGTGTTCGCGCGTTCATCCGTCACCTTCGATGGCCATCCGGTGTCGTAGATCTTGCTGCAGTCGGCTCTGCGTGTCCTCCAGCTCGAGCTCGTGAGCACTGAGAGACAGGATGGAGAATAGAGCGACCCCTGCTGGTCAGAAACACGAACTGCAACAACATTAATGTCATTTACGTTTGTCTTTAATCACTCACAAGATCATGAGTTCAGACTCATAACGCGCCAATCTGTTCTTCTCCAGGACGAGTTTGAACCACGACTGATAGAGCTGAGCCTCGTCACTGTCACCGTGCGCCTGAGATGATTCTAGGAGGGGAGGAAGCAAGGAGGGAACAAAAGGAAGGAAGGAAGGAAGGAAGGAAGGTAGCAGAGAGGTGGTGAGGAGATAAAGGAGACAGGATGGAGAACAAAGAGAAAAATATTTCAGAGTTTTACGTCAATAATTGGTCTTCTCAATAAACTCTGGTCTTGGTCTCAACCCCTCAAAGTCTTGGTCTTGATACACTCTGGTTTGGTCTTGACTCAGTCTCTGTCTTGTCTCTAGTCTCGGTCTCACATCAGTAATAGAAGACAGTCATGTGTAGCTTTAACCTGACAGTCTTGGTCTCAGTCTCTTTCTCAGTCTCAGTCTCAGTCACAATCTCAGTATCTTTAACCTCACAGTCTCAATCTCAGTCTCTTCATGTGCCTTAACCTGTCTCAGTCTCAGTCTCAGTCACAGTCTCAGTCTCAGTCTCTTTAACCTCACAGTCTCAGTCTCTTTAACCTGACAGTCTTGGTCTCAGTCACAGTCTCAGTCTTGCTCTCAGTCTTGCTCTCAGTCTCAGTCTCAGTCTTGCTCTCAGTCACAGTCTCAGTCTTGCTCTCAGTCTCGGTCTCAGTCTCTTTAACCTGACAGTCACAGTCTCAGTCTCAGTCTTGCTCTCAGTCTCAGTCTCAGTCTTGGTCTCAGTCTCTTTAACCTGACAGTCAGTCTCAGTCTCAGTCTTGGTCTCAGTCTCTTTGGCCTCAGTTCAGTGCGGCTCAAACAAAGAGCTGCTGTGTAAAAAGATGAAGTAACAATGAAGCTCTGCTGTCTATTGTGTGAGCAGCCATTAACCGTACGGTGAAGCTGTTAACCAGCCTGACGAGGACGAGGCAGCTCTTCTGTCTGAAAGGTCTGAGGAGTCACGGAGGAAATTCCTTTGAGCTGTGTTGTATTGTTTTGTTGAGGCTGAAGGATCTTTGTCTGTACCTGTTTCTCCTCTGATGATCTTCTCTATAGCGACTCCTCTCTCCTCCAGATCCGTCTGTTTCTCTGCCACCTCCTCCAGCTGCCTCTGGATGGCCTGAAATACATTACACATAAGACATTACATGAGACACACGTGAGAACGAGGTGATTATTAGTCCAGGTTTGGAGACGTCTTTCTTGCCACGTTGTGCATAATCAGAAAATCTGGTTCTTGATAAGTTCTCTGGAGAACCTTTTTTAGTTTGGTTAAGGTTCTTTAAGTCACATTTGTAGCACTTTGATGCTTTGAAGAACCTTCTTTGAACACCTGAGGTGCATGTGGCTTTAGCTCATAAAGGTTCCTTGTAGAACCGAAAGGTTCCCCTACGGCGTCACCATGAAGAACCACCAGGCTCTAGCACAAACCTTTAGCTTTACTTTGATTTCTCTGGAGAACCTTTTAAAGTCACAATAACAGCACTTTTGGTGCTTTGAAGAACCTTTCTATGTTTATTCATCTTTGTTAGGTTCTTTGGAGGACTGATTACTGGTTCTCTAAGTCACCCTTTGTAACAATGTGACCTGGTTTTGATAAAAACCAATGAAAGGACAGATTGAACATCTTTCAAGAAGGCTAAATCTGGGACAACTGGACTTGGTCTTTAACCAAAGAGGACAGCTACATATCTTCCTGTTTCAACAGCTGCCAGTTAACTGGAACACTGGTGTCGTGCCAGAACCGGAGCTGGGCGAGCGGGCAGTATAGTAGTACCTGAGCTCTGTGAAGCCTCTTCAGCTGTTCTCTTTTAGCCTGCTGGGCCACCGTCTTCTCGTGCCTCCTCCTCTGTCTCTGCGAACAAAGCTGAAGACAAGAAGTACAGAACATTTCATGCAAATACAGCGTATGCAACACTTCTCCCGCATTGTGTTTGTCCTGTACACGGTAATGGTCGGTACAGACCTTCTGATTGGACGTCTGGTTTTCATTTTCGTCGTCACTGGAGGAAGACTCGTGCAGATTCTGTTGACAAGAGGCTGGACAGAAAAGAGAGAAAGAATGAATTAGAAAAGGTTGCGTGAAGCTACCCGACTGGACCTTTACGTGATCGCCGCGCCGCACTCACCTTTGTTCCTGAGGTTGGTGAGTATCGTCCTAATCTCCTTTTGTGCCTCCTGGTCCTGCCCGTCGCTCTCCGACTCCTCCCTCTTCCTCAGCCTCAGGGACGAGAACAAGTTGAGCTTCCTGCGGGGCGCCGAAGCCATGTCGTCCGAGAACACGCCTCCGGAGTCTCTGCGGTTTCCCTTCAGGGAAACCTGCTGCAGCAGGGAGGGCAGATCCCGGCCGGCCCCCCACGGATCGGCCCCTACTGACGCCAACCGAGCGTCACGCTTGCCGGCCTTCTTCTCGTCTCTGGATGGTTCTGGACCCGCGGTGCTGAACAGGGAGCTGAACCTGAACGTACCCTCTGACATGGGCCTCTGTTTGCGAGGGCCGTCGTGTTTGGTCCTCCTGATGTGAAACAAAATGTGGGTTTAACACAGAGAAATCTCGCCCACGGCAGCTTTAATGTGTGAATAAAGTACGGACGAACATTGTGACTGCAGCGTTGGAGCTGTTGGAGGGATTGGTCACACTAAATGTCCTCCTGAAGGCGTTGGCGATGAGCTGGAAGGCTGAGGGCGACGAGGCAGAGGGTTGGCTCTGGGATGGTTCCCCATCCTGGCTCGAGTCTGTCTGAGACTTATCTGCTTGTACCTGATAAAAAACATCAGAGGACGAGGAAAAATGTGGTCAACATAATGTGGAATTAACTCTGTTATCGTGTCCACATCACCGTCCTTGGAGTGCAGCAGCAGAAGGAAGGAGGAGCGAGCGATGAGCTGAAAACAACTGATATTGCCGCATTAATAAACTCCACCTGGTCTTTATGTTGATGTGTGATTCTGCTGTCAGTCACAGTTTCCTCTGGCCCGACCAGTATGTCCCAGTTCAGAAGCTTCTCCTTCTCCGTGTGCGATAACATCAAGCGTTTCTTCGGGGTAGACGAGCGCTCTTCGCTCTTCTCGCTCGCCTTTGAGGGATTCTGGGTATCCGCCGATGTCTTGGACTTCTGAGAAAAACAGGAGCGTTAATCTTCTCAAAGACTAAACTGTGTCATGTGGCGTCATGTACCTCATACATCGAGAATAAATAAATAATAATAATATATATATATATATATATATATATATATATATATATATATATATAATATAATATATAATAATAAATGTAACAGACCGTTTGTTTTTCAGATGGAGTGATCTCCTCGAAGTCGGAGTCGGCTTCGGGGACGGTCTCCGGTCCTTCTTTGTCCGCCGGGCAGCTCCTCTGGAAGTGCTTGATGAAGATGAGAGGGAAGGCTGTGCGGGGGCAGGAAGTCAACAGTTAAGCTGAGATGCTAACATCATTGCCGAAAATCTTTGTGTGGTGTAGGAGGTTCAGATGCAATCTTATCAGCTAGATTCTATAAAACATGGACGGCATATCTGTGACGTCACACACAGGTTTCTGCAGAGTTGTCTAAAAATCAGCAAAGATGTGGATCAATGTGGCCGAATGACGCTTGGTTGCTCTAATAAGCCGTTTGTAACAGCACCCACCTGTCAATCAAAGCGTCCACGCTCTTAATCCTGCATAACTTTAAGCCTTAATATAATCTGAACAGGTGAGTTGTATAAAAATTCACCCTCAGTACAGTTGTCATGAACGGGGAAATTAGCTATAGAGACCAAAACTGTTTTTTGTACCAGGCTGTAAACATGTTTATTTCTGCTGTGAAGTTGGACATTTTAACATGGGGACTTATGGAGACTGACTCACTTCTGGAGCCAGCCTCAAGTGGACGACAAGAGGAACTGCAGTTTTTGGCACTTCACTTCACGGACACGGAGGTTGCCGCTTGGCTTGTACTAAACTTGAAATAAAACATCGCTGACCAGAGCTTCTCATCTTAGATTAAATGTAAATTAGTTTTATTAATTGTGTTTGGAAACCATAGAGGAACGTTTAAATAACATATTACACTTAAACTAACCCTGTAAACCCAGTTTAGTGTAATAAATGTACATTTAATCAACTCTATTTAGACTAAAATACGACTAAAACTAAATGATGTTTTAGTCAAAAGACTAGATTTACTATTAAAAGTCAAATGTTTTGTTACTGGAGAAAACACTAGGACATTTTATCTGTGAATCACAGGAAGTCAACAAGTCTGCAGAAACCAGCGAGACCTCGAGCTTTCAAGAGAACAACACCGACCTCTAGTGTCGCACATGTTGCATTACAACAGTGTTGACTCGCTGCAGCTGAGGCTGCAAACAAACCTGAACTGATCTGAGGATGCACAGACAGACTGAAGTAAAAATCGGAGGTACTCACTCGCCTTGATCTTCCGTTTCCAGCGATTATTCTGTTTGGTGCTGGAGCGATCTGCAGAGAGTGGATTTATGAAGGTTAAGGTCAAGTTTGAATTATTTCATTGAACAATATTATGTAGACCACGAGCTCAAATGTGTGTCTTCAATAGTCTCTGTGTGCTCTGGGCTCTAAAGTGTGGTCCAGGTACAGAAATCACCTGTGCAGGTAGGGGGCGTGGCCTCAATAAGCCCTGCAGTAAGCAGTGTGCTATGTGCATGTGATTGAGGAATAGCAGATATTCAAGTGTACCTGCATAAGATGGTAAATGGACTGTACTTGAATAGTCTTCCGACCACTCAAAGCACTTTTTACATCACATATCTCATGGCTTGGATGCCAACTGCTCATCAGTTTTAGGAGCTCACACACATCCGGTCAGTATCTTGCCCAAGGACACTTCGACATGCAGACTGGAGGAGCCGGGGATCGAACCAGCAATCATCTGATTAGTGGACGACCACGCTCTACCTCCTGAGCCACAGCCGGCACTAAAATCTGGTTGTTTTAGTCAGGATTATTATGCTGAAATATATTTCCCACAACTATATTTAAAGGTCCAGTGTGTAGAATTCAGTTGCATCTAGTCGTCTAATCGCTTCACTGCAATCTCCTCACATCACCCACTGTAGATATAACAGGATAACTTTTAAGTAACAAAAATAAAAATAAAAATCTTATTTTCAGGTGATTAAACGAGCATGAAAACATAGTTATGAATATTATACTCCATGTTTGCCTTATTCTGAAAATGAAGTCCCAAAATCTTACACACTGCACCTTTATGTTCCCTGTTAAGGACCAACCTTCAATTTAGTAAATTCCCAGTTTAGTCCCATAAATTCCTGTTAATTCGCATGGAAAGTTTCCAACTTTGAAAACTCCCAGAATTTTGCAACCCTAGTCTGGAGTGCCCTGCTAAATCTGCTGCTGCCACCACGACCTGACCCCAGTTAATTCCCATAATTCCCTGTTAGTTCCTGTGGAAAGTTTCCAACTTTGACAATTCCCAGAATTGTGAATTTTGCAACCCGTAGTCTGGAGCGCCCTGCTAAACCAGCTGCCACCATGACCCGACCCCGGATAAGAAGAAGAAGAAGATGATGAATGGACGGACGGCGGTGGACTTGTGTGGCTGGAAATGTAAATTATTAATCTGCTCACACGAAGAAGCAGACACGTTTTCTCAAACTAAAAGAATCTGCACAAAGCAGCAGAGGACAGAGCGTCTGGAAAACTTCAGCACAGTGTGGGAGAAAACCTCGAAAACCTCCAACACAAACACACACCAAGTTAAAGTTCAGCCAGTTTAAGACTCTCCCTCTGGGAATATCAACTTCTGAAGCAATAACAGCGACTGGAAACACATTTGTGCTGCTAATACACAAAGAGAGAGAGAGAGAGAGTAACTTCCTGTAGGTCACTCAACCACAAACTGGATTTAACGCTCCGTACGAGCCGCGCTGACCTTTCGTACCGTCCTGGCTTTGGCTCTTGGCCTCCGTCGGATCTCGTGTTGCTGCAGGTTTGACAACGCAGCAAGCTTCCAGAGCATCGACCGCCATCTCCGCGTCTTCGGGCAGTCCTTTATCGAGCTGCACGGAATGCAAGCCGGACGTCGCACCTGCAGATATAAAACAGCCAGCTTGAAATAGATTTGAATAAACGTGATGATGATGATGATGATGTGATAATTTCATGCATAATGATGAAAAATGAAGAAACAAACATACTAATAATAAAAGTTCCATACAGTAAAAAAATAATAATTTCTGAATGTGACATGCAGCTCCACAAAATAAAATATTCAAGCACTGATTAAAAATAAACGACACATTCGTTAACGGTACTCACAGAGCAACGAAGTCAACAAAGGTGATTCCACTTCACAGTCACAGCAAAGAAATGAAAAAAGATCTTTAGACGACCACATCTTTTATCTATTAAAGGTCCAGTGTGTAAGATTTATGAGTATATACTGGCAGGAATGGGATATAATATTAATTAATATACTAAAAAATGAGAATCGTCTAGATACGATCAAGACTTCACCACTAGGTGTCACTAAATCCCACACACTGGACACAGTGTTGTTGAGGAGCCAATGAAAAGAGTTAAAAACCTTCACCAGGTGATGCGGAGATGCCCAAACCCAGAGGGAGGGAAAAGAGAGAGAGCAGAACCCAGGAAGGAAGCTGACGAGTGATCGACTCGAGCGTACGTCAGTTAGCTCGACGGCGTTTGATTCCGGCCGAGCTCTTTGTCCGTTAGAAGCTTTTTAAAGCGTTAATCCTCCTTTTGAATCAGCTTTCTCCGTCAGATGTTACGAAGCACGCGTTATTTTGTTGAGTTAAACAGAAGCTGTGACGGGACAGGATTTTACGTGGGTGATGTTACGTTAACGTAGCACAGAGGTGGAGGGGAAAGGACTGTCGGAGGCCTTTTTGTGGATGGAAGTTGTTAATTTTGCGGTTAAAAGATGAAGCTCGGGATGCTAACGTGTTCACTCGTGTCAAGAAAACCACGCAGCAAATTTATGTAATCAAACTGATTTATTTTTGAAGATATTTACAGCTTATAAATATCATAAATTAAGCATTTTTTTTTACAGTAATTATCAATGTGGAAAACAAAAATAACAAAAGCTGGCAGGCTGCTTGAAGACTCATTATGAACAAAAGCTATCCAAACATTCAGAAAACAGCCGACAAAATGTGCAAAAAAAAGAAAAACGGGGCGTCTGATCTCCTGAGAAAAGTCTAGGAGGAACATGAGAGAGATCTGGAGAGGGGCTCTGAGGGGGGGAGGCCTCCTTCTGAAACAGAGGGAACCACAGACAACACCACAGACACGTGGACACATCCGTTACCGGGCCTGACGAGAAGGGAAGGCTGAGAGAGAAAAGGTCAATTCAAAGGGCGGGCGGCATTCAGACGGATGTTAGGGAGGTTACGGAGGAACAGAGCACAACATGAGTGTTAGCGGGGTTAGCTCAAATTATGTGACGACCACACAAACACGTCGACTGAAAGGTGCCATGTGTGCATCGTCTGTTAACTCCTGTTGATCTACTCTGACCTGTGATCAGGTGAATGGTGTCTCTGTCATTCGTACGTCTGTTCTCACACTATGTAACTTTGGGCTCCGGGTCGGGAGAAGTACGTAACGCTTTACGGCACTAAGTCACACACCACCAACTATTTCACTGATTTTGGTGAAACTGGATCATATTTTATGGAGAAAATGTTTTCTGGTTTTCCCTCTGATGTCCTCCGGCTGCTCCGCCTCAACTCTCTGTGATTTACAGAGTTTCCTGATGGACAGTGAAGTAAACTGCTGACAGCTGTAGCTGCTGTTAGCTCATGTCAGCTCAGTTTGTTAGCTGCTGTGAGCTCAGAGCACTGGGGGAGTGTTAGCGTTTGTACCACAGGAGTTTTGGACCTCCGGGAAGAAGAAGAAGACGTTTACAGAAATACTGATGGGGAGCCGGTGTCGTGCCAGAACAGGAGCTGGACAAGTTGGTAATGTAACCGGGCTCAGCAGTCTCTATGGACATACAGGCGATACCATTAGAGCGACTCCGGATGTTATCCACCCATGACAGTATTTTTTTACGTTAACTTGCTTGGATGAATTGCTAGCTAGCTAACGTATCAAAATATGCCAAATGAAACCACAATATGACAAAATATTTGACATGTTTTACAGTAACGTTTGCTGACATTAGCAGACTCCATTTCTAAGCTAACGTTAGCTCCTGTTGCACACTGTCCGTTAGCAAAGGCTCAGCAGCTTCTATGGACATAATGGCAGAGGAGAAGAGAGTGAAGAGGACGTTGACGGGGGAAGCTAAGAAGAGAAAAGGAGAGAGTGAGCGAGCAAGAAGCCGCCGGACAAGAGTAAATCTGGGGCTGACTTTTAGTGGTTGGTGAGAGCTTGGTGAAATAAAAGGCTGAAAGACAGACGCCGAGCTGGGCTGACTGCTGTTGGACTAGTCAGTAATATTAGCTGGCTGCTATGTCTGCTGTTGGTGACCTTGTTGATGTTTGGCTTGATGTTCAACCTCTGGGAACTGTGAATGTCTGAACAAAATTTTGTGCCAATCTAGATGTTTGGATAATTTCACTGAATTAGTGAGAAGTTTGAACCGCTGGCTACAAAGTCAGTGGGGTTCATCCTCTGGGCACCTTGAATGTGCGACAGCCGTTGAGATAAACCTGTTAATAAACCTCTATGGATGCGACACACGACACCTTTATCGACCACTTCATGCCATACCATTGGGACTCCATGCTGGTCTGTGATTGGTTAATCTGTGTTAAGGTCAAACAGTGGGCGGAGCTTACAGAGGCAGCCAATGCAAAAGCAACACGGCAAGATCTTATGACCGAAAAAAAGCCGGCCAATCGTCACCTTCCTCGCTGGTGGGAATCAGCCAATCAGAGGATGCAGCATTGGAAACTTGAAACAGACTGAACAAAATGAAGTGAACGAGAAGAGAGGAAATGAATTTGGAAAATAAAAAAATAAAATGAGATGTGGAGGGAAAAATGGACGATGGAGAAGATGGAAAGATGAATGAAGCCAAGAATTAGACGTACTGTTGGTAATAAAGTGATTACAAGAAGACATTAAATTGTAAAAACTGCCCAAAAATAAACAGGTCGGTGCCCCAGCAGTGCATTTTTTAAAGAATCGACCCCAAAGTCTGCACAAATAAAGACCTAAGGCATCGTTACAACATGAAATAATCAACAAAATGCAAAAGAAAAAACAAAAACAAAGTGAAATATCTTCACTGAGTCAAGAACAAACAGTCTTTTCTCTGTCTGCATCTTTAATCCTTCCAGGCCTTCACACCGCCGCGCAGTAACTCGCCACCTTCAGTCATTTCAGTGAGGGGGAAGTAGGTTTAGTCTTAGATCATGTGGTTTTTAAAGTTACAGCGGCAGCAGCCACTTTTAGAGGCTTTTTTTCGGGGGGGGGGGGGGCGACACTCGTGAGGGTTAAAGGTCGTCAGGACGGTTCGCCACACAGTGGTGTGAAACGACCTGAAGGCTCATCGTTCGTTTGGCCAGTATTTAAATAAAAAAGGTATAGACGCTAATTTCAAACTGATTTTCTATTTCAGTGCAACCACTTTTTTAAAAAAAAGTAAATACATGAACTCTTCCCGTATGTACGGAAGCCTCAAGCAATCATACATTTAATTTGATCAATTTTCTCGTGATCAACATTAATAACTCGAGAAAACGGAGGAAATAAAATGTATGAATGACCGCTCAGGGCTTCCTTACATAGCAGAAAGAATTACTGATCCGAGTTCTAAAGTTAAACATTTAGTTTTTGTATTAAATTTAACTTTTAAAGCCTCAGAATAAATTGGGAGGTGACATACAGACCATAAATAATGAGCCCAAAGTGAAGTCAGTCAATTGTCTTTAAAAAATAAAATACATAAAGTTAAATACGACCTACCACAAAGTGACTCAATTCAAAGTATTTCCTGAAATGAAAATAATAAAAAAAAAAAATAATAATAATAATGCTGTTTTGGCATTTCCATTTCTTCTATTGCTTTGTGTAGTTAAATACTACGGAAGCCCCGAGCGGTCATACATTTTATTTCCTCTGTTTTCCCAAGATAACGAGTTCATTTCATCGCAAGTTATTTATGTCATTATGTCGAAATAACGAACTTTGTTTTTCCCGAGATATTTTTCTCGAGGTCACACGAGACAACAAAACTTTGTTTCCGAGATAACAATTAATTTGCAATCTCTAGAAAACAAAGAATAGTCTAGTTTACTAAATAATTGCAGAAAACATCATTGCAATTATTTAATATACTACGCTATACTTTGTTTTCTCGAATCTTGAATTACGTTGTTGTTTCGGAAAAACAAAATCTTGTTTTCTCAAGATCTCGAGAACATTTGTTATTTTGATATAAATAACTCAAGAAAACAAATTAAATTGACTTTGACAAGAAAACTGAGGAAATAAAATGTTTGACAGCTTGGGGCTTCCGTAAAATACAACCTAACACAAAGAAGGGAATTCAGATGACTCAATTCAAAGTATTTCCTGAACTGATATCTAAATACTGTTTTGGCATTTCCATTGCACATCCCTGTGGGTGCAGAGTTAGGGTGTAGCAGGCGATATGCAGAGTCAGTTTAACGCCAAACCCACGTGGATCGTTCGGATGTAACCACACCGCCCAGACGGCTCTCAGGGTTAGAGTCAAAGAGCGTGTTCCAGGTGAGTCCACTGCAACCTTTAGCACTTTATCAAAACTTCGAAATCGGGTCTGTATTAGCACCTTTCAGGCGTTGCGTACAGTTTCAACAGCCTGGAACAAGCCCATGTGAGTTACACTCACCGGGGTACAACACCAGGAGACCCCGACAGTCAACAAACATGTACCAGAGGATCTGAGCTTCATCACCAACAGAGGCAAAAAAAAAAAAAAGGTCCAGTGTTTCAGATTTAGGAAGATCTTATTGGCGCAGCCACGCTTTCAAGAGTCTCGGTATGTCCTCGCCACCGTTTTACGTCTACAACAACGAAACTCTTCAGTAGAGTCCGCCCTGTTTCTATAAACAAATCAAAGACTGGATCTAGATTTCAAGTTTCACGGCCATCATGGGTTCCCCTTCACGCCTGGAAGGCTCCACCAAATCCTCCGCACTGGACCTTTAATACTTTAGGCGTAACTAAACCCTCAAACCACTTTTTCCAGATGAAAACGTTTATTTTAGGTCGAGTCAATCGATTAAAGTCCAAATCTGTAAAGTTTAGTATTTGAATAACACATATTGTGTGATATATATATTCATAGCTAGCTCCCTCTACTGGTTCAAACTTGGTTACTGCATCTGAATTTCACCATTGGCTGATTTTGGTGGCAGCTTTCGTCACCAACCAACCAACCAACCAACCTGCTGCACTCAACTGTGGTCAGTCTACGGGAAGCCGCCACGTTAACAACCCACTGATTTTTACATGCATTGTTAACGTGTCTAACGCATTAACGATGCGTGATCTCTGTGTTCTACGTGTTGAAAGCCATGTATGTTTGAACCGGCTGGCTGTCCACATCAGTCTGTCACGTAGCCATGAACCTAAGCCGCCTTTAGTGATCGTTCTTTATAAAATTTGCAAGCAGGATTTGGGGGTTTAGTTCCACTTTAAACACACGATATGGTCAGAGTACCGATATGGCAGCTGAAGCTAATCAAGTTGATTAATAAAACACAAAAACAAAATGAGCACTGACATTTGAAATACAGATTATTTGCTTTCTAAATGGTTACATTCATTCCTGATTCATCCATTCTGGGCTCCCGTCAGGTCAACCGGCCCCTTCCTAGCAGATGAGCTGCTGCTGGGCGAGCTGGTGCTCCTGGTACATCTGTCCCAGCACCTCGTGCATCATGCAGAGCAGAGGACAGCCCAGGCTCAGCAGCTCGTACATGAACTCGTAGTCATGTGAATGACTCGTGACGTGGGACCCCGCAGCTGTGAAAGACTCACACACACTTCCAAACAGCCGTCGAGGCAACACACACACAGCCCGGCTAGCACGCCTCGGCCAGCTCAGGCCTCGCCTAAGCAAGGAAACCAGGGTACCTGGAGGCTGGATCTGGACGCTGTCCGTCGCGGAGTAGCTCCCTCTGTCCAACGATGAGGACGTGACTCGGTCGTCCTACACAAGAGACACACAGGAGGGAAACGATGACGTACAACATAACCCAACAAATATTTGGGATATACATCAACGGTGCAGCGGTGAACTGGTAGGACGTCCCACCAACGGGGAACAACAGACGAGAAAAGTTTGGATCGCCCTGAGCGTACGGGTGGCAGAGCCAGGCGGCGTTCACGGACAGTAATCGAGTCGTGAGATGATCACAGCCTGGATCAGGAGCTGGGCAGCATGTTGAGTCAGGTAAGGCCCGAGGCAACATGACCAGAGAAGGTTAGCTGGTCATCGATCGTGACTCCTAAGTTTCTCTCTACACTGGTAGGGCTGAGACGTAGGGAATCAATGGTGTCATGGTGTATTGTATGTTCGTCTGGGAGGAGCAGAGGTTCAGTTTTTGAGAGATTCAGCTGGAGGTGGTGTGCCTTCATCCAGGTAGATAAAGATACAGATAGAGCAGAGTGTCGTCTGCATAGCGGTGACTCTTTGGTCTCTATAGCTAATTTCCCCGTTCATGACGGAATTTTTATACAACTCACCTGTTCAAATTATATTAAGGCTTAAAGTTATGCAGAATTAAAAGCGTGTACGCTTTGATTGACAGGTGGGTGCTGCTACAGATGGCTTGTTTGAGCAACCAGGCCTCAGGCGGAAGAGGCGGCGTCCAGTGCCAGATATTTTGAGCTTCAGAAATTCTTTATACTGTCAGTGGTTTAAACACATTTCAAATTACTTTCTCTAGTTGGTCTTGTTTCTTGTATTTAGCTGCGGTCTTTCTTACCATTCTCCTCCTGAACCTCCCGATGTGAGTGCTGGACTGCCGCTGGGCATAATGCATCTTACAGTAGAACTTTGCTGTTAAAGGAAGAACACAGAAATCTCCCTTAAAAACACAGAACAGTAAAATCTGAAGTGAGACATTCATACTTCTGTGCAGAACATCGTGCAGAACAAAAACTCCCCACCTGCATGTCTTAAAGAGAATCAAACGTACCCTCCTGCGAGTCGAAGGTGTGTCCTCCCAGACGGAGGGTGCAGTTGCAGACGTCACAGCGGAAACACTCGCGGTGGAAGAAGTAGCCCTCGGCGCTCAGCCTCTCCATCACGTACACCCGCTTGGTGCAGAAGTGGCAGATGTCGCTGCCGCCGAGCCCGGGAGGGAAGTCCTTACGTACCACGCACTGGAGAGGAAGAAGAAGAGGAGGACGAGGAGTTCACACAGGTGATACGAGCTGCTTCGGAGACGCGATTGGTTAATTATTTTGCGAGAGAGACGCCTGAAATAACGCAACGTTTTACGGCACCGTTGGACTTGGTGGTTGCTGGTTTGTATATGTCTGTTAGCAAAGTAGATTTGGACCAGAGCCAGAAAAACTGAGCTCAGCAGCTTCTATGGACACAATGGCAGAGGAGAAGAGAGTGAAGAGGACGTTGACGGAGGAAGCTAAGAAGAGAAAAGGAGAGAGTGAGCGAGCAAGAAGCCGCCTGACAAGAGTAAATCTGGGACTGACTTTTAGTGGTTGGTGAGAGCTTGGTGGAAACAATGTGGAGTGAGCATCAAGTCTCGTTTAGCTACAAGCTTTTTCACACCAGTAGGCGGTTAAACGTGACCTAAAGTTAGCGATAACTGCATGCAGACGTGTATAAGCTGTTATAAATAAATATATATATGCAAACACAGGCAGTCCTCTGAAGCTTTATTTCATGAGTCATCTAACACGGCTGCAAACATACTAGCTGATTTGTTGCTTTGCCCTCGTGAGGACAAAGCAGATCCCATTTACCCCGTCAGCCTTAGGACCCCTCTGCGACCAGGGAACTAGAGCCTGGAAAGGCAGATCATCGGTCATCAGTAAAGACACGTGTTCGATGCTGCTGCTAGTTTAACATGTTACACTTCAACAACATCATCAACATGAACTCTGCATGCGTCCACATGCATCTTACCGGCGTGGTATTGGGCCTGTGGTCGGTCTCATAGAGGACGGCCAGAAGCTGAGCTTTAGCATCTATGGCTGACGACACCTTTCCGACTGTTCGCTAACGTTTCAACGTCGAGGGAAGGACAGAAAAGAGGGAACAGGAAACGACAGGCAGGAGTTAGGAAAGGAGACAGGAGGAAGGAATTTACTCTGCATGAATTCACACCGAGGTCTCGACTTGTACCTCTTTACTGTAACTGGGAGCTCCAGTCGGACAACTCTCAGAGCGAACGAATGACTTTTGAGCGATTCTTCTCTGGTTCTGAAGAACGCAGCTCCCGTTGAACTGGATGAACACCAGAACACTGAAGATCAGTTCATGATGGGTCCATAAGAAGCTCCACAAAGATGTTCTCAAAGCAACATGTAACTTTCCTCTGATAAATCCTGTTGATGCTACACTGATGTCCTCCTATCCTGTCTTGTCTTGTCTTATCCTGTCTTATCTTGTCTTATCTTATCTTATTCTGTCTCGTCTTGTCTCATCTTATCCTGTCTTACATGTTGAAAAACTCTAATCATCTTAAGACTGTTTAAATCTTTAAGACTAGTCTGGTCTTGCAGTCTTCTGACATGTGATGAATCTGTTACCTTGGTGTCTTCGGCTAAGTTCTCATGGTCTAACGTCTCCTGAGCGCTCAGCTGGATGTTCTCCTGCTCACGTTCACTCGTCCTCTCACAGTTTTCCTCGTGTTGTAGAGACGGTGGACGTGAGGACGAGCCGCTGTGTCCGTTTTCACAGATTGTATCAGAGCGTGGAGAGGAGACCTCGTGACTGTCATCAAAGCGAGACAAAGAATGTCTGCTCGACAGCTGGTTGTTACATTTGGAGGAATCGTCGCGAAGCGAGGAGGTTCGCTCAGCGTGAGACGAGAGAGACGAGCAGTCTTTGTGAATCTTGTCCTCGTGCTCAGCGGCGTACAGGGGGACGGAGGAGAAACCAGCCTGGGCCGTGGGGTCGGGGACGGGGTGGACTACAGGATAGATGGTGGAGCTCTTAGATACAGAAACAGATGGAGGAGAGGTAGGTACATCCACCTACAGAAGAGTCACAGAGAAGTTAAAGGTGGAGAAGAAAAGACGAAGACTGACAGAAACATGCGCTCAAACCACACGAACACGCAGGCAGACAAAGAAGATTAAGAATCGCTAAAGACGTCCAACGTCACATAAGTCCAAGAAAAGACTAAACAAACTGTTCAAGAGGGCTGACCTCCATCATGAACACCTCCTCTCACCTCCTGCAAGAGACAGTGGAGGCCTTAAACAGCTCCTTCAGCTACAGACTGATACTCCCACCATGTAAGAAGGAGCTCTACTACAGCTCCTTCATTCCAGCAGCTGTCAGACTCTTTAACGCCAACATCTTATCCTGTCTTATCTTTATTTCAGGTATATATATTTTCTTTAGGGTTCTTCATGTAGAAGATTTGGGTATCAAAATTAAAAAAGAAAAATATTTTCAAATTAAATTAAATAAAATTCAACGAGACAAGTCAAAATATGACAAGTCACAAATCTTTTAGTTTTTGGTTACAAATTAGACCGATCAACAGAAACAGCAGCTCAGACTTTCCAAACATCACGACGTCTACGATTCATGCTGTTATCATGAACATGCGACAGTCTCTATGACATTCAATACACGACCTGAGAGTGAGGAGGAGGAGGAGCAGAGAGAGGAGCAGGAGGAGGTTTGATGGACCCAGGAAACATGGAGGAGAGGAGGACGGCTCGCTCCTTGATGCTCCTCCCTGAAAATCCTCTGGCAGACGGCCTCTGCACGGACAGCAGGGGGCGACATCGTCGATGAACATCGTCAAAAATGAGTTTTAACACTTTTTTTAACAAAAAAAAGTTTTACAGAAATTCACCTGCTGCTTTGTCGACACCTCCGACCTCTCAGAGGAGTCGTCACTATCCAGAGCAGAGAAATGATTGGCTGTCAGGCGGGCAGAGGTGCGTTCTGGGTAGTGATGTTCGGTAACGTTAGGGCTCGGCGAGCGTGGAGGACTGAACGGACTCTTAGAGCGCGACGGCGAAGGAGAGTGACTGCAGCCGCTCGGAGGAGGTGAAGAAGATTTGGGGGAATAAAGGAAAGTAGTTTGTTGAGCCACGGCGCCGGGATTCTCCAGTAAGCGAAGGTAGATGGAAGGCTGGAAACAGGAAGAAGAAGAGAGGAGGAGGAGGAAGAAGGAGGAGGAAGGAGGAAACACACTTCACATGGTAATTAAACAGAAAAAGCTGAAGGAGGCGTACCTGCCATTTGGGGCGAGAGGGAGGAAGAGGACGAGGAGTGGGGACGTCCTTGGGCTTTGCGAAACGAGGGTTTTCTCTCTCCTCGTCCTCGTCTTCCTCATCCTCCTCCTCCTCCTCCTCTGAGAGAGGAGGTGGGGTGGTGGAAGGGGACAGAGCAGGAGAAAAGGATGGATCCTCATCAGACTGACGCAAGGAGGAAAGGAAAGGGAAAAGGAAAGGAAAGGAAATTGAAGGACAGGAAGGAAGGAGCGCAAAAATACGAGTACAGTCATGGCCAAAAATAAAGACACCGCTGCATTTCTGTCACGTACTTCTCCAAGAAAGTTGGTGCAATCACACAAATGCTTTGGTTTCTTTTTTTTGCAGGGTTGCTGGGAGGGTCATGAGAGTTTGAGGGAGTATGGAGTACCAAGGTTCGTTGCTGCAAGTCATCCAACGACCAAAGTGAGAGTTGCGTCCGTCCGGTGGGTGTTGGACCCCGCCAAGGTTGCCCCTCGTCCTCAATTCTCTTCGTGACATTCACGGACGGGATCTCAAGGTGTGCAGCTGTGGTGAGGAGGGTGGTCTCCGGTTTGGGAACGTCAGGATTGCAGACGATGTGGTTCTGTTGGCGTCATAGGACCGTGACCTTCCGTGACCAGCACCTTCAAGTCTGAGGACGTGGTTCTCTGCCGGAAAACAGTGGATTGCTTCTTCGAGTATCTCGGGGGAAAATGGATCGTGAGATGGACCGGCGGGTTGGTGCGGTGTGGCGTCTGCAGTACTGTGGACGCTGTACTGGACCGTTGTGGTTCAGAGGGAGCTGAGCCGGAGTCCATCTACGTTCCAACCCTCACCTCTGGTCATGAGCTTTGAGTAGTGACTGAAAGAACGAGATCGAGGATACAAGCAGCCAAAATGAGCTTCCTCCACAGGGTTCAGAGGAGGAGCCCACAACGGTCCGGTACAACCTGCCGGCCAATCTCACGCTCCATTTTCCCGTCACTCATGAACAAGACCCCGAGATACTTGAACTCCATCGCTTGGGGGCGTCAACTCGCTCCCAACCAGGAGGGATCATTCCACCGTTTTGCCCTCAGACTTGGAGGTGCTGACTCTCCTTTCCAGTCACATACGGAGTGAATCTCCAAGTCCACTGCCATATTTTTATCTGTAGGACTCCTGACCTGCCTCCAGCCCCTCACCATCCAAGCGGTGTCGAAGGCTGCCAGGAAACCCCCGAGCGCAGCCGGTACCCATCGGCCAGAAGGAGCTTCCTCCGCCCGCCGGGTGGCCGGGCTCAGCCTAGTTAAGTGAGTCCTGAACCATCCCATAGCAACCATTTAGTTACCCCCAATGCAAGGGTGCTGATATTTTTGGCCATGACTGTACACAACGTCTACAAACTTACCAACCTCAACGTACCAAGACAATGTTAAGACGAGAGAGTTGTGCAAATATACCTGGACACATCATCAGTGATCTTTGTTGACCTTTGTTGTGTGAATACTGAGATAAAGATGTTCACAGGGTCGCTGTATGAAAGTTTAATGTCCGTCACCGTCTCTTCTGTGTGTCTGTCTGGTCTCACCTTGTTGCGTATATTCCCGCTCGACGAGTTCTCCTCAAACTTGGCCAGCAGCTGAGTTGCCATGGAGCGGACCTTGTTCTCCCGCAGTTCCCCGTCCTCGCCAGCAGGGGGCGCACTGTGACAAGACAGCTGATGCCGTGGCAAGGAGACAGAAGAGAGGTGATCAGAGAGGTGAGAGGGCATTGAATATAACATTCATAATAACTGTTCACATACCTCGGTGAGGTAGTGGTTGCCCTTTCGCCGTCTCTTGTTAACGGAATCGTCTTCCAGTTTCTTGTCGTCCTGTGAAGATGTAAAGAAGTTTCAATTAAGACTTTAATTAGTGTAACAGCTGATCACGTGCAGACATCAAGGATCACCGTGCAGACTGACGGCTAGATAACGTGTGAATTACAAGCGATGCCTTGATTTCTATGTTAGCTTCAGCTTAACCAATCAATGAATAGCTTGCTGGTGACTCTTTGATCGTCAGTGAAAGCGTCATATGAACTCGAGCCGACGGTTTACCCTCGGGATCCTCTTCCTGGGCTGAGGCTGGTTCACCAGTTTGAGGTTTGGTTTGGCCGAATATTCTTCACTGTTCTCGTCTCGTTCTCTCGAACCTGAAATATAAAAACAAACACGCAGTTAAAACAAGTTTAAGCTGATTTATTATCAGTATTTCAAAGTTAAAGCAACATTGTGTGCCATAAAATAAGTACGTAACGCTTTACGGCACTAAGTCACACACCACCAACTATTTCACTGATTTTGGTGAAACTGGATCATATTTTATGGAGAAAATGTTTTCTGGTTTTCCCTCTGATGTCCTCCGGCTGCTCCGCCTCAAGTCTCTGTGATTTACAGAGTTTCCTGATGGACAGTGAAGTAAACTGCTGACAGCTGTAGCTGCTGTTAGCTCATGTTAGCTCAGTTTGTTAGCTGCTGTTAGCTCATGTTAGCTCAGTTTGTTTATGCTCTCATTTTAATGAGATATTGAACATTTCCACGTATTATTTTTGGATTTCCGAGTAGTTTCAGGCACAAAAACAAACACAGAATCTATCGAACATTGATCTGCTCATGAGCTGTTACTTATTCTGATTTGTTTTGTCACGATAACGCAGCTCAGAAACCTTCAGCAGATTATTTCATGACATGAAATAATTGCTACATTGGGGCTTCAAATAAATAAATGATTTGTTAGCACACAAATTCGACAGCAGATAACACTTAAATTCTGCTGAACTGGGGTCTGCATGATACCAGGGGACATCGATAACGAGTTATACAATCACTAAATAAACAATAAGCAAAAACCACTGATGCAACTTTGCATAACAAGCTGCATTACTCAGGGCCATCTCAGTACAGTGAACACATCACTGCTGACTAAATATAACAAAACATTTAAGCTCCTAAATGTGGCTAATGTGGATTGCTCCCTGGTGACATCTGAAGAAGTGAAACGTGGCTGGAGCTCACAGCGGCGGTGGTGCGACCGGAGCATTGGGCCTCCGGAGTTAACGCGGAGTGATTGGATACGGCTTCCGCAGACATAGCATGCATACCAGTCGTGTCTCTGGCATTGACCAGCCCGACCACGGTTGTGTAACGTTGCAACTTTAGCTCACGCGGCGGATAAAATAGTCCCCGAGCTTCAGTTATTTCAAGTACAACTGGTGCTGACACTTTAACAGAAGACCAGTCCAACTGTCTCTAAACTGTCTCACAGTGAGTTATGTGGACGTTTTGTACAGTACTTTGCTCTCCCTGTTAGGGAAGAAAAGAAAGGAGATGTTGTTTTCACAGCTTTTTTTCCCCGTCGGGTTTAGTATTACACATTTTTTGGTGGTTGGGGTGAAGCTTCGTATCCAACCGTGCACTGCATATCTGGCCCAGACACTTCCCCATCTGTTTGCTTTCCAATCCTGTGCATTTAGATCTACAACTCGAATTTAATCCCCCATTTTTCACGATGTAACACTCGTTTATCAGCTTCGCAGCAGATGAAGAAATAAGTTTTGATTCCTCGTGATAGAGGACCAGGAAAAGAAGCCTGACCGTTGTTGTTTCCCGCCGAGCTCCTGAAGGCCTCGTGGAATTTGGACAGGTAGAGAACCATCAGCAGTTTGTCCGGTTCGGCCCGCGCCGCCATCTCTTTCCCCGTGGTCACCGGCTGGATGCCGAACTCTCGCTCGGCCAAGTCGAACGCCAACTGGTTATTCCCTGCCGCGTCCTCGTCATTGAGAGAGTCGTAGTCGCTGAGGAAGGAAGAGCAAATGTGTGTGGAGGGGTGGTTAGCATGTGTTTTTATGCTTTTTTTTAGCATCTAGTTGTTTCTGTTTCTTATTCAGGAAGTGATGGAGAGTTCAAGATGAGAAGATGCTGAATTAAATCATTATTTTCCACCTAGCTGTCCGTATGACCTGCACTGACACTAGGTTTGTGAATTGAGAAAGCTGCAGACTGTTGGCACACAGCTCCAATAAAAAAGATGAATCAGTCTTAACAGGTGACTTTTCATACGCCCACGACCTGAGGAGCCGTTGACATTTCCATATGAATAGACTGTGTGTACTTGTTGTGCGTGTTCTTACATGAGTTCAGGCCTCTGGCGGTGTATGAGGGCGCACAGGGCCAGGCCACTCCTCCAGGAAGACGTGAGGTTGGTGACGTCGACCCCTCTGTAGCCCTGAGTCTGCTTCTGACACCAGGTCAGCAGCCGGCCGGGACGAACCTCCGACTCTGCGGGAGAGAGAAGATGAAGTGTCAGGAAGGTTCTGTCAAGCTGGTGTACGGGGAGTTTGTCCACAACACAATACACTGGAACTTCAGTGGAGGTTCTCTGTCATCCAGGTCATCTTTCTTCAAGAAGGGTCACCTGAGCTCTGGTGTGGACGACGGTCGTTGGAGTCACATGAGGCACACCGGACCTCAGGTGACCTCAACAACCTTCATTCACACCGGACCTCGGGTGACGTTAAAGACTGTGACAGTCGTCACAACTGCGAGCACTAACGAACCGAGCGGAGGCCATGGTCGGGTCTTAATACTCGGATCTCCCCACCAGTCAGAACTGAGAAGTGAAACGTCTTCACAGATCAACAACCAAGTCCAGTTGCCCCAGATTTAACCCTTCTTAAAGACAGGGACTTCACGAGTCATATTTTTTACTGTTTCTTGATTATCTTTTCATGTTCTTTATTTTCCCCCACACTGCTATGCAGCTAAATACCAAGGTAAGCTCCTTGTATGTGAAAACCTACTTGGCAATGAACCTAATTCAGATTCTTTCTTTCATGTCACAAGACCCAAGTGAATCAAAAAGATCTCCACCCAAGCCTAAAGCAGAGTAACGTTGGCAGCGAACTCAGAGAAAAACATCCAGGCCTCTGAACAAACTGGCCTACCTCTAAAGATCTGCAGCGCTCGCTTTGATGTGCTTTAAAATGCAGAAGTGTAACTTCACGGCAGGATTTCTTCGATCTTTCAGGGCTGATCCGCGAAGTGAAACGAATGGGGAAAAAGAGCGTTGATGCCTCTTCTATTCAAAGACAACTTGCTACACAGATGTGTTGATTTTAGGGTCATGTTGGAGTCTGCAGTGTAACATTAAGGTGTGTTACATAATGTTAACAGTGTTTCACAAACAGAAAACATTTGGCTCTCCAAATACCATTTCCTGTATACAGTAAAACACAGATATATTTCAAAAGCTTTATTTATACATTTTCAGTGAACTTATAAGAATAAAGTAGTATTTTATATTAGAGACCGTTAATTATACAGTAAAATACCGTAATATTTAATGACATATTTTACGTTTTTTTACTTTGGCACTTTTCCAAAATATGGAATAACATCAACAGTACTAATATCCCTGAAAAGTTTACACTGTATATTATGGTAAGGTTCTGGCTAACCATAAAGACAACTTTTGTTTTTACACTTTATTGTTGAATCCTGAACAGAACTGCTTCAAGAACCGGAGCTAATGTGTTGGAAAAGTGGTACTCTTGATCCACACTTCTCTTTCTAATATTTCCTGTTTGTCTCCATAAGTCCCCATGTTAAAATGTCCAACTTCACAGCAGAAATAAACATGTTTACAGCCTGGTACAAAAAACTGTTTTGGTCTCTATAGCTAATTTGCCTGTTTTCTGATTAGCCAGGAGGCGACAGAGGCAGGACTACCAAGATGGCGATGGCCAGAGCCGCCACACTGAGCTTCACAACGGCTTCACGGAGACTACGTGCAGGTTTTAGACAGTCTGCGGGGACGTCACGGAGACTACGTCCAGGTTTTAGAAAGTCTGCGGGGACGTCACGGAGACTACGTCCAGGTTTTAGACAGTCTGCGGGGACGTCACGGAGACTACGTGCAGGTTTTAGACAGTCTGCGGGGACGTCACGGAGACTACGTCCAGGTTTTAGAAAGTCTGCGGGGACGTCACGGAGACTGCGTCCAGGTTTTAGACAGTCTGCGGGGACGTCACGGAGACTACGTCCATTCTTTATAGTCTTTTTTGATGACTGCACTAATAAATATTTTCATATGAATGAGTCAGATGATGTGTGATGTGAAAGAGGTCACAGTTATCACCAACTCAGCTCTGTGAAGTGTTTTTAGCGTCTTTTAGCTCATTGTTTTGGTTCATTCGCTTCATTCGTGCATTATGTACAACCTGCTGAGGACCAAACAGGAGACAAGCGAAGGCCGGCTCGAGCGCTTACGTCTCAAGAGTTGGCGGAGACCAAAACAGAGCTAAAAGGAGAAACAAAGCCAAACAAAGATCTGTGAGTGCAGCTTTAACGTGTGACTGGTTCAGTGACTGCAGAGCAGAACAGGTCAGCACACGTCTGTGAGAGGCATCACGTCTGACCCTCATGTGGGTGTAATGTTATCCAGCTGTATTGTCTGCGACGAGGCGTGTCAGCCTGAGACTGAGATAAGGTTTAAACCACGTCGATGAGTCCACTCTCATACGAGTCAACGTTGAGACATTTTAACAAACAGGAGGTTCAAATTTAACTCACCAGTGTACGCAGGAAAACATTAACGCGGCGCTAACGGAGCTGTGGATGCATCTAATCTCTGCGGTGACTCATGGGACGATCAGATTACCATTACAACATGACGGAGAGCTTTGAACGTAGAACACAGTCCCGTCTGAGTAGTTGTCGGTGAGCCTCACTGTCACTACTTTGTCTAAAGATATCTGATGCATCTGTTTGTTGGTACAGCAGCATGAACTCTCCAAAGATGCATCATAATACCTCTTTGATCAGAGTTCATATGTGATTTAAGACACCTCGACGCTGTACGAACAGTCCAGGTCAACTTCCTTCAAGAAAGGTTAAATCTGTGGCAGCTGGACTCGGTTGTAGATCCATGAAGACAGATCTGAGATCGGCAGGCAGATTTAACTCAGTGGACAGTTCACACGAGAGGATGAAGTGAACAACAGTCCGCCTTTCTTGGACTGTGACTGAAACCCACGTTGGGTTTTTAGGAAGTCCGTGCAACCAAGACTCTTCAAACTTTGCAACACAGGACTGACGAGTGCCCAAGCTCAAGAAAAGGAACACCAACAAACTCAAAGTTTGTTCATACCCCAACTGGACCATTGGGAAGGTGCCGACAAGATCCAGGAAGGACAACACAATGTGTGATGAAGAAAAGAACATTCACCCCCCTAAGCATAGGATCCTGGAGAAACTGTTACACCCCAAAGATTAGAGATGATTTCACGTACATTAAGTCTTCAAGAAGGGAGATGAAGAACTAAATGTTGATGCACTTTCTGTTGAGATATCAACAGACTGAATATACATCAACACAATCAGTCGTTTTCTGTTTTTTGGAAACGAAAGAGAAACTTCTTTTGTTTGTCAGAATCACAGCTGAGCTCGAATCAACCCTGAACCAAAGATATGATGGTTGATGTTTGACCCAAAGATCTTTCTTTAGTCTGTAGTCTCAGGTCGCATTTTTGTCAGATTCCAGTTGCGGTCGGTTGAAAAATGTCCTGATTTCTAAACACGATAGAAACTCAGACAGCAGATGAGATTAGGAGTCAATGCGTCACTGCATTTTTCCCCACACAACATGTTGCCTCCGACCACACGAACACGTAATCAGTGAGCAATGTTAAATCCAAGAACCTCCAATGCCGTGCAGGTGAAGGCAAGAACATCCGTTCACCATCCATCTCTACAAGGACGATGGTTGTGGGCATTGCCAAGAGCTACTTGACCTCTTCGGCATCAGCGCTAATCAACACATTGCCATCGCCGTCAACGCAACCTTTACAAACTAAAGGACTGTGTCTGATCTCCAACTGCTTAATGAATAGAGGAAAGAAAAGACTCACCTCTTCTGGACAGGTTCACCGATCTACGGACAGGTGCTCCTCCTTCCAGGTGACTCGAGCCGTGCTGGCCATCAATGAAGAGGTGACGCACCTGACAGGAGACAGAGAGGAGATGACCTTTAACGCGAAGACAGCAAACAGGATGTGACGCAAACCTGAGACCTGAAGGTGGACCGACCTGGTGTGGGCGCACACAGCTGGAGTTCAGGTTGGGGTAGCGGGTGGCCGGGTCGATGGCGTACTGCTCAAAGTTTTTACTGATGTTCTCCGTGGTGGTCTGAGGCAGAAGCCGGTAGATACTCTCCCTGAGGAACAACGGGGAAGATTCAAGATACCGTAGGTTCAAAGAGTCGCCCGGCCCGACTGAAGACTGTGAGGAACCTTTGACGTTAAATCTAAATCACTTAACGTGCATCTACACGTCCAGACTGTTTATCTGAACCCAGGAAGTCTCAGTCTTAAGTTTTTTAAGTTTCAGCTGCTTTATTTGTAGTTTTAGTGTTCAGGTTCTCGTTCAAACGTCAGGAAGTCTGTGTGAGAAGGTTCATCCTCTGTGGAGCATGAATGTAATCAGTTAAAATGAGCCAATTTGCGTTTTCTGGTCAGAAAACGGTGGAATGCTTTCTCCGGGTTTGGAGCGAGTTGCTGCCCCAAGAGAAGGAGTTCAAGTATCTCCGGGTCGTGCTGATGCGACGTCTGCGGTACTGTGGACGTTGTACTGGACCGTTGTGGTTCAGAGGGAGCTGAGCCTGAAGGCAAAGCTCTCGATGTTCAGGTCCATCTACGTTCCAACCCTCACCTCTGGTCATGAGCTTTGGGTAGTGACCAAAAGAATGAGATCGCGCATACAAGAGGCTGAAATGAGCTTCCTCCAATGGCTGGTCGGGCTCAGAGATAAGGTGAGGAGCTCAGGCGAGGAGGCCACAACGGTCCGGTACAACCTGCAGGTCCATCTCACGATCCATTCTCCCGTCACTCGTGAACAAGACCTCGAGATACTTGAACTCCTTCACTTGGGGCAGCAACTCGCTCCCAACCAGGAGGGATCAATCCACCGTGTGGACCTCAGTCCACTGCTGTATTTTCATCTGTACGATATCCAGAGTCAATAAATGACAGACTGGTGCATCGTCTCCCTCATCTAAAGTTACAGGAAGTGGAACATAAACCGTCACACCTCTCCGCCAGGATCTCCAGAGGACTCCTGCCCTGCGTCCAGCCCCTCACCATCCAAGCGGTGTCGAAGGCTGCCAGGAAACCTCGAGCGCAGCCGGTACCCATCGGCCAGAAGGGCTGCGAACAGAAAACACGACGTCAGCGTGAACACACACACACACACACACACATGTATGATCTGAGTATCTAAACAACACGCCGCCGCCGTTGCCGCCGCCTCGCACCTCGAGCAGACTGTCTCCCACCAGCGCGACCACGAGTTGATGTCCGTGCTTCTCCCGGATCAGGGCGGCGTTCTCGGAGGCGTACATGCTGGTGAAGTCAAACATGGCCACGTCCGGCTGCCCGTAGTGGTTGATGGCGTAGTCCAGAGAAGGCAGCTGGTAGTTCGTGCCGAAGTCAGCCGCCTCGCGGGCGTAAGACAGCAACGCTTCCTGGTTGACGTTGTCGGCGCTCAGCAGTCGCTCCGTTTCCATGAAGTCCTGAAACGAGACGAAACAATACGTAACGCTTTACGGCACGATTACATCAAAATATTTGATTCTGGCCGGCACCATGTTGGACGCCTCCTGCCTGTTCTAAATATCAGCAAAGACCTGGATCAACGCCTGGTTGCTCAAACAAGCCACCTGTAACGACACCCACCTGTCAATCAAAGCGTCCACGCTCTTAATCCTGCATAACTTTAAGCCTTAATATAATCTGAACAGGTGAGTTGTATAAAAATTCACCCTCAGTACAGTTGTCATGAACGGGGAAATTAGCTATAGAGACCAAAACTGTTTTTTGTACCAGGCTGTAAACATGTTTATTTCTGCTGTGAAGTTGGACATTTTAACATGGGGACTTATGGAGACTGACTCACCTCTGGAGCCAGCCTCAGGTGGACGACAAGAGGAACTGCAGTTATTTTGAAGCTTCACTTCACAGTCACGTCGCTGGCCGCCTGGTGTGAAGTCGAGCAGTAGTGAGTGATCGGTCCAAACATGTTGATTTGTTACCACAGTGAGATGTGTCGTCACGTTCACGTAATAAAACTGCTGAGTCAGTGAATGATTACAGAGTGATGAGGGGGCCTGAGATACAGACCACTGTGTGTGTGTGTGTGTGTGTGTGAGAGTGTGTGTGTGTGTGTGTGTGTGTGTGTGTATTTTCAGATGTTCGTCCTGGCGAGCGCTGGGTGGGCGGGTCATCATCAATCCTCCTAATATGATCCAGTCTGCACCTCATCCTCATTTATACTGTGTGTGTGTGTGAGTGTGTGTGTGTGTGTGTGTGTGTGTGTGAGAGTGAGTGTGTGTGTGTGTGTGTGTGAGTGAGTGTGTGTGTGTGTGTGAGTGTGTGTGTGTGAGCGTGTGTGTGTGAGTGTGTGTGTGTGTGTGTTTAATTAGAGCCTCGTTTCATTATCTTCCCCTGTGGAGGTTCATCAGTCACCGCGCTGGAGAACACACAAACATTCCTGCACGTCCTAAAAAAAACTCTTTGGCTCCGTGGAGACCTCAGTGAAGACACAAACTGCAGTTCCTCTAACGTCCACTTGAGGCTGGCTCCAGAAGTGAGTCAGTCTCCATAAGTCCCCATGTTAAAATGTCCAACTTCACAGCAGAAATAAACATGTTTACAGCCTGGTACAAAAAACAGTTTTGGTCTCTATAGCTAATTTCCCCGTTCATGACAACTGTGCTACGCTAACAACGTGCTAAGATAACAACGAGCTAAAACAAACTAACAATGAGCTAAAACAAGCTAACAACAAGCTAAATCAAGTTAACAATGAGCTAAAACAAGCTAACAACAAGCTAAGACAAGCTAACAACCAGCTAAAACACGCTAACTATGAGTTACAACAAGTTAACAACCAGCTAAACCAAACTAACAACAAGACAAGCTAAAACAGCTAACAACGAGCTAAACCAAGCTAACAACAAGCTAAGACAAGCTAACAACAAACTAAGACAAGCTAACAACCAAGCAGCAACCTCTGTGGCTGGTAAATGAAGCCGATGTGGAAGTGCTAAAAGCTGCAGTTCCTCTTGTCGTCCACTTGAGGCTGGCTCCAGAAGTGAGTCAGTCTCCATAAGTCCCCATGTTAAAATGTCCAACTTCACAGCAGAAATAAACATGTTTACAGCCTGGTTCAAAAAACAGTTTTAGTCAAAGTCTGATATATTGCCTCGAGTGATGTCACCGCTTTCATCTCTAGCCTGAGATTAGCTGACGTAGCTTCGGGTGTGTTACTAGCATAACACACCCGAATCTGTGACTAAACTGTCGGCAGGTGGTCAGGTGGTCGACGTATGCGTCAAGTTTGACGGGGAAACCGTCAACTTAACTGTCCATTGTGAGTCCACATGCTAAAACCAGCTAGCTCTACACAACAAAGACGGTGTTAGCTTTAGCTTCAGGATGCTAAGAAGATAAAACTCACGTTTATGATGACGCCTTTGTCCAGCAGACTCTGCTTCTTCGCCGTCATGACAAAGTAGTGCGTGTTGTCTTTGTAGTAAACGATGTTCTCCAAGTCGATCCCTGAAAACACGATAACACGTATGACACAAACAGACCGGCTGGTTCTAAAGTTCAGGTTTCAGATGCTACGTCTGATTTTACCCGTGTCTTCTTTGAGCTCCAGGAAGAACTTCTGGTTAAAGATGAACGCCACGCCGCTGATCTCCTCCACTTTGGCCTCTGCTGTCGTGTTCCTGTTGACAAAGTTGGCCGTGATGGCGATGGCTAACTTCCCTCGAAACTCTTTGCGACCGAAACCTGCCGACAGGTGAAGAACGTTAGCTTACCAACAGAACGCGAAGACGTAGTCTCCGTGATGTCACCCACAGGTGTCTGAAGAGCTGTTGAGAAGCTCAGTGTGGAGGCTCTAACCGCCGCCATCCGGGCAGTTTGACCCTCCAAACCAAGTGGCAACCTCCACTGCTACAGTTCCCCAAACATCCACTAGAGGCTGGCTCCAGAAGTGAGTCAGTCTCCATAAGTCCCCATGTTAAAATGTCCAACTTCACAGCAGAAATAAACATGTTTACAGCCTGGTACAAAAAACAGTTTTGGTCTCTATAGCTAATTTCCCCGTTCATGACAACTGTACTAAGCTAACAATGAGCTAAAACAAGATATCAACGAGCTAAAACAAGCTAACAACCAAGCAGCAATTTCTGTGGCTGGTAAATGAAGCCAATGTGGAAGTGCTAAAAGCTGCAGTTCCTCTTGTCGTCCACTTCAGCAACAAGCTAAAACAAGCTAACACCAATCTAAAACAAGCTAACAACAAGCTAAAATGAGCTAACAATGAGTTACAACAAGCTAACAACGAGCTAAAACAAGCAAACAACAAGCTAAATCATTATACATCCACTTGAGGCTGGCTCCAGACGTGAGTCAGTCTCCATAAGTCCCCATGTTAAAATGTCCAACTTCACAGCAGAAATAAACATGTTTACAGCCTGGTACAAAAAACAGTTTTGGTCTCTATAGCTAATTTCCCCGTTCATGACAACTGTACTGAGGGTGAATTTTTATACAACTCACCTGTTCAGATTATATTAAGGCTTAAAGTTATGCAGGGTTAAGAGCGTGGATGGTTTTTAACATGGGGACTTATGGAGACTGGCTTACTTCTGGAGCCAGCCTCAAGTGGATGTTTGAGGAACTGCAGTTTTTAGCACATTAATATTGAAATGCTGCAAATTAAATGAAGTTTAATCGTGAAACTTGGATTCAAACATGAAGAATATTTAAAGAGTCATAAATGTTTCAGGAGTCGACCATTTACAGCGTTTACTCTTTCAGTAATCTATTACTTTACACAGATGAACACTCGTACAGAAAGCTGTGACCTCGTACACTAAACTTAAAGCTACGTCAACAGGAAATGCTTCGCCCGCTCACTGAAGGCAGCTTGGAGACACCTCGCCTCTTTCCCAGTAAAAACAACAAACAGCCGACAAAAGTGTGTCAGGACTCATTTTTAAACCTCACAGCGCCTCCGACTTGTTTCTCACCGTCTAATGTGTTTTTGCGTCCGTCCGCCCCGATCACCACGTCGAAGTCAAAGTCTGAGACGGGATGGCTGGAGGGCCGCACCTCGGCTCGCCAACCGGGACCTGAAGAAGAACACAACCAATATTTAACACGACAACCACTGAGGGGTCGTTTTTATCTGAAAATTAAACTCCTGCATCTCTCAGTCCAAGACTTTTCATGAAGTTTGTTACTCATCTAGTGAATTACGCCTGGTTGGCAGCTAACAAACTGAGCTAACGTTAGCTAACAGCAGCTAACAAACTGAGCTAACAGCAGCTAACAAACTGAGCTAACGTTACCTAACGGCAGCTAACAAACTGAGCTAACAGCAGCTAACAAACTGAGCTAATATTAGCTAACAAACTGAGTTAACATTAACTAACAAACTGAGCTAACAGCAGCTAACAAACTGAGCTAACGTTAGCTAACAGCAGCTAACAAACTGAGCAAACGTTAGCTAACAGCAGCTAACAAACTGAGCTAACAGAAGCTAACAAACTGAGGTAATGTTAGCTAACAGCAGCTAACAAACTGAGCTAACGTTAGCTAACAGCAGCTAACAAACTGAGATAACAGCAGTTAACAAACTGAGCTAACAGCAGCTAACAAACTGAGCTAACATTAGCTAACAAACTGAGCTAACATTAGCTAACAGTAGCTGACAAACTGAGTTAACATTAACTAACAAACTGAGCTAACATTAGCTAACAAACTGAGCTAACATTAGCTAACAGTAGCTAACAAACTGAGTTAACATTAACTAACAAACTGAGCTAACATTAGCTAACAAACTGAGCTAACATTAGCTAACATTAGCTAACAAACTGAGCTAACATTAGCTAACAGTAGCTAACAAACTGAGCTAACATTAGCTAACAAACTGAGCTAACATTAGCTAACAGTAGCTAACAAACTGAGTTAACATTAACTAACAAACTGAGCTAACATTAGCTAACAAACTGAGCTAACATTAGCTAACAGCAGCTAACAAACTGAGCTAACATTAGCTAACGGCAGCTAACAGCAGTTTAATTTGGCTTGAGCGAGCAGAGGTTGAGCGACACAGACGGTGAATGAGAGTGAGCGAGCGCCGTCATCAGACTTCATAGTGTTTCTTGTGGTTCAGTGTTGGTCTGGTTGACGTGGCTAAAAGCAGCTACAGTATCTCAGCCTTCTGTCGACTGACGGGCGTGTCGGAGTGAGAAAGTCCTCGCATGCCATATTCAGGACACCCTGCATATTTTAGGACCGTTAGAAAACTCAACTGTAACCGTCAGCAGCCTCTATCAATAGCTTTGTGTTATTTTACACACACGTCGCCCTCCTGATCGCTTTAACATGCGTGTGTTTTGCGTGCAGAAAGCTTCCCATATATAGCCGAGGTATGCGGGAGAGTCGCCGACTCTTCAAAATTTCAGATAACGGGACACAAACTCAGACTCACTGTCGTCGCTCTGCTCCGCCGGCGGCTCCACCAGTTTGAGGAACTCCACGTTGACGTGAATCTCCACCCCGAGAATCAGAGACACTTTGAGCAGCATCAGCTGGAGCTGACGGATACCTGCGGAGGAAACACACACACGTACACGTGACGGAGACGCAACACACAAAGCTCGTCTCAGAGTGTAATGTAATAGAGTGTGTTCAGCTGTACTCGAGTATTTGTTCTGATTACATTACTTCTGATCAAAATCTAGCGAGTCGACAACTTTGCTAACAGCCAAACATCAACAAGGTCACCAACAGCAGACATAGCAGCCAGCTAAGCCGGCAGTGATCCATGATACTTATGAACTTATGTATAGTCCAGCTCCTGTTCTGGCACGACACCCCATTAGCCTGAAAACCTCTTCTTCTTCTTCTTCTTCTCGGTGGTCCAAACCTCCTGTGGTACAAACACTAACACTCCCCCGGTGCTCTGAGCTCACAGTCCGGGCAGCCCAGCTAACAAACTGAGCTAACGTTAGCTAACAGCAGCTAACAAACTGAGCTAATAGCAGCTAACAAACTGAGCTAACTTTAGCTAACAGCAGCTAACAAACTGAGCTAACTTTAGCTAACAGCCACTAACAAACTGAGCTAACAGCAGCTAACAAACTGAGCTAATAGCAGCTAACAAACTGAGCTAACAGCAGCTAACAAACTGAGGTAACGTTACCTAACAGCAGCTAACAAACTGAGCTAATAGCAGCTAACAAACTGAGGTAATGTTATCTAACAGCAGCTAACAAACTGAGTTAACAGCAGCTAACAAACTGAGCTAACAGCAGCTACAGTTGCTTATTTTATTTGCAGAGTGTGACGCGGGGTTAATAAAGTTCCCGTAGCTCAGCAGCTGTATTTACAGCGACTTCCTCAGCAGCAGTTATGAACAGGTCAGTGTTATGAGACGATATTAATACATGACACCGTTACTAAAGCTGGAGGGGAAGGAGTGCCAACGGAAACATCGCGGAGCGAAGAAACAACCTGCAGCAAACTCGACCGCTGGAAAAGAAACCTCATCCCGTCATGCAGCAGAGTTAAATATAGAGAGCGCAGATGAAAGGTGCTTTTCTGCATCGCAGTGATTCGACACGCAGCGGCTTTATTTACATGTTCGGCTCCGTGATGTTTTACATGTTATCTGTTTAAAAACAGGAAGTTCAACAGGACAGAGACAACTGTTTGTTAAATGTTTACAAGTGACGAATATTTACATGTTTTTGTTTCCTGTTACAAATATATATGAAGGATAGTGATCTACGATGGCCCGGTCAGCGCGTCTGGTTACTTTAAAGAAACATTTTGTAACTTTTCTCTGATAATCTAACAGATTTTAAATCCTGTTGATGCTACAATGACTTGTAATCAGGTGAATGCTGTTAGCTCAGTTTGTTAGCTGCTGTTAGCTAATGTTAGCTTAGCTAATGTTAGCTCAGTTTGTTAGCCCGGCTGCCCTGACTGTGAGCTCAGAGCACCGGGGGAGTGTTAGCGTTTGTACCATCGGGAAGAAGAAGAAGAAGAAGAAGTTATCAGGTCCGGGACATGGGGGAATGCTGACGGGGAGGGGAGCCAGTGTTGTGCCAGAACCGGAGCTGGACAATATATAAGTTAGTATTATGGGTCACTTTAGCTGCTCATTTGGTAACCTATAAATAACACATCCATTCATAGTGTTTTGCTAGCAATAACGTTAGCAAGCATTAGCTGAGGAATTAGCTGACGTTATCCACCCAAGACTGGATTTTGATACGTTAGCTAGAAAGTTAACGTTAGCCAGCTACAATATGTTTGACATGCTTTGCAGTAATGTTAGCTTTGACTTCGGACTCTCTGTTGTGGACAGGCTATTGTTGACTCAAGTTTTAGTTGAGAAACAAGCAGATTTGGACTCACTGATGTGGTCGATGGCGCCGGCGCAGAACTTCCCGTAGAACTTCTTGGCTCCGAGTCCTCGGAGGTCGTGGATGGTGAAGGGCCAGAGGTGCAGCACGTTGTTCCTGGAGAAGGTGTCTCTCTTCTCGATGACGATCACCTTACAGCCCAACAGGGCCAGCTCGATGGCCGTCCGCAGACCACAAGGCCCGCCGCCGATGATCAGACACTGGATGGAGTTAACGAGGCAGAAGACGGTTTGATTAACAGTAATTTAGCCTCTTTCAGCTTATTTGTTTTGGTTTTACAGACCGCGACCACGATGCTATGGTTCACTCATCAACCTCGTTTCCAACAGCAGACAGACAGAGTTAGCGGCTAGCTCGTGAACATAGTGGAGCATTTAGCATTTAGCTGGTGGAGACCAAAACAGACCTAAAAGGAGCAAACCCTGGACTTTCAACTGTCAACTGTCTGGAAACATGATTCCAGTTTAATGCAACATCATGTACTGCTGCAAACTGTAGCTGCTGTTAGCCAATGTCAGCTCAGTTTGTTAGCTAATGTTAGCTAATGTCAGCTCAGTTTGTTAACTGCTGTTAGCTAATGTCAGTTCAGTTTGTTAGCTAATGTCAGCTCAGTTTGTTGGCTGCTGTTAGCTAATGTTAGCTCAGTTTGTTAGCTAATGTCAGCTCAGTTTGTTAGCTGCTGTTAGCTAATGTCAGCTCAGTTTGTTAACTGCTGTTAGCTAATGTTAGCTCAGTTTGTTAGCTAATGTCAGCTCAGTTTGTTAGCTGCTGTTAGCTAATGTCAGCTCAGTTTGTTAGCTGCTGTTAGCTAATGTCAGCTCAGTTTGTTAGCTAATGTCAGCTCAGTTTGTTAGCTGCTGTTAGCTAATGTCAGCTCAGTTTGTTAGCTAATGTCAGCTCAGTTTGTTAGCTAATGTCAGCTCAGTTTGTTAGCTGCTGTTAGCTAATGTCAGCTCAGTTTGTTAGCTAATGTCAGCTCAGTTTGTTAGCTGCTGTTAGCTAATGTCAGCTCAGTTTGTTAACTGCTGTTAGCTAATGTTAGCTCAGTTTGTTAGCTAATGTCAGCTCAGTTTGTTAGCTGCTGTTAGCTAATGTCAGTTCAGTTTGTTAGCTAATGTCAGCTCAGTTTGTTGGCTGCTGTTAGCTAATGTTAGCTCAGTTTGTTAGCTGCTGTTAGCTAATGTTAGCTCAGTTTGTCAGCTGCTGTTAGCTAATGTCAGCTCGGTTTGTTGGCTGCTGTTAGCCAATGTTAGCACAGTTTGTTAGCTGCTAGTGTCAGTTCAGTCTGTTAGCTAATGTCAGCTCATTTTGTTGGCTGCTGTTAGCTAATGTTAGCTCAGTTTGTTAGCTGTTGTTAGCTAATGTTAGCTCAGTTTGTTAGCTGTTGTTAGCTAATGTTAGCTCAGTTTGTTAGCAAAGTTGTCGCTAGCTTTTGGGGTACATAAGTAGTTCCATCTTTTAAATTAGCAGCTGTTTTGTTGATGTTTGTGTATGTTTGCATACTGACAGTACGTTGCATTACAAAGGCGAGTAGATCAGTTTGCAGTAACTGCTGCTGATGTTTCATCTGAGTTTGGACTGAGAAGAAAAGACGAGCAGAGAGAAGAGCGGAGCGTCTCGACGGTCGACTGTCGATTTCCGCCAACGCCTCATTTCCAGGTCAGGACACAGTTTACCGTTCACACTTAAAGAAGTAACTGGCAAAACAATTAGCACAGCCGTCTGGGAACGATTAGTTTAATCACTTTTGGGAGGATAAACAACCAAACAAACAAAAGTTACAGAAACTTCTATTCGTTAAACGTAGCGCCCACGCGGCTGAAGGTCCACCATCTTTCTCCAAAAAGCAGTTTCTCCTCTGAAAAACTGTCTGGGTTCATAATTTAACTGTTATTTTTAGCTAACCGTCAGCCCAGCCCAGCTCTGTTAATCTCTCCTCTGAGAGTCTCTCTGGCCTCTTTCCCCTCCGGACGTCTTATCTTTTCCTTCCTGATATGAAGTCATTCCAACGCTGAACGTGCCGCTTAATATCCTGAGACATGCACGGTCACACAAGAAGACATGTCAGCACTTTAAAAAAATAGCAAATATGAGATTCGGCGTGAGCCTCAAACTGTTCACAGCTGATCTGATCGTTGAGTTACGGCTAATCCTGCTGGTTCACCTCAAAAACACCAGTGAGGCTTTTCAAAGGAAACAGAACCGACAGAACTTTCTTTGCACTGATACTGATGTTGAAGTCAAGACCAACTAAACCAAGACCAAGACTATGAGGGGTTGAAACCAAGTCAAGACCAAGACCAAGACCAGACAGTAGAAAGCCTCCTTAGGTAGCTAATACTAACAAAAACTCTTTGGGTGAAGCGTGGTTGCGACGTTGAGTTGCCTCAATAAGCGTCGCCTTGAAGTATTGACGCACCGATGTGTGTTCTTTCAGACGCTGTCGGGCAGATAAACTTGTGGTCTTGTGGAAACACCGTGGATCCATGCTTAAGTGATGAGAAGGAGCGGGAAAAGATGGTAGAAACCACGCTAACCGTGGTAAACCATGCTAACACACGGTACGTAAGATCCCTCCCAGATAAGTAGAGGAGCTAACGGTGCTAACCAGGCTAACAGAGGGAGTACGGAGAGTGTAGCATCACAGAGACTCACTGAGGACTCACCGGGAACACCGGACGACCCAAAGTCTTTTGTCTGAGACCAAGACGAAGACCAAAGCTCAATACCAAGACCGATCTCGAATACTTCAACACGGACTGCTACTCTTCAACACAACAAGACGTTCGACAGCATAAAACATGGACGTAGTCTCCGTGACTACACCAGGATAGTCCGAGGGACGATTGGGCGGAGAATGTTTGGTTTGGACCAAACCGCCTGGACAACTTTGTGCAGTTACAACAGCTGCTCGTTTGCGGGCGGTACTGCCCCCAAAAAAAGCACCAGGAAGAAGAAAACCCGGCTCATCGATCGGCTTTCTGATCTTTGGTCCTCTGGATAGTCCGTTTGCTTTCCCGCTGTAAGCGAACCAGCACCAGGGTTCACTTGCAAAGCAGACCGAGACCCACGTTTTCAGGCGGACCAGAGTTCAGATGAGCTTTCACACCTGCCCAAACAAACCGGACTATCCGAGGAAACGAACTCAACAACAAGTCCTGCAAGTAGTCACTAAAGTAGTCTCAGAATCCGACCGAGGTTTTGGTACCAGAAGTGTTCTGGGTTTTGTTTGTAGTCCGAGTAGCATCAACCAATCAATTTTGATGCCTTTTACCTTCCTGTAACTAGTTCCATCATCCATCAGCCTCAAACTCCAGCTGGTCTTTCTTACCCTGGTGCCCTCGCAGGCTTTATTCTGGTTGTAGACTTTGTGCTGTGCCCTCTTGTCCAGTTTGGTCCACAGGGCCTTGACCTTCCACGTGCTGACCGCGGCCTTCAGCGAACTGTAGAAGTTGCTGTAGTCCAGAGGGTCGAGCTCCAGCTGCCTGCAGAGGATGCTGAAGGCCTGCAGAGTCCCTTTACACGTGGACGCCTGGACGAAGTTTTCAAAGAGAACGCTGGCCTGCGCCGTACGTTCGTCCTCCGTCTCGCCCATGTCCGATCTCCTCTGACTCTTCTTCTTCTTCTTCGTCTGCTGCTGCTGCTTCCTTTTCCTGTTTCCAAAATGTCGGTGCTGTCAGGACTTCTATGACGTGGCGGTCGCTGCCATGCTTAGCTAGCTCTGAAAGAAACAAACAAGAAATAAGATAAACATTTTAAATCATGTTGACGCTACACTGACTGTAATCAGGTGACAGGGAGTGGAGCCAGTGTCATGCCAGAACAGGAGCTGGACAATACATTGATGCTGACAGATTATTTATAAGCTAACGTTAGCTAATATTGCACACTGTCCGTAACTTATTTGCTTTGTTTCTGAGATTCAGATAAGAGAAAAGCCAAGTAAACTGCTACGAATTGTAGCTAATGTTAGCTCAGTTTGTTAGCTGCTGTTAGCTAATGTTAGCTCAGTTTGTTAGCTGGGCTGCCTGGACTGTGAGCTCAGAGCACCGGGGGGAGTATTAGTGTTTGTACTACAGGAGGTTTGGGCCACCAGGGAGATGAAGAAGAAGAAGAGTAGTTCATTTTTTAGGTATACTGATGGGGAACGTTGCCAGTGTCATGCTAGAACAGGAGCTGGGCAAGCGGGCAGTATAACCAGGCTCAGCAGACTCTATGGACATAATGGCAGAGGAGAAGAGAGTGAAGAGGACGTTGACGGAGGAAGCTAAGAAGAGAAAAGGAGAGAGTGAGCGAGCAAGAAGCCGCCGGACAAGAGTAAATCTGGGACTGACTTTTAGTGGTTGGTGAGAGCTTGGTGAAATAAAAGGCTGAAAGACAGACGCCGAGCTGGGCTGACTGCTGTTGGACTAGTCAGTAATATTAGCTGGCTGCTATGTCTGCTGTTGGTGACCTTGTTGATGTTTGGCTGTTAGCAAAGTTGTCGGCTCGTCTAGTTTTTGATCAGAAGTAATGATAAATAAGAACATTTCTACGCAGTGCTGCTTTAATAATACTGCTGACTGTCAGTTTTCTCTGTTCAACATGAGGACAGAATAAATGTGGTGGAAAACTTTGGGTCACATTCCAAATGTAAGGAATGCGTGCAGTCGCACTGAAAATAAACAGGTCAACACGCCGCCTCGTATAGAGTGAGCGTCATGTCACGGCTTCGACCACACATCATCCCCGTACAGGCCGACACCTCGAGCCAACAACAGCAAGAAGCCTGCAGAGTTCCAACAGTCATTAATGAAGCTGCAACCGCCGAATGCCTGACGGGATTATAACCGAGCGTGGAGAGGTTCAGCTGAGCGGTCATGGGAGAAGCTCAGACACGCAGCGACACTGAGAATACAGACAAAACTTCATGAACCACGAGATGCAGAAGAAACAACAGCAGCTTTGAACGGACCGTTATCAGGAGAACATCACTTCCCCATTCCATCGCCCGGAGGCACGAGAGACTTCCTGGTTCTTTTGGTGATCTTATCCAACATGAAAGGTCAAGGACGTCTACCGAGGCAGTCTGAAGTTCAAATACCTCCAACGTTCACTGATGACCCACTTTATGCACGAGCCACGGTTATCGTGTCGAAGCTAAAGCTACTTCTCCACTTACTTGCACACCCAGCAGTTATGGAGCAACATTAGCATTCATTCAGAGCCGTGTTTCTAGCAAATATCGCTAACTCTGAGCTCTAAACAAGCCTGTTGTTGTTGGTTATAGTAGCTCTGAACACTTCTTTGTGTTTTTAGCACTTTTTTTGACACCAATCATCCGTTTTGTGTGCAAACGTGGACGCGATTTGCCTTTTTTTTTTACTGTTCGAGAACAGCTGTTAGCGCTAGCCAGTGCTAGCATGCTATCTGTGGAAGCACTGTAGATCCATGTTGAGGTGATGAGAAGGAGCGGAAAAGGTGGTACAAACCATGCTAACATTGGTTAACCATGATACCAGACGGTACACAAGATCTCTCCCAATAAGTAGAGGAGCTAACAGCGCTAACCAGGCTAACGGAGGGAGTATGGAGAGGGTAGCATCACAGAGACGGACTCGCCGGGAACTCTATGGACAGCTAAAGACAGACAGGAAAGCATCTTGTCTTTTCATAAAAGCTAGCTGGTTGCTAACTGTGGTCGTCTGCAGTAGTTTGGTAGCTTTGCACTGAGATACTGCTGTCTGCTGGGCTGGAATATAACTCTATGAAAGCAGTGAAAGAGTTAACCAGAGTGGTAAAGTTGTAGGCCGGAAAGCTAAAGTGAAGCTAAGCTAAAGCTAAAGCCAAGGGCAGCTGTAGATTCAGATGATAAGACCACGAGCGACACCTTTCACGTGTGATTCTGACGACTGAGTACTGAATTAGCACGGACGTACTCAAACGAAGAGACGGCGAGCCGCTTTTTGTTTGTCGGAGCCGGACAGTTAAACACCAGAAAATGACCCTCTGCGGTGCGTACGTGCCGACAAAGTGACCCGCCTGCTCGCTGCCAGTGGAAAAGCACCAGAACTTCCTCCTTGATGACGCTGGACAGAAAGCGCCGCGCGCTGGGTTTCTAACTTTAGGTGAGGGGGGTGTAAATGCTGACAAATGTAAACTGAGTCTTTGAGGACTCCAGGAACAGTCATGAATACACAGAGCGACGAGCTGAGCGCTGGCTCGGTGACCCCGGTGTCACCGTCAGACCCATGAAAGAGAGTACAATACATTTATTGGTGCAGCCGTGCAACTGCCTTCAACTTAGAGACGCCGCCAGTCATCGTACACGAGGACAAACTAAATACTGGCTCTAGATTTTGCGCATTTCACGTCCACTGTTGGGTTGTGACCAGCACTACACCAGTCACTGAATCTTACACACTGGACCTTTAAAATAATTTTTCAGTTCAAGCAGTACCCTCAAACGTCCACTTGAGGCTGGCTCCAGAAGTGAGTCAGTCTCCATAAGTCCCCATGTTAAAATGTCCAACTTCACAGCAGAAATAAACATGTTTACAGCCTGGTACAAAAAACAGTTTTGGTCTCTATAGCTAATTTCCCCGTTCATGACAACTGTACTGAGGGTGAATTTTTATACAACTCACCTGTTCAGATTATATTAAGGCTTAAAGTTATGCAGGATTAAGAGCGTGGACGCTTTGATTGACAGGTGGGTCTGTTTGAGCCAATGACAGTTGCTGTGACGACTGTCGTCAAAGTCATTAAAGTCACCTGAGCTCCGGCGTTAACGACGGTCTTTCAGGTCACTTAACGATGTGATCATATTTTAAATGTTGCACTTAAGTCCAGTTTTTAAACGGTTGTCAAGGAAACGAGGAACGAAGCTGTGGAAACTTTGGAAACTGCATTTCGTTGGTGATCATATGTTTTCCTCAGAACCTGAATATAAACACACGAACCGATGGATTCACGTTATATCTCAAACTCTACCCGACAACAGACTTATTTGAAGCCGCTGCCAGTCTGCTGAATAACATCTCTGTCAAAGTGAAGTATCAGATCCCGATCGTTGGAAGCCTCTCAGCATTATTCTCACTGTTACAACCATGACACGTTCAATCCTGCAGGAGCTGGGAGAAGGATACTGTTTCCCCACACACACACACACACACACACACACACAGATTAAGGTCTGCACGTACACACTCCGTGTTCGACAGGCTTGAAACAAAATCACCTGAAAACCTGTGGATGTACTCTGTATACAAACAGTGTGTGCGTCATGGCAAAGGACCGGTGCATGCCGAACATGGACGACACCTGGCAGGCCCCTCGAGTTCCAGTCGCACATCCCACCGCACACACACACACACACACACACACACACACACACACACACACACACACACACACACACTCAACTCCCAAGAAACACACTTTCCCTTTGAGTCCCTGAGTGGCCCAGAGGGGGTCTCTGATCTCTGCTACCTAACAATCTGGCAGCAGACGGTAGCCTCTCGATTACTACAACCCCCCCGCCTCCAGGCACACTTGTATCCCTTCGACCTTTCATGCTATTTCATTTACAGATACAAAGTTTCCACAGCTTTGTTCCTCGTTTCCATGGCAACCGGTTAAAAACTGGACTTCACTTCCAACCATTAAGTGCAACATTTAAAATATGATGACATCATTAGGTCACCTGAACGGCCGACGTTCATACCGGACCTCTGGTCACTTCAATGACCATCGTTCAGGTCACCTGAGCTCCGGTGTGGTTGATGGACGACCGCCGTTCATACCGTTCATCAGGTGACTTAAACTCGTCACAGCAACATCGAGCACTAACAAACCAAGTGAAGCTATGGCTGGATCTACGATCTCGCCTCATCTAATCTACTCGGCTCTCCCCACCAGAACTGAAGAACCCTCTGGGATGAGAGGCGAAACGTCTTCACAGTCCAGTTGCCCCAGATTGAACTCTTCTTGAAAAACCTCCAAAGACTACTTAAATCATCTTGTCTGGCTTGTGGAGTGTAACCATCTACTGAACACAATAAATCCAGAATATCTGTCTTAGATTAGTCCTCCTCTTGGATCTACTCCACCCGGAAATTCAAGGAATTTGTTTGGAAATAACATCCTGATATCAGCTCAGAGGCCGACTGCCCTACTTGTGTCCGACTCTGATGACCAGTCGTGATATACTGAAACTTCCCCGACCCGCCGGGTCAAGAGACAAATACAGCACTGCTATACGCAGAGCTGTGGGAAAGATCACGACCTTCTGAAGCTGCACTGTATATAACCACGTCTGGCAGGGTGCATTCTGGGAGTCTCGGTGCAGGAAGTGGTTAACTTTGTTACTTATTTAATGCTCTATGTCAGCACTCATGGAACGACTCGTCCAGTCAAAACACTTTTAACTCCACGTGTCACTCCACGTTTACAGGTGTTACATTAACAACATGATACAGGTCTAAACAATTACACAACATCATGACACCACAGGACTGAGAACACACTGTACATAGACGACCATTAACGCTGGACATTTATATTACATGCGTCTATTTCTGAACCCTGAACGGACGACTTGTTAATCGAGTAAGTTAGTGCAGCAGGTTCGAGTGTCGATAACGGAGGAGAAACCTGCAATACAAGAAGCTTTGAAAAGGACGCAGGCGGCATTTGAGGATATATTTATATTTATATATATGTGTGTGTGTGTGAGGGATACCGTCCTGTTAGGCGTTAAAGGTCAGTGTATATGTCATGTGTATTTTAGAGGCAGGGGGTAAGAAATGTAAGTACAGGGCTGTAGTCAGGATGTGTTTAGCTTAGCTTAGCATAAAGACTGGAGATCACTCAAAGCAACATTGTGTAAAAATTTGTATTTTGGCAATTTAGCCCCTCCAGTTTCAGTTTCAGTGGTAACTATGTTCATCGAGTATTTGTTCTGATTACATTACTTCTGATCAAAAACTAGCGAGTCGACAACTTTGCTAACAGCCAAACATCAACAAGGTCACCAACAGCAGACGTAGCAGCCAGCTAATATTACTGACTAGTCCAACAGCAGTCAGCCCAGCTCGGCGTCTGTCTTTCAGCCTTTTATTTCACCAAGCTCTCACCAACCACGAAAACTCCTCTGCCATTACGTCCATAGAGGATGCTGAGCCCGGTTATACTGCCCACTTGCCCAGCTCCTGTTCTGGCACAACACCATCAGCATTTCTTGAAAACCTCCTCTTCTTCCTGGTGGTCCAAAATGCCTGTGGTAAACAAACTGAGCTAACAGCAGCTAACAAATTGAGCTAACAGCAGCTAACAAATTGAGCTCACTCTCTCCTTTTCTCTACTTAGCTTCCTCCGTCAACGTCAACTTCGCTCTCTTCTCCTCTGCCATTATGTCCATAGAGGCTGCTGAGCCCAGCTCCTGTTCTGGCACGACACCGGCTCTGCTCTCAGTCCCGGTGGTCCAAAACGCATGCGGTACAAACACTAACACTCCCCCAGAGCTCTGAGCTCACAGTCTGGGCAGCCCTGCTAACAAACTGAGCTAACAGCAGCTAACAGCAGCTACACTTTTTAGGAGTTTGCTTTCTTCTCGTCAGAATCTTGGAATCAAAACAGATATACCCATTTGCATACCTTCCGTTTGGCACACAAAAGGATAATTCAAGCTTTGGACTGACATTATGACTCCATCTTCACAAGAAAACTGGTTCGAGAGGAACTCCAAGACTTTAAAGCAAGCCATTTTTCACAAGACCTGCTTCCTGTTGGAGATCCAAGCCTGTAACTCATCTTTCAGAAAAGCTAGTGCAGCATCATCAATCTCAACAAGCGAGCCGAGTGAACATCTGAAGCCAAAAGAACTCCACAGCCATGAATTAGAGAGACCTGAATCCCGTATTTTACCCGAGGGGACGATATCTGATGCCGAGTCTCTGCAAAGTCAAAGTAGTCGCTCACAAGTCAGTCAGGAGGTCATGTAGGAGAGGCTGAGGGTGTAACGTTACACACTGTATAGATTCAGGTTACCATTCGTCTGAGGTACGAGGAAATGGGACGTACAGGTGACAAGCAGAGCGGGAAAAGTGTGTCACCGGGCTTCAAACAAAGAGGAACTTCATTCACAACAAACACACAACATGTCAGAGTATTGCTGCATAAAACTGGGAAAACGGCGTCAACGAGACGATACAGGACACTCAGATCAGACTTTTGACTTCAGGGAGCTGCTTTAGCCTGCCAATGAACCAGAATATGAAACAGGAAGCCAAGAATCTGGACTATTTCCTGTCTTGGAACAAGAAATACTTAAAATAAAATCTTTTCTTTATGTGAATTCGTGCCAAGAGCTGCAACACGGGCAGATCATCACCGTCGTTCATCACATTCCTACACTTTGACTAATGTGTCTCGTTTCAAAACTGAGAGGTCGACTCCAAAATAAATCTGGACTGATGCAGTCGGCCTGTTCAGGGACGAGCTTACACCGCTTTACAACCATGAACATGTGGTGGGATAATGTCATGTCGCTGTGAGGAGCGCCGATCACAGAGTACAATCAGCTTCATCCAGAAACCTTGTTCATAAACCTGACCTTCAGTTTGAAGGACGTCAAGACGCCTGATTTATTGTCTGATTTCACCTGCTTGACTTCGACACAGTTAACCATCGCATCCTTCTCTCTACACTCTCAAACATGGGCATCTCTGGTGTGGCTCGTTCCTGGTTTGTATCCGACCTCACAGTGCGCTCGTCCAACATCCACATTTCACCACAGGGGTGCCCCAGGGCTCGATGCTGGGGCACCTTCTCTTCGCTATCTACACCGCCTCTCTAGGTCTGTTTATTTGCTCGCATAGCTTTGCGAATCACTGCTATATGCAGACGACACTCAGCTCTATCTGCCATTCTGCCACCTCGGCCTCTGCACAAGCCTCTCAGACATATCTACATGGATGAAGGTACAACACCTCCAGCTGACCAGCTAACCTTCTCTGATCACGTGGCCTCGGTTGCCCGGTCGTGCCGCTTTGCACTTCAGATCATAAGAAAAATCAACTGTTGTGTCTCTTTAAATAACTTTATAAAGAGTACATGTCCGGTCTATCAAAGCATTTGACACATTTTAAAGGGGCTTAAAGAGTTCCCAACAATATTAGAGATGACACTGCAGGTTTTCATGCAGCAGGAAACTAAAGTTTTATTCCAAAAAGCAGCTCATGAGGAGTCACTGAGCAGCCCTGCTGGGCTAGTGACGTAAAACTAGAGATCGCTGACAGATCTGGATCTCCGTTGTCTGTCTGGATGTTTACAACCCTGAGAGGCAGATAAGGTGTTCAAAGTATTTTAATCATAAAAAATCATTAACACAAACAAATCACAGCGCTGAGAGATTAGAGGTAAAGCCCTCTGTTGAGTCACACGACTGTTCATTGAGTTAATCACTTACAAAGTTAACACAGCGGCCTGACAGGAGGATCAAAGCTGAGTCAACAAGTTCCTGCCCGGACAGACGAGAGGAAGGGACGGATCAGATTCTTCAGTTTTGAAATGTATGGAATTTAAACGTGACCGCAGACTCGGCCGGGAGACGTGCTGCTCCTGAACGTGACGCTGATTAGATCCAGCAGATCCAGAGATTTTTCTGCTGAAAACAGGAAGTACAAATGGCTGGAATGTGGCGGTACGACCACGCGAGACTCGGCGGCATCAGTCTTGAAATATAAAGTCAGAATCAGTTTGACTGGTTTCACCCTCAGTACAGAACAGAAATTAGCTATAGAGACCAAAACTGTTTATTTCTGCTGTGAAGTTGGACATTTTAACATGGGGACTTATGGAGACTGACTCACTCCTGGAGCCAGCCTCAAGTGGACGAGAAGAGGAACTGCAGTTTGCAGCTTGACAGAAAACAAATGATTATTGGCACTTCAGTGACGCTTACGGACACGTTAAAGCAGCACACCCTCTCGAACACTTTACACGTCATTCTTCCTAAAAACATTCAGACAAACAAACAGAGTCACTAACCGCTCACGGCCTTTCCGGAGAGGAAACTTCTGCGTGAATATCTACGAGCTACATCAGACCAGGTCCACCCATACTTAACAAGCACACAGATAAGAGCTTCAAACTGCTCATCACATACATTTCTGTTGCTCCCCATGATGGGTGGAGGACCGCGGCACAGCGGAGCGGGTCAGTAATGGAGTGTGTGGTCACACATCAGGGATGAGTCCACTCAGTATGTTTTCACATTCAAAGTCCACCTGAGACGAGGCTGCCATGTTTGAGTTCTCATGAAAGAAGTCTGTCTGAACGTGACAGCTGATTTTTATGACTGAACCAACTCATGAACTGTCTCACTGCTCCCAGAGTGTAACCCCACTGTGGTAACTATGTTCAGCTGTACTCGAGTATTTGTTCTGATTACATTACTTCTGATCAAAAACTAGCGAGTCGGCAACTTTGCTAACAGCCAGACATCAACAAGGTCACCAACAGCAGACATAGCAGCCAGCTAATATTACTGACTAGTCCAACAGCAGTCAGCCCAGCTCGGCGTCTGTCTTTCAGCCTTTTATTTCACCAAGCTCTCACCAACCACTAAAAGTCAGTCCCAGATTTAATCTTGTCCGGCGGCTTCTTGCTCGCTCACTCTCTCCTTTTCTCTTCTTAGCTTCCTCCGTCAGCGTCCTCTTCACTCTCTTCTCCTCTGACATTATGTCCATAGAAGCTGCCTTAGCCCGGTAATACTGCCCGCTTGCCCAGCTCCTGTTCTGGTATGACACCAGCTCCCCATGAGCATTTCTTGAAAACCTCTTCTTCTTCCCGATGGTCCAAAACGCCTGTGGTGCTCTGATCTCACAGTCCGGGCAGCCCTGGCTAACAAGCTAACATGAGCTAACAGCAGCTAACAAACTGAGCTAACATGAGCTAACAGAAGCTAACAAACTGAGCTAACATGAGCTAACAGCAGCTACAGCTGTCAGCAGTTTACTTCACTGTCCATCAGGAAACTCTGTAAATCACAGAGAGTTGAGGCGGAGCAGCCGGAGGACATCAGAGGGAAAACCAGAAAACATTTTCTCCATAAAATATGATCCAGTTTCACCAAAATCAGTGAAATAGTTGGTGGTGTGTGACTTAGTGCCGTAAAGCGTTACGTACTTCTCCCGACCCGGAGCCCAAAGTTACTGAGTTATGAGACATAACTTGTGGCTGCCAAAAGAAGAATCAAAGCCCTGCAGATATGTACGATGAAAACAAGGAAACAGCTGACTTTTATGACAAAACTTCCCCTTTGGGTAAAGTGTAGTCATATTTCCAGTTTCACAGGGTGATAATCTGTTCTCTTCTGTCCTCGCCTCACCTGGCTGAGGTGGATGGAAAGCCTGGAAATGCTCATATTCTGTTTTTATAGCCTAAAAATCTAATTAACAGTGGTTTTAATGACGTTTACTGAGCAGTACGAGAGTTGCGTTGAAGATAATCGTTGAACCTGCAGCCATGACTTTGTAACTAAAGCCCACGATCAGATCTGTCTGTGTTCTGTCAAAGCTCAGTATGTCATCGCACCCCAGATGTCGTCCTTAAGTCTGACATTTCGGGCCTGATCGGCTGACTTCAGTTTGGATTCTCACACAGAGCTGAAATAAATCTGTTACTGACATAAAGACAATCTTTTAAAGGTCCAGTGTGTAAAGTTCATGTTTTCAGAGAGTCCTACAGTAGCCCAGAACGGACAAACTAAACACTGGCTTTTTCATACGTTTCACTGTCGTTTCTCCTTCAGAATGGTGCAACCACACTGTTAGATGCCACTAGATCCGACACAATCGGTCATCACTGAACAAAGCTGGAGCCAGGGCACGATTAGCTAGCTTAGCTTAACACGTACGTAAAAAACAACAGTAACCAATTTTAACCACTGCAGTTCCTCTTGTCGTCCACTTGAGGCTGGCTCCAGAAGTGAGTCAGTCTCCATAAGTCCCCATGTTAAAATGTCCAACTTCACAGCAGAAATAAACATGTTTACAGCCTGGTACAAAAAACAGTTTTGGTCTCTATAGCTAATTTCCCCGTTCATGACAACTGTGCTGAGGGTGAATTTTTATACAACTCACCTGTTCAGATTATATTAAGGCTTAAAGTTATGCAGGGTTAAGAGCGTGGACGCTTTGATTGACAGGTGGGTGTCGTTACAGGTGGTTTGTTTCATTAAGCCTCCTGTGGGTGATGTCATGGAGACCACGTCCATGTTTTATACTGTCAGTGGCTTTTACTAACGTATCTATCTGCTGCTGTATCTTACAGAACACGTCATTACAAAGTGCTTTTAAGCTTTAAAGATGTTGGTATTGGTCTCATTGACTCTTGGCGAGAAAGCCAATAAGCACATTTCTCAAATTGTCAAACTGTTCTTCTCTCGTCCTGAGGCCTTTACAGACTCAGCATGATATTGTGAATATGTCTTTTTATTTACTGTGACCAGAGGGAGGGTGGAGACAGAAACACAAACAGACTCTGATGACAGTCACAACAACACGATAAACCAACAGTGAAACGGTTGGCTTAGAGGAGACGACATTATCCATCAGGAACTCTACAGTCACATCAAACAGCCAAAGATCGACAGCAGGATTACGTTCGCTTCAGGGTCAAAATTCAACATCGCCTCCAAAAAACTTTATCAGAGAGCATTTTTAAGTTTAAGGCGAGTTTCTGAAGGTGTTCCAGCTACCTGATATTTCTACGACCTTGTATGCAAGCAATTTTCTATTGACTCATGATATAAACCAACAAAATACAGAAGAAAATATCACAAAACTCAACTACCACAAACACAAACTACACAACTGAGCATCATGACTGGACACTGGACCAAATATTCATCTCTCCTTTGGTTGAAACGCTGAACTGAGCTCCAAACACACTGACAGTAAAGACACCACAGTTTGTACATACCATGAAGAGTCTCCGAGAAGTGTTGATGTGTTATCTAACTTCACAGATATGTAGTGAGCGAGATAACATTGCGTGTGTGATCAACAGCTAATCAAATGTCTGAGCTGAGGTTTCCTTTTAGGGATTGACCCAATCACGCTCGGCTCTTTGAATCCGGGCACACAAGTGTTGATTGTTACCTTTGGTACAAAGGTTGTAAAAAAGGACGGGGGAGTGTCCAGACATCTTGTAAACACCAAGAAAACCAATATGACTGTAAAAGGAAAGGCTCAGTGACATTCAGACGATCAGAAGCTTCACCACGTGATCGAAACTTTGTCTCTACAAGGAGCTAAGCTCTTTATTTAGGGGGCGGTTCTTCACAAACTTTACGTCAAGGACTGAAGGTTCATCTTTGTTGGACTTATAGTCGGCAACTCACGATTATTTTCTGAATGAATCGCTGATTGTTTTGGTCTATAAAAACATCAGAAAACTCCAACGAAGGAGCTGAAACATCTCCTCAAGTAAACCTTTGAGCGTCAGTCATGACGGTGGTACTTCTAAAAAGTTTGAGAAACACGCCTGTTGTACGCCGTACGTTGGCTTTAATTGGTGCATGTGAGCCCTGAAATCAAACCTTTAATCCTCACAGTGTTAACACCACACACACACACACACACACTGTGGAGGTCTGTGGCTGGATTAGACCTGAAACCTGCAACCTGCGAGCTATTGTGCCATTATTAAATTTAAGACCTCGCCTTACACGGTGGGATTTGGACCCGTGTGTCCTCGAGAAGTACGGGATTTTATAGGCTAACGATCTTTAAACCGTTTGACTACTTGTGAACGTTTAGCCCGGACAAACGAGGCCACGAGGGACTCCAGTGACTTAAACTTTCAGAACCTTTAACGGAGAAGAGGAGCATGAAGTTAGATCTACTCTGAAACACAAGTTTAAAGTGGAAGATACAGAAGTTTTCCAACTTGGAAACGTCGGATGTTCTCAGACTTCAGCTCAGCACTCGATACCATCTTTCTTCAGCAGCTGTTGGGTTTTTATTGGTCTGCATCTAGCAGACACATGCAGGACATCATAACTGTTCATTTGGTGTCACGTTTCCAGTCGTTTGAAGCACTATAACCGCTCACATATACCTTTTTGCTCAGTTTTGGCCTCCACCAACTCCCGTAAAAAGATATCTGCTCCGTAAAACCGAAACAAAAGAAGCTAAAAAGCTACAAAGAGCTGCAGAGTTGGGTGATAATTTGCTGTAATGTAATCAATATAAATTATACCTGTGTATATTAAAACTAATAAGCCGGTGTCGTGCCAGAACAGGAGCTGGGCGAGCAGGCAATGGTAAAGGGCTCCAGTAAATCAACTGTAGCTGCTGTTTGTAAGCCGGGCTGCTCAGACTGTGATTTACAGAGTTTCCTGATGGACAGTGAAGTAAACTGCTGCCAACTGTAGCTGTTAGCTAAGGTTAGCTCAGTTTGTTAGCCGTGCTGCCCGGACTCTGAGCTCAGAGGACCGGGGGGAGTGTCAGAGTCGTGCCAGAACCAGAGCTGAGCGACGGTGAAATAAAAGGCTGAAAGACAGACGCCGAGCTGGGCTGACTGCTGTTGGACTAGCCAGTAATATTAGCTGGCTGCTATGTCTTGTGTTGTTGCGCTAAATCACTAATTCTCTACAGGCTACAACTCCAAAAAAAAAAAGTCAGTTTCCAACCCAACCTTTGGAAAATCCTCGCACATACTGGAGCTCAACTTAGCCTCGGTCTCATCTGACAGCAGCCCATCTGGTCACTCGGCTCCCTGGTGTATTTTGGTCTTGCTGCTTCCCCCCCGCCGCCCTCCTCCTGTGCAGTGACAACCCCTTATAAGTCAACCACTCATTCCAGGAAGTGACAGCTTGTGCAACCGCTTGTTTCTGCCTCACAGGCATCACGGTGCAGATGAGTGAGGAACCAGCAAACATGGAAAAACAGCCAGAATGTATAATAGAAACATAAAAATCAAGATGATGAGAGAAACTGTTTGTTTTTTGAGCTTTATTTGACAGAGACAGCTTGAAGAGTGACAGGAATGAGTGGAGAGAGAGAGATGGGGAACGACATGCAGGAAAGAGCCACAGGTCGGAGTCGAACCCTGGGCCGCCGCAGCAAGGACTGAGCCTTCGTACACGGGGCGGATGCTCTACCGACTGAGCTAAACGACACCCCATTAGTCTGTAGTTTCGATAAAGAACGACAGAAGAGCGGCTAAAAGTAAAACTCAGACCAAATCAGCAGATAACGAAGATTTTATACAACATGTGATCTGCCATTTACTGCCAATACAGCTACAGCCAAACATTTAGCACTGCTATTATCAGCACAAATATGACTACCCTAATTTAAAAACATCAAAACATCTTCCACAGTTTGAATGAAATTAAACTTTTAATTTCACCCTGACACGTCGTCAAGTTCATTCACGAAATGCGCGCAAACTTCCGTGATTAGCTCAAATGTGACGTGAGATAATAAAACTCCAATCGTGGCTCCAAACGAAGAAAAGTTCAGATCAGAAGTACCACGTTTCTACCAAATGAGCTCCGTTCTTGACCTCTAAAAAATGTATTTCGCCCAAAGAAAAAAGAACGATCTTTCCGAGCAGGCAGAAGTTGGATTTTCCCTCTAGGAAACTTTTTATTTCTCTGATTAACGACTTTATCGATGCCGGCGCTCGCTCACTCTCATTCACGGTCTACGTCGCTCAACCTCTGCTCCTGAAGTGTCCTGAATATGGCATGTGAGGACTTTCTCACTCCGACACGCCCGTCAGTCGACAGAGAAGGCTGAGATACTGTAGCTGCTGTTAGCCACGTCAACCAGACCAACACTGAACCACAAGAAAAACTATGAAGTCTGATGACGGCGCTCGCTCACTCTCATTCACCGTCAACCTCTGCTCGCTCGTTTTTAACCAACGGTTGGATGAACTTCTACGCCGCAGGTCGTTTCATGGTTTCATTCCACCTTAAATGATCAGTTTTCTGATTCTGTTTCGCAGCTTCTGGATAAATCAAAAAGCATGAGCATTGTTCGAAGTGGTGGGGACGTCTTAAAAGTGCACACACGGTTTAATCAGCACGAAAGTAGAACAAGGTAAGCCTTTTGTCTGCAATTACCCCATAAAAAACATTTAACGAGGATTTGTCCCGGACGTCTGACCCGTTAGTCCCTCATACTGACCAACACTCACATTCAGGAAGATAATCCATAATCCAGGTGTATGAATGGAGCCATAACAACACATTCACTCCTGAAGACAAACAGCAACCTGATACTCCGACCTCTGCACCGCCTGGCAGGAACACAGGGAGGATTCATTAAGTTTGGATGCACATCCAGTTCTAATTAATGGTAATCTATTATGTTACTCAAGAGCAAGCTGAGTGAAAGCTAATCCCACGACTGAAACGTCGATCCACAACGACAAACTGCTGGTTCTGGGATGAGCTGCGGCCGACGCCTACGCCTGATTGGATTTCACGTCTCCGAGGACGTGAAGACGCTACTGGGAGACGACGAGCAGGTTTATGTGAACCGCTCTGAGGGGGGAAATCCACTTGAGTCAGTCTCCATAAGTCCCCATGTTAAAATGTCCAACTTCACAGCAGAAATAAACATGTTTACAGCCTGGTACAAAAAACAGTTTTGGTCTCTATAGCTAATTTCCCCGTTCATGACAACTGTACTGAGGGTGAATTTTTATACAACTCACCTGTTCAGATTATATTAAGGCTTAAAGTTATGCAGGATTAAGAGCATGGACGCTTTGATTGACAGGTGGGTGTTGTTACGGATGGCTTTGTTTGAGCAACTAGGTGTCATTCAGCTCCATCCACGAGTCTTTGCCGATATTTAAATTAGCCGGGAGACAGGAAGATAGAAAGATACTAACTTATGTATATATTGGCCAGCTCCTGTTCTGGCACGACACCTGGCTAACAAACTGAGCTAACAGCAGCTACAGTTGGCAGCAGTTTACTTCACTGTCCGTCAGGAAACTCTGTAAATCACAGAGATGTTGAGGTGAATGTTGTTTTAAATATAAATATTCACAGGTAAAACTTATTTCCTCTTCCTTTTAATGTATATAAATATAAATATAAAGTCCAGCTGCTAAATATTAATTACATTGATGGCATTAAGTTTATATCTGAGACCCAGTGAGTCTTTGTTTGCTGCCCACGTCACCTGTTGCACCTCCACCATCTATAAAGTTACAGCCCGTCATAAATAATTCACCCACAGCTTCAAGTCACAAATAACATTTCCCCCGATAAGAGCTCATCTCATGCCGCTGTCAGGCTACTCACACCGGGGAGAGTCCGCAGCAATCCCCCGCTGAAGTCCTCCGGAGGTTTTACCCACCGTGTGTCCACAAACTGTGCTCGCAGGTCGGTTAACGCGGCGCCCTCGCACGCTGTGGTTCTCCGCCGCGACCTGCTCCTCACATGATAGCCGCCGTGAGTGCGCCGACCCCCGGTGTTGTAGGCTGACGTCAAGCCCCGGCCACGGCACCGGAGAGAGAACATCCGGTTTGTTTTCCAGAATAAAAGTCCCAGCTGAGCGGTGAAGAGATGTCCCAGTTTGTTTACTGTTTGAATTAAAGTGACTTTTTATATTTTTTATGTTGATGCTCACCATCAAATATTTCATTGATGTTCAGTGTTTGGATGTTTAGACAGAATTCAGTCTGTCCAAGTCTGTTTCTGTCTAGTCTTAAAGACAAGACAAGACTAAACTGGATAACACAAGACACAACAAAATAAAGTAAGATAGGACAAGACAAAATAAGACGAAATAAGATTTAGTCCCGCCTGTGCACTAGTTGTTTTAAGCCCTGCTTTTATTTTGAAAGTATGTCTGCCTCACATCCTGTCCTGCTGTGTCTGTCTGTGTCTGCTTTGACTGGTGCAGGATTTAAAAAAGATTGACTGTTAGACACATCTTTGAGTCTCTGAGACAGGTTTAAGACCGCGCAGAGTCTTAAACAAACATTTCATTAAAGTATGATCAAGTTTAGAAATGATATAACACTGAATCATTTTCTCCTGCTGACTGCATTTTTACCTTTTAATCTAACATTCAAACATTTTTCAGTTCATGTTGCTTCATAAGGGTGAAGCAAGTTTTTATAAGACCAGACCAGACCAGACTGTACTGATCCCACACTGTGTAAAATTCACTTGAAGTCAGTGTCAGCTCTTTTCTTTGGAAGTTTCTTTGTAAATCTGAGTCAACTCTTTGCAGCAGCTGAGCCAACATTTAAAATGTTCCTGACAGAATCGACATGAAGACCCACTTCAGGCTGCGACTCAAACCTTTATTTTGAAGGGTGTGAATGGCTTCATGTCTGCAGGATATTTATTCATTTTTGATGTGCTTTTGCAGATCTCATTCTCATTTTGAACTCTCCAGGTCAGACTGTGTCCCTGCAGATGTTTTGTCCTGCTGCGCCCCCTGCTGGTGGAGGTCCGCTGGGACATCTCCGAAAAATAAATGAATCAATAGACAAACTAAATAAATAATATAAATGTTATTATTTATTATACAGATTAAAATGTATAAATAAACAATAATCTGACATGTTTGAAGTCACAGTCAGAATAAAAAGGTTATATAAAAATATGAACCGTCCGTTCCGCGGACTGCTGCCCGGCCTGTGAGCTCCGAGCTCCGGGTGAGGAGTGCCCGTACCAGCGGCCTCTGTGACCTGGAGCGGATGTCTGACGTCAACATGTTTGTTTCTCTGAGATCATAAATGATCTGAGTCACGCTCTCTGTTTCGGTTCCTGATCTGTGTTTAGGTTTCGTTTTCCTCCGCTCACAGGTTAACTTTCGGTCCTGCCTCTTTATAATCAGCTGTTTGTCCTGAGGACTCACTGACAACATGTTCGCGTGGGGAGAGGACAGTCAGCGGGGCTTTCGGCTCAAAGACGGCTCACTCATCGATGGTGGAGGTGGTGGAGGTGGTGGAGGGGTTCGTTATTCAGACCTCGGGTATCACATCGCGGACCTGTCAGCAGGTCACAGTGTGCTCGCCTTCGTTAAAACTAATGGAAACTCGTTCATCATCCGAACCAACCGGAGAGAGGACGGGACGAGGGTCCGAGGCAAACAGAGTGAGCATGCGCAGTTTATTTGACTTTCTTTGAATCAATTAATACAAGAGAGTTAAAGCTGGAGTGTGTGTGTGTGTGTGTGTGTGCGTGTGTGAATAATCATGAATCAACTACTGATTAACCAGTATGTGGCCTATAATTACCGTGAGGTCACTGGCAGTATAAAGAATGGACGTAGTCTCCGTGACGTCACCCACAGGTGTGTTAATCCTGCATAACTTTAAGCCTTAATATAATCTGAACAGGTGAGTTGTATAAAAATTCACCCTCAGTACAGTTGTCATGAACGGGGAAATTAGCTATAGAGACCAAAACTGTTTTTTGTACCAGGCTGTAAACATGTTTATTTCTGCTGTGAAGTTGGACATTTTAACATGGGGACTTATGGAGACTGACTCACTTCTGGAGCCAGCCTCAAGTGGACAACAAGAGGAACTGCAGTTTTTGACACTTCCACATTGGCTTCATTTACCAGCCACAGAGGTTGCCTCTTGGTTGTTAACTTGTTTTAGCTCGTTGTTAGCCTGTTTTAGCTCGTTGTTAGCTTGTTTTATATTGGTGTTATCTTGTTTTAGCTCGTTATTAGCTTGTTTTAGTTTGTTGTTAGCTTGTTTTATATTAGTGTTAGCTTGTTTTATATTAGTGTTAGCTTGTTTTAGCTCGTTGTTAGCTTGTTTTATATTGGTGTTATCTTGTTTTAGCTCGTTGTTAGCTTGTTTTATATTGGTGTTATCTTGTTTTAGCTCGTTGTTAGCTTGTTTTATATTAGTGTTAGCTTGTTTTAGCTCGTTGTTAGCTTGGTACAGTTATCATGAACGGGGAAATTAGCTATAGAGACCAAAACTGTTTTTTGTACCAGGCTGTAAACATGTTTATTTCTGCTGTGAAGTTGGACATTTTAACATGGGGACTTATGGAGACTGACTCACTTCTGGAGCCAGCCTCAAGTGGACGACAAGAGGAACTACAGTTTCACACTATAGTGGCTAATGTAGCCGGGAGGCGGAAGAAGCAGGACGATCAACATGGCGGCGGTGGTGGCGACATCACGGATACGTCGTCCATTCTTTATACTGTCACTGATCCACACACAGCAACAATAATAGTAGCATCATGGTCAGCTTCTACCTAAAACAAGTCGACTCTACCTGTTACTGACAGCTGATGATGATGATGATGATGACGTGTTTCCTCTTTCAGCTTGTGTTAAGTATAAAGAGAAGATTCAGGCCGTGAGCTGTGGTGATGATACGGTCACACTGCTGTCCGAGAGAGGCTCCGTCCTCTCCGTGGACGCTCACACTTACATTCCTCAGTAAGGACTCAGTCAGTAAATGTTCATTTGACTTCACGACAGTCAGCTCTGGTAACTCATCGATCATCTGCTTCTTGTCCTCTCAGGCTCCTGAAGGTTTTCTGCAACAAACCAGTGACTCATGTCTCTTGTGGGAGTCGGCATTCAGTCGCCCTGACCAAAGGTACAGTAAAGCGTGCAGTACACTCCCACTGAAGCAATTCAACACGAGAGGGAGTGCTGTTATCTTTGGCACCAGGCCGCCGTGCTGATATTCAGTATAACAGCACGCCCTTGGGTGTATTACCGTTTTTATACAACACAAATAGTTACACAGCCGGTGCTACACGTTAGCACAGGCCAGCTGCTTTGTATCATGTATGAACCAGTGAAATAAGAGTCTGCTGACAGTCACTTTGGTGGAAATATCAGTCTGTTTCATGTCGTTCTAATAAAATGTTTAATGTTATCAGAAGGTCGGTGCGCTCTCTTCAGCATCAAACAGGAAGCAGGAAACAGGGTAGTTAGTATGGTAACGACCGATACGACTGATGTCCTTTATCTATTTTAGTAAGACAAGACAGATTAGGACAAGACAAGACAAGACAAGAGAAGACAAAGTAAGACAAGACAAAACAAGACAAGACAAAGCAAGACAAGACAAGACAGATTAAGACAAGACAAGACAAGACAAAGCAAGACAGACAAGACAAGACAAAACAGATTATGACAAGACAAGACAAGACAAGACAGATTAGGACAAGACAAGACAAGACAAGACAAGAGAAGACAAAGTAAGACAAGACGAGACAAGACAAGACAAGACAAGACAAGAGAAGACAAAGCAAGACAAGACAAAACAAGACAAGACAAAGCAAGACAAGACAAGACAAGACAGATTAAGACAAGACAAGACAAGACAAAGCAAGACAGACAAGACAAGACAAGACAGATTAAGACAAGACAAGACAGATTAAGACAAGACAAGAGAAGACAAGACAGATTAAGACAAGACAAGACTCTCTTCAGCATCAAACAGGAAACAGGGTAGACACGTAAGGAAATGTTCAACTGTCATATAAGGGACAGCGCAGGGAGCTTTAGTTTACTTCAGACTGTGAAGTGGAGTAATACATGCAGTTTATACCCTCATGGAGTGACTCTTGTCCAATGAAATTACAGAACTAACTGTTGTATAAATCTGACTGTGTAGGTTTTGTAAACTGTTGTGCAGGGACATAATAGGGATTATACAAAGTTCAGGACTTTATTTTCCATACTTTCATACACTGGGGAAGGTGACGTTGTGGTGTTTTCTCCACAGATGGTCAGGTGTATGCGTGGGGCCAGAACTCCAGAGGTCAGCTGGGTCTGGAGACCAGCGGGCTTGATGTCAAAACACCCCAACACGTCCGATCTGTGTCGGCGGTCCCTCTGGTCCAGATCGCTGCAGGGGGAGAGCAGAGCTTCGCCGTCTCTTTCTCTGGATGTGTGTTTGGCTGGGGCGGGAATGACTGTGGACAGCTCGGCCTGGGAGACAGGACAGGTCACTATATGTTACATTTATATAAACATAATCTGTTTCTGTGACATGTACACCTGACTTTTAATTTCTTTTCTACAGACCGACGCACGCCAACTTCTGTTCTTTGTCTGAACACGAAGAAAAGTGTTCACGTCTCATGTGGAGAGCACCACACTGCCGTTTTGACAAAGGTTATATTGGATTATTATTTGACACTGGGAAGAAGATAGATACTTGTAAACAGAGGGAAGATTAAAGATAAATACTGTCTGATTCATAGGATGGTGTGGTGTTTACATTTGGCTCCGGTCAGCATGGACAGCTCGGGCACAACTCCTTCAGCGATGAACTACGACCTCGGATCGTTGCAGAGCTCTGGGGGGCAAAAGTCATCAAGATTGCATGTGGAAGGTACGGTACAACTCCAGACTTAAAGCAACACTGTGTAGAAGTTGGTATTTTTGTGATTTGGCACCCCCAGATTCAGAGTGTAATCCCACTGTGGTAAATATGGACTTTCAATCAGGCATCACACATTAGTGCTAACGGACTCCAGGAAGCTCTACTCCTTTGGGTGTGATGAGCAAGGGCAGCTGGGACGTGGAGAGGAGAGTTACCCGTCTGTGCCGCTTCCTGTTCAGCTGCCACAAGGTGAACACATTTCTTTGTTTCTGTTTACAACGACTTACATCACATGCATAACGTGGTTTTAAGGGGAGGTAGAGCTGCAAGAGTATGAAATGTTCGACTAAAGCCGCATTCAAACAAGATCAGATGCTGTGGAATCAATCAGGAAAAAACTTTTTATTTCTCTGATTAACCGGCTTTATCGAGGCCGGCGCTCGCTCACTCTCATTTACTGTCTATGTCTCTCAACCACTCTCAAAACTTTGGACACAAACCAAATTAAACTTCTTCGTGTTTCTATTTCACAGCCGAAATAGATGACCCTGATCCTGTCTGAATGCGGCCTCGGTTCAAGGATAGATGTAATTTTAATTCTGTTCATTTATTCCAGACACCACTAACGGTCTCACAATCGGAAACATCTACGTGGGAGGAAACTGTTCATATGCAACGAGCACGTCTACTCAGGTACTGACGTAAATACAGGTGTAATATTGTGTAATAACACCTTTATTATGTATCTAAATGAAACTTTAACTCTTTCTTTGCCTCTTTCACAGGATGATGAGTCAAACGTTGACAGTGTCAGCAATGTAACACAGCAGTCTACTGATGAAATGATCGACAAATGGCTCTCTAAATGTGATTCAAAGTCATGGAAAAAGATAAAACAGTAAGATTAATGCAGTAACGGTTATTATTTCATCAATATATGTCATAAATGGTATATGACTAACCGTATTGAACCCTCACAGGGAAATCCACAGGACGTTTTCCTCTGCATCCTCTGCGAATCAGTGTTTCCTTGACCGAAGGTAAACACCGTCACGTGCATCATCTTCATTTCTTTATATCTGGTGAATTAAATCACATTTACTTTTTGTCTTCCAGACATTTCCAGACGTCGGCAAAGTATTCTGGATTGAACTTGTCGCTTGCACGAGTTGCTTTCAAGAAACTGGCAAAGAGGGATGATGTTTGGGCAGAGGTATGAAACTGAAGTGTGGGAACGGAGTAAGGAAGGAAGAGTTTACTTTTCAAAACGTACTCAGTGATGAGGTGATATTTTCTCAACAGGTCGAAGCCGCACTTCTGGAGTTGCCTCCTTCTCTTGATGAGAAACTCGTCGGAGTTGAGACGTTGAGGATCTTCCTACTTCTCAACGAGCTTCTGCACGTGATCCAGAGACACAAACAGCAACAGAGCACAGAGCTCGCAGTGGCGGTTGCTGCCGCCGTACAAAGACTCTCTGATGAAAGTCTGCATGTCATAGGTAGACAACTGTGTGGATCATTTATCTTTGTGATTCATCGCCCCCAGTTTATTTCACCAAGCTCGCACCAATGACTAAAAGTCAGTCCCAGATTTACGCTTGTCCGGCAGCTTCTTGCTCCTTTTCTCTTCTTAGCTTCCTCCATCAACGTCCTCTTCACTCTCTTCTCCTCTGCCATTATGTCCATAGAGGCTGCTGAGCCCGGGTTACTTGCCCTCTCGCCCAGCTCCTGTTCTGGCACAACACAGGCTCTGCTATCTATCAATATTCCTGTGGTACAAACACTAACACTTCCCCCTGTGCTCTGAGCTCACAGTCTGGGCAGTCCAGCTAACAAACTGAGCTAACATTAGCTAACAGTAGCTACAGTTGGCAGCAGTTTACTTCACTATCCATCAGGAAAGGTCTAGACCCAACAATTCCTGTGACGTCTTGTCTGTTCTGGTTTTGTTCTGGTCATCTGTTCTGACATTAATGTGTATGTATCTCCGTGTTGTCCTCCTCAGGGGACTGGTGGTCCTCCCTGTCGCCCTCCACCATGGTTAAACATGTGAAGATGTGGAAGCAGGTCCTGTCAGAGATCCTGTCCTCTGAACCTGGTCATTGCAACCCTAGAGTCCAAAACCTGCTGGTCGTCCTTCAGTATATGTACAATGTTAGTATCAGTTGTTTCAAACCACATGAAATGTATCATGGTTTATTTCCTGTCAGTCTTTCACCTAAATATACTTCTTGTTTTAAAGGCCAACAACAGGAGTGCAGGATGTCGGAGAATCCCGGAAAGTACGTTTTGTTTGGAGATTAACAAAGCATTTCTTCAAGCAGATGTGCAGCTTTGGTGTTCAAAGAGAAAGGTGATTAAAAAACGATGAACAAAACCAAATTTTGTGTAAAGAAAATCAAAGAAATCTCAAATTATTGATGGTATTAAAGTACTGATATGTTCTGTTTTTTGTTTGATCAGCCACTTATCCTTCGTGACTACCAGTTTGTGATGGATCTGAAATCAAAGAAAACGGCTTTTGACATCCATGCTGAGTGCACTCAGGTAAGCCTTGAACTTTGCCTCATGGGAAGTAAACCAAACAAACAACATAGTCTTTGATTGCTTTAATGTTGTGTTCAATAACAATCTGTCAATAAAAATGATTTATTGTATTACAGAGAAAGCACCAGGTGGTTAAGCCATGGCCTTATGAACAGATGTCTTCAGATTATTACTTTGAACTGAGGCTGAAGCGAACATCACTTTTGGAGGGCGCCTTCACACAGCTGGCTGCCGCTCATCACAGTGACTTCAAGAAGATACTTGTGGTAAATATTTAGTTTTGACCTGATGATTGAGGACATGTTCAGATCAAACCAGGCACATGGGTGTGTTTATTTGTGCTTAACATGGACATTATCTTATCTTGTTATTGGCACGCCCTTTTTCTCATTCACTGTCCATGTCGGTTGACCACAGCTCTCTTGGTGTCGCTATTTTGCAGCAAAGACTGCAAACTGGACACAAATGTAGAAGCTGGGTACACGAAATAAACCAAGCCAGAACACAACTATGGGAGTAGCATAGTTTAGTCCATGAATCCACTTGGATAGCGTTGGTTTCAGCGTTATTGGTTTTAGCGTTGGAGACGTTTCAGGCTGATCATCTGATTGGTCACTGCAGCGTCATGTTGCGTTTCTCCAAAAGTTGATTCTGATTCAACTTCTCTGCCACAGGTCACTGCATTTTTCTTTTCCAGCATACCCTATGGCCCGCACTGACGCAGTCTAAACACAACATTTGAATTCAATGTGGGCTGCTACAGGTAGCCAGTCGAACTCAATGAGCAGCGGGGTAACATGTGCCCTTTTGGGTTGATTAAAGACCAGGCCCACCGCCATGTTCTGGATCATCTGAAAGGGGATGGGAAAACCTGCGTTTTCATGCCTGATTTGGTCTGAATTGACCTAATGCAGCTACCGTCATCTCAGTGTCTATCTAACAGGATGAATTCTAACTTTTTTGTATTTCAGGTCTATCTTGATGAGGACCCAAAGGTCACAGTTGTGTACAAAAGAGACTTTTTTCACCACTTGTTTCCTGAGTTGGTGTCACCTAAATCTGGGATGTTCTTGTTCAATGACTCTGTTACCCTGCCATGGTTCCCCTCCAGAGTAAGTGAACATTTTTGATTCATAGACTTTGAATTTGCAGTATTTAACAACAACGGAACAATCTGCAGTTTTAGTTTAACTGATGAGGAACAATGAAGTATCATCAGCATACACTGAAACAGTTTCTAGAGATTTTCACTGTTTCTACTTTTATTAAATTCAGGCAACAAAGGAGGACGAGACAAAATTCTTCCTGTTTGGGGTCCTGTGTGGATTGGCTTTGTACAATCAGTGTATCATCTACCTACCATTCCCACTGGCTCTGTTCAAGAAGCTACTCGACGAAGAACCGACATTGGAAGATTTGAAGGAATTCACCGGCGTTGGAAAGTAAGTATTTGTCTTTTAGTAATACAAATTTCAGGTTTTACATTGTGCTGGACTGGCAGGTTGGTGTTGGACTGTTGCAGAAGGCAAAGCTCTCGATTTTCCAGTCCATCTACGTTCCAACCCTCACCTTTGGTCACAAGCTTTTGGGTAGTGACTGAAAGAATGAGATCGCAGATACAAGCAGCCGAAATGAGCTTCCTCTGCCGGGTGGCCGGGCTGAGCCTTAGAGATAGGGTGAGGAGCTTCGACATCCAGAGCTCCTTCATGCCAAAAGGAAAAGGGTGGTTCAACATCTGATTAAGATGCCCCCTGGGCGCCTTCCTTTGGAGGTGTTCACGTCCAACTGGAAGGCGACCCGGGGGCAGGGCCAGAACCTGCTGGAGAGACTACATAGCCCACCTAGCCTGGAAACACCTCGGGATCTTGGAATGTGTTGCTGGGGAGAAGCACAATGGTAGGATGGTTTTACATTGTGATGCCAGTAACAGGTTTTTTTTTTTGCTTTACTCTGTTTTTTAAGGACTTTGCAGGACGTCATGGGCTACGAAGACGACGTCCTAGAAGACATGTGCATGTCTTTTTCGGTTGGTATTTTACTAAAAAATGGCCAGTAATCAGTTAATCAGTCTCATTTATCTGTGTTACAGCAGTGATATCACTCAACTTGTCTCTTTCATGATTGATTTTGACAGATTAACTGGGATGGGGCAGATGTCATCCTTGATCCCAAAAATCCCCAAAAGCCGGTGACGGGTCAAAATAAGTAAGAATATTTAAATCTAAGTTATGCATTTGACCTGCTCCCAGATCAGCTCTGTTGAACTGAAACTTCAAATCTGCTAAACAGGAAGGAGTTTGTGGATGCCTACATGAATCACATCCTAAACACATCAATTGAAGGTGTGTTTCGGGAGTTCAAGCGAGGCTTCTTCGAGGTTTGTGACCAAAAACTGGTGAAGCTGTTTAGGCCAGAGGAGCTCCGGGGAGTTATGGTGGGCAAAGAAATCTACGACTGGGCAAAGCTGAAACAGGTACAGTAGTCTCTAAATCTTCTATCTTCACATTTATAACATTATACAACCAACTCGGACCAAGTAATTTGATTGGACAGGAGTCGTTCCATGAGTCACCAAAGAGAGAGAGATATTAAAAAATATGACATTTGAACAGTTCATTAAGTGTCCGTAAAAACACTTCACTCTAGAATGAGATAAAGGACGTTATAAAGATAAATGTATATATAAGGATAAACTGTTTCTGTACAATCTTTACATTTTGAGTTTAAGAACTTTTTACCAGCATTATTTTAGTAGCTAACAAGCTAGTGTTTAAAAAATGTTTGCTTTATTGTAACAGACTTTTGTTTTTTTACTTTTATTAGAATACAGTTTATGAATGCTACCATATCGGCCACCGCACCATACAGATGTTTTGGGAGGTTTTTGATGAGCTGACTGAAGAACAGAAGAAAGATTTTGTCTGTAAGTGTTGCACCTAATGTTGTTTGTTTGTGGTTTAAACTCAAACTGATCGGCATTCACTGAGCCTGCAGCTTTTGGAGGCCTCATAGGTCATCATATTGGTCTGCTCTGTGCTCTGAACTTTTATGGTGCCATTTGTAACAGTTATCTGTACTTGAGAAGTCAAACCAATTTGTTTTGTTTGTTTTTTGTAAGAAGTGATATTGTCCATATAAACAAACAGACAAAAAGCAACTTTAAGAATTAACCTGACTCTCCGTGTCGTGTTCCTCAGTGTTCCTGACTGGTTTCAGGACGGTTCCTATCCTTGGCATGGACCAGATCAAAATGAAGGTTCGAGATGCGCAAATCCTGAGTGGCACTCACGATCAGCACCGCCCCGAGTCTCTGACGTGTCACTCTATTCTGTATCTGCCTGTGTACTCCACCAAGGAGATCATGCGAGACCGGCTGACGGAGGCCCTGATAGCAGATAAAGACTTCAGGATGAACGGCTGAAACGTGGACACAAACATGTACTGTATATTCTTATCCTTTTCCTGGAGAACCTCAACATAAAGACAGAATCATTCCAGGCTACTCAATGCACCTGACTTGACCTTTTAAGAGTTTACTTAAGGGTGATTAAAGAGCACCATTCCGTTTTTGATTTAGCCGCTAATTAATTATATATATATATGAAGAGTTTAACATTTGCTCAGGGATAAAATATTTTGAAATAAATAAAAAGGGTTTACCAGTGTTGTAGTACTCGAGATCCGTCTTGGTCTTGCAGACCAGGCTCAAGACCCCTTTTTAAAGGCCTCTGTCTCATCTTGGTCTCAGACAAAGAATTTGGATTTATTTTATTGAGTGTTCCTGCAAGGCACACTATTTACTATCCCCCATGCTTATTATTTTTACGTATTCCAGGAATTTCAGCACGCTACTCCTCCCACAGTTTTGGTCGCACATACACAAAAAAGGTATCAAAACGACCGGCTCGGCCGGGAATGGTGTGCTGTGACTTTTCTAAGAGTTTCACCAAACAGTTTTGCAAAAATCGCAAAAAACCACGCCAAAATTTACAATGGGTGTGTATTGGTAGAATGTTCCAGAGCTAGAGTGGGTGACATCATCGCTAGAGTGGAGAGGGAGAGAAACATTTGTCAAAAAATACATTTGCAAACGGCTCTCGTGGCCACAAATGTCACTCTACAGAAATAATTTATACATAGAAACGTAGGAAAATTCGTGGGCTACGCACCGATATCACTGCTGAAGCTGTCAGACTTATAGTTTTGGCAGGAGACGCACTGATGCGCCAGGATCACCCACCGACAGCCCCATCTACTCCCATGTAAACTGGAGAGGAGAAATTTCCCAAAGGAGCACGGGGCACCTGTTCTTTCTCTATCTCCCCAGGTCACATTTTTTAACTTTAGACACTGAAATTCAGCATTCACATGGTCGACAAGATGAGGATGCTCACGGTCATTTGGGCTTTTTGATACGACCTACCGTTTGGCATTAGTGTCCACTAGTTGGAGGGGGTTCATTTAGAGATTTTCTGTGTCTCTCAGCAGTCACTCACACACAGACAGAGCACAGCTGCAGTTAATTGCTCTGACCTGCAGCTGACCCTGGTTGCTTGGCAACCTCCAGCCTGCCTTTGACTAACTTTATTGAAGTCTCTGTGCTGCTGCAGTGTCAATAATAATGTATGGGCGCGACGGGGCCACAGTCAGACACACTCTACATTTATTTACACATTTTATAGTTTAGTTTAACATTGTAGATGTCACTTACTTGCCTGTGCATTGTCTGATTTCTAAAGTCTGTGTAAAGGCAATTCCAAGATTCCTTTCAAAATACATTAAATATGTTGGAAAATAGTCGGTCTTGACTACAACACTGATGTTTGCCAATGTGTTGAATCTAATGCACACTAATAAATCTCTTTATCATTGTGAAGATTATAATGTTCTGATTTTGTACCAGGTGTCAATTAAACTGTTTGTTAATCAAAGTTTACAGTTTGTGGTTCTGTTATATTATATATTGAAAAGAGTCAGCGGGGTTAGTACAGGCAATGAAGTCAGTCGGTAAATATAAATTAGGAGTCATTTATGTCACTTCCTTCCTGTCAGGGGTCATTGTTGTTTTGTCCTGGCTGTGCTGTACTAATTTGTCACATGTTAAAACATGAATAATAAATATTAAATAAATATAAATCTATATGTTCTTCTCTTTGTCATGTGTTACTTACCTCACCTCAGCTGCATCTGTTTGGTGTTGATGAATCACCATACGCTGCAGTTAGTTGACACGACGGGCTGAAATCAAACATTGACATGAGTTACAAAAATGACTGCAAACACACTGATGACTACTTCATATGATGGAGAATTATATCAGTTAAAAGGTACTTCTGTGCAGTCTACTGTCAGTGTCTATCACTTTCTTGATATTTCCACTAGATGACACCAAACTCACATTTAAATACCACTCAGTGTTGATGTGCAGGATATGTGATGTTGAACCTAAAACTGCTGCAGTAACTCAAATCCAAGTTTAAGGACGACTGAGATGAAGTTCATGAATTTAAAAACTGTTCTCACTCTATGAACTTTGGGCTCCGGGTCGGGAGAAGTATGTACCACTTAGCATTTGTACCACAGGCGTTTTAGACCACTGGGAAGAAGAGGAAGTTTACAGAGAATGCTGACGGGGTGCGGAGTCCGGGGAGCTGGGCAAACTTGTTGGCAATGTAACCGGGACTCAGCAGCTTCTATGGACATAATGGCAGAGGAGAAAAGAGCGAAGAGGACGTTGATGGAGGAAGCTAAGAAGAGAAAAGGAGAGAGTGAGCGAGCAAGAAGCCGCCGGACAAGAGTACGGACGGACGCCAAGCTGGGCTGACTGCTGTTGGACTTTGATCATAAGTAATGTAATCAGAACAAATACTCGAGTACAGCTGAACATATTTAACACAGTGGGTTCACACTCTGAAACTGGAGGCAGCAAATGTTACTTGAAGCCAAAACAACGTCAGGAGATAGTGTATAACCTGCTGTTAGAATCACAGTCTTTGGGTTTTTCCTCATTGTCCTTTGTCTGTGCTGTCTGCTGGCACATGTGTGAGTGCGTGCAGGTAATATTTAATGTTGAAAGAAATAAAGAAAATGTCCACTAGATGGCTCCGTTTGGATGTCAGAGTGAACAAAGAGCAGCTGGGATGAGCTCATCAAGTGCAGACTTTTCACCATAACAATGCTGGAAATGTGAAAGCTTCAGACGGACGACAAATAGACATTAAACACAGCGAGAATGTCACTGTGAGGTGAAATAACACACCTTACATTTGCATGATTCATTCATTTATCTCATTTTTATTGTCCTGTATTTTTGATGTTGTTGTGTTGTTTAAATCCCTGTTCTCAACCCATCCTGCATACAGATACAGGTGTACGTCTACATGTATTTATGTTCATATGTGAGGCTTTGTACACGCTGTGGCAACAAATTTCCTCGTAAGGACAATAAAATATTGATCTAATCTTCATTTTCTCTGTCTCTCTCTGCTGTTACTTTGCCTTTGTAAACTGTTTTTAAAGGTGCTGTATAAATAAATGTATTGACAGAGCAAGTGGCAAAATCACACTTTTATAAGAAGGTGTTTAGTTGATGTTTTTATGTTCTAATTTTTGTCGATTTGTTGCTTTTAACTTATTTTTTATTGTGTTGTGATTTATAGCAGCCAGTTTGACATGAAATAGTCTAAACACCGAGCTGCAACCTCCGTGTCTGTGACGTGAAGTACCAAAAACTGCAGTTCCTCTTGTCGTCCACTTGAGGCTGGCTCCAGAAGTGAGTCAGTCTCCATAAGTCCCCATGTTAAAATGTCCAACTTCACAGCAGAAATAAACATGTTTACAGCCTGGTACAAAAAACAGTTTTGGTCTCTATAGCTAATTTCCCCATTCATGACAACTGTACTAAGCTAACAATGTGCTAAAACAAGCTAACAACGAGCTAAAAATGAGCTAACAATGAGCTAAAACAAGCTAACAACACGCTTAAACAAGCTAAAAACAGCTAAAACAAGTCAATAACGAGCTAAATCAAGGTAATACCAATCTAAAACAAGCTAACAATGAGTTACAACAAGCTAACAACCAGCTAAAACAAGCTAACAACAAGTTAAGACAAGCTAACACCAAGCTAAAACAAGTTAACAACCACAAAACTTGCAGTTCCGGGGTGTCGTTTAGCTCAGCTGGTAGAGCATCCGCCCGATGTACAAAGGCTCAGTCCTTGCTGCAGCAGCCCAGTCCCCAAGTCTCCATGTTAAAATGTCCAACTTCACAGCAGAAATAAACATGTTTACAGCCTGGTACAAAAAACAGTTTTGGTCTCTATAGCTAATTTCCCCGTTCATGACAACTGTACTGAGGGTGAATTTTTATACAACTCACCTGTTCAGATTATATTAAGGCTTAAAGTTATGCAGGATTAAGAGCGTGGACGCTTTGATTAACTCTGGACCGTCTGGCTTTCCATACTTGTAGAGCTGGTTCAGGGATATTATGTGACTTTTCTGCAGGATGTTCATAAATAGAAACAACTTTATGTTTGTTTTGGTCCTGACTTCCTGTTCTTCTTCTTCTGCGGTGGAATAAATGAAGCCATAACGATAAAACCATCTCAGGAATGTATGCCATGTTACAGCTCTTTGTGGCCGCGTGCCATTCAGAGGAAACAAACACATTATATAATTGTTTGGACGCAGCGTTCATTCAGCGCTCACGTCACTGTGTACTGAGAGGCTCGCGACCGCTGCCTGCTGCTGCTGCTGCGCGAGCCACAGTCCAGAGAGTGAGCTGGAATGTATTGACGTCAGAAGCACGCGCGCGCGCGTGTGTGTGTGTGTGTACGCGTTCCCGCCGCTCCTCCTTTGCTGCTTATACTGCGCATGCAGCGGGCGCGCGGTCACCACAAGCTCACACAAGCTTCACGAGAGCCTCTCTGTCCGCGCGCGCGCGCGTGTGTGTATGTGTGTGTTAGTGTTTGAATTAAAGTATGGATAACAACATGGAGTCAGATGAGAGACGGCGGGAAGGAGGCGCTGTTATTGACTGAACCGAAGCGGGGAAGTGAGCGGACGTTGGCCGGGAGGAGGGAGAACCGTTAGCCGGAGCCGCGCTCACCAGCTGCGGGATATTACAGCACAACAATGGTAAGTTGGCACCGGCGGTTACTGACGGTCGGTGGGTCCGGAGAGAGAGCGGGGCTTCGTGTGGCTGTCAGTGAGGTTTGTTTGACATGTATGACTGCAGGCAGGTGAGGGGCCAGGTGTTAACACACGGAGTGTAGCATCCCGGCCGGAGGCGAGATTACGCAGTGTTTTTTTTTTTTTTTTTTTTTGGACCGGGCAGAAGTGTTTAACCCGGGTTAACACGGTGTGAGGCCTGCCTGTGTACAGCTGGGCCAGAGTTAAAGGTCCAGTGTGTAACTTTTATGATTGGAATATAATGTTCATAACTCAGTTTGTATTAATGTTTAATCACCTGAAAATAACAAACATTGTTTTTTGTTACCTTAAAATGAGGGAGCGGGTCCTCTTACACGGAGTCTGCCATGTTTCTACAGCAGCCCTGAAGGGACAAACCAAACACTGAACACTACGTACGACCTTTCCCGGGTTCAAGTTTCACGGCTTGAAACCAGAGCGTGAAGTGAGGGGTATTCAGCGGGTCACATTATGTAACTTCTAGGAATGGAATATAACATGCATAACTATGTCTTAAGTGAGATATAATTACCTCAGTAAACTTTTTTATGTCTTTATTAGCTTAAAATTAGCCTTCTATATCTACGTATGGAGCGGGTCCTCTTACACGGAGTCCGCCATGTTTCTACAGCAGCCCTGAAGGGACAAACCAAACTCTGAACACTACGTAGGACCTTTTTCGCATTCGTCACAAGTTTAACGGCCTCAGTAGCTTCTCCTTTGTGCTTGAAACAAGAATGTGAAGTGAGGGGTATTCAGTGGATTGCAATATGTAACTTTTAGGAATGCTAATATAACATGTATAGCTATGTTTCAGTGATATATAATCAGATTAATAAAGGATTTTTTATGTCTTCATTAGCTTAAAATTAGCCTTCTATATCTACGTATGGAGCGGGTCCTCTTATACGGAGTCCGCCATCTTGCGCCGCCATATTTGTAGATGTAGAAGAAGAAGTGTTAGCTAGTTGCTAACAGCTAACTGTTTTGTGTTTTTTTGTTTTTGAAGTTTGAGAAGTTAAATGTCGACAAACGGAGGATCATAGTTTTTATTTAGCACAAGAAAAAAACACAGTCTTTGACCCAAAGAAGCAATGGATTAGCTTCGTATTAGCATTTATTAGCATGCAGAACAGGTAGCTAAAGTCAACCAACACATACTAACCCAATGCAAAACAAGTCATAATAAAATTTGCCTTGACTTGTAGTTTACCAGTATATCTAATTATATACAATCTCTAAATATCTAAAGGAGCCTCAATAACCTCAACAATGACCTCTTTTGGCACATGAAGGCCACCGTAGCTTCTCCTACGCACTTAGAATGGGAGTCTAAAGCGCTCACCACTAGATGTCACTAAATCCGACACACTGTACCTTTAAGTGTCGCTGGAGACGGCCTTTAACGGTGACAGCGACGCTGCTATAAGTTGATGATGATGATGATGGCAGCTGAAAACTTGTTATCCTGAGGAAGATCTGATGACATCATCAGGTCTAATGCCACCTTTTGACCCTCTTAGCCGAACTAATGACACACACACACACACACACACACACACACACACACACACACGTATACATACATTATGGTTTCCTGTTACAGTATTGATCTGTCCATTTGTGCTGGATGGGTGTTATTTGAGATAGAGGCAAACACGGCGCTTCAACGTCGCGGACGATCAAAGAATATTTTTACCCGTTGTAATATAATCGCAGACGTTGTAATCTGCTTAATTTAAAACTTGTTCTTTTGTTTGAAAGATGTGAAATATTAATCTGCTCCACAGCTGGAGAGAGGGGGGGGGGTGATGCATTAGTAGCGGCTGACCTCATCTAAGCTCTTCTCCCTTCGGGCCAAAGGCCTGAATCATCGTCGGCGCTGTTGTTTGTTCTCATTGTTGTCTTTTCTTTGTCCTGCCAGGCGGTAACTCCCCACCACTGAGGAACCCCGCGCCCCGACACCTTCACGCAACTTTGTTTTCTTTATTTTTAACGTCTCCGTCATCTTCCCGGAGACTCTCCACTCCATCCTTTCAAACATGGACTCCTCCGGAGACGTTACCTCGGTCCGGGATGGACCCCTCGGCCTCGGTCGCTCAGATCTCAGCGGACTGTACCACCTGGGTCGGACGTTGGGGAGGGGCCACTTCGCCGTGGTCAAACTGGCTCGTCACGTCAACACCGGGCAACTGGTTGCGGTGAAGATGATCGACAAGACGAAGCTTGACGTGATGGCGACGAGCCACCTCTTACAGGAAGTGAGGTAAGTCATCCCGAGAGCGTTTTAAGAGGTTCAGTTCCTCGTTAGACGTCGACTAACGAACGACTTGTTTTCAGGTGCATGAGGCTCGTGCAGCATCCCAACGTCGTTCGCCTCTACGAGGTCATCGACACACCCAACACCCTCTTCCTGGTCATGGAGCTGGCCGAGGGGGGCGACCTCTACGACTACATCCTCCGCCACGAGGGAGGCGTCGCCGAGGAAACCGCCAAGCGCCACTTCGCCCAGATCGTGCGCGCCGTGGCGTACTGCCATCAGCTCCACGTGGTGCACCGGGACCTGAAACCCGAAAACGTGGTGTTCTTTCCCCAGCAGGGGGCGGTGAAGCTGACGGACTTTGGGTTCAGCAACTTATTCCAACCTGGGACGATGTTGGCCACGAGCTGCGGGTCGCTGGCGTACTCGGCTCCAGAGATTCTGCTGGGAGAAGAGTACGACGCTCCGGCTGTGGGTGAGTTGGAGTTGGATGGAGGTCAAACTGGTCAAACAGAAGCAGTGATGAGGGACGTCTCTTTGTTTAACGAGCGAACAGGGCCGAGACCTACTGGCCTAGATAAGCGAGCGTGTGCAGACTTCCAGTTACATTAAATGTGCTGACATAACACGCTCACATACATTACAGTCATAGCCAGAGGTCACATGTTCTGAGGTCAACGTCTGAAGCGCGTCTAAACTAGCAGCCAGCTAATATTACTTACTAGTCCAACTTACGTATTGTCCGGCTCCTGTTCTGGCACGACACCGGCAACATGTTTTAAAATCTGTTAGTTCATGAGAGAAACGCGGCAAATTGTCGCTTTAAGAACGAACGTTGGAACAAAAATTCAGCATTTCATTCATCACGTGTGTGTGTGTGTGTGTGTGTGTGTGTGGCCACATTCGTCTCTGTGTGTCTATTTCTGTATTTTCCAGCATGTTACGTGTGTGTTCCTCCTCTACATACACACATCCATATTTACGTATGTGTTTGTGCTTGTGCGTATGTATAGATCCGCATGTGTGTGTGTATATATATAAAAATATATATGTGTGTGTGTGTGTATGTGTGTGTGTGTAAAGGATTAGTGTGTGTATCTGGGTCAGTCTAAGCAAGCCAGCCAGCCACGAGCCAACTGGGCACGTTCTGCAGTGGAACCAAACACTGCAGCTCACCACCGGCCTCTCACACTGCATAGCAAGCATTTATATGTGTGTGTGTGTGTGTGTGTATGTGTGTGTGTGTGTGTGTGTCTGAGAGACAGCGACAGGGAGCAGAAAGGGAAAGCACCGTGCATCGCTGTTTATCCAGAGCAGAAAGGTTGGTGGTTCGGTTGCAGCATGTCTGCTTCACAGAGGTCGATGGACACCATTAATTCTGACAATGAATATAATAACCATTAGATTAACGTTAGATTAACGTTACATTAACGTTACATTAACAGTCATCAGCCATCTTAGATTGTAACAAACTTTACAAGTGGATCAAAAACAAACATTCAGACAACCTTATCATACTTTAACAGTTACCTTAGTGTTTCTGTAGCGTTGACAAAACGTTCCAAAATAAACATATCAGCAGTTTGAAAAGCTGCCTGCGCTGTCCCTTTAAGAAATATGACATTTGAACAATTCATTACGTGTCCGTAAAAACACATCGCTCTAGAAACACGAGATAAAGAACGCCAGTCTTTTCAGTCGTTACCAAAGTAACTACCCGGTAACTTCGTGCGTATAACGCGTAGACCTCTGACAGTATAAAGACTGGACGACGTATCCGTGACGTCACCCACAGGTTTCCGAAAAGAGCCGTCGTGAAACCGCCATCTAGATAGTCCTGCCTCTTCCGCCTCCCGGCTAATCTAGAAATCAGGAATGACGCCTGGTTACTCAACAAAGCCATCGGTGACGGCTGTAACTGTCAATCAAAGCGTCCGCGCTCTTAATCCTGCATAACTTTAAGCCTTAATATAATTTGAACAGGTGAGTTCACCCTTCCACATCGGCTTCATTTACCAGCCACAGAGGTTGCTGCTTGGTTGTTAACTTGTTTTAGCTTGTTGTTAGCTTGTCTTAACTTGTTGTTAGCTTAGTTTAGCTCATTGTTAGCTTGTTTTAGCTCATTGTTTGATTGTTTTAGCTTGTTGTTAGCTTGTTTTAGCTCATTGTTAGCTTGTTTTAGCTCATTGTTTGATTGTTTTAGCTTGTTGTTAGCTTGTTTTAGCTCGTTGTTAGCTTGTTTTAGATTGGTGTTATCTTGATTTAGCTTGTTGTTAGCTTATTTTAGATTGGTGTTAGCTTATTTTAGCTTGTTACTAGCTTGTTTTAGCTTGCTGTTAACTTGTTCTAGCTCGTTGTTAGCTTAGCACAGTTGTCATGAACGGGGAAATTAGCTATAGAGACCAAAACTGTTTTTTGTACCAGGCTGTAAACATGTTTATTTCTGCTGTGAAGTTGGACATTTTAACATGGGGACTTATGGAGACTGACGACAAGAGGAACTGCAGTTTTTGGCTTCATTTCACAGATACAGAGGTTGCAGCTTGTTGTAGATCTCCACAAAGCCGTGTTCGGTAAATGTTGTCAGTCTCCGTCCAGCTGTTGGACTGATGCTAACTGTTAACTAATAAATGTCGCTTGTAGAACTGTTGACGAGCGAATCACAGCTGATATTCTCGGTACAACAGCAGTGCGACCTCGACTGTGATAGAAAGTGTTTTAAAAATGTCTCCATGTGTCGGTGTTCTCCTTCAAGGGCGTGACGCTGATGAAGAAACTCTGCTCACACATCCAGAACTTCAACATGACTCATGACTTCCTTTTTTTAAATGTATTTTCTCGTGTTAGTTCCTGTTTCTAAAAGTGTTCACGCGATGGGCGTCCATTTAAACCCGTGTGTGTGTGTGTGTGTGTGTGTGTGTGTGTGTGTGTGTGTGTTATGACATCCTTTAAGACTGTTTGTTCTGCTTCACTTCAACCCGAGTGCACTTTTCTGTTATATTTCACTCTGACACAACTCGACCTGTGCATATCACGATTATAGCATCACTTTGATAATATACACCCCCCTACACACACACACACACACACACACACACACACACACAATTCGTGTGTGTGTGTGTGTGTGTGTGTGTGTGTGTGTGTGTGTGTGTGTGAGATAATCCTGCACACAGAAAGCGATGTCCCTCAGTGATCTCAGCTTAGCGAGGTGACTCATAAACCCGTCTCAATCATTCACACACTGTCCTGTGTGTGTTTCCATCTATAAACAGACTTCATTCACTGTGGTTCTCTCACAGTATATGTGTGTGTGTGTGTGTGTGTGTGTGTGTGTGTGTTTGATGGTAGTCATATGATGTGGAGGAGAGACAGGAAGCTCCACGGGGCATCTTGCCTTTTAACAAACAGATATACATAATATCTGCCCGTCAGTCACCGTGTGTGCACATCATGCGTGTGCTTAGCGTGTTAGCGCCACATGCTCGCACGCTGGTGATACTTTAAGTCTGAAGATTTACTGAGTCATAAGGTGACAAAGACAGTTTGTATGTACACGAATATAAATATGACGATGATTGGTGAGTTATGACAGAGAAGTTGGGCTCGGTATTAAGATAAGAAGGGAGGACGAGCTGAACTGGAGGAACTTCTGCATTTGTTAGATACTGTAAACTGTCTGGGCGTCAGCTACACACTTACACTACGAGCTGTAAACTAACAGCCAAACATCAACAAGGTCACCAACAGCAGACATAGCAGCCAGCTAATATTACTGACTAGTCCAACAGCAGTCAGCCCAGCTCGGCGTCTGTCTTTCAGCCTTTTATTTCACCAAGCTCTCACCAACCACTAAAAGTCAGTCCCAGATTTACTCTTGTCCGGCGGCTTCTTGCTCGCTCACTCTCTCCTTTTCTCTTCTTAGCTTCCTCCGTCAACGTCCTCTTCGCTCTCTTCTCCTCTGCCATTATGTCCATGGAGGCTGCTGAGCCTTTGCTAACAGGCAGTGTGCAGCACGAGCTAACGTTAGCTTCGAAATGGAGTCCGCTAACGTCACCAACCAACCTGCAACAGAGTCCAAAGTCAAAGCTAACATTACTGTAAAACATGTCAAATATATCGTTATATTGTGGTTTCAGTTGGCATATTTTGATACGTTAGCTAGCTAGTAATTCATCCAAACAAGCTAACGTAACAAAATACTGTCATGGGTGGATAACGTCATCCAGAGTCGTGCTAACAGTATAGCTAGCAAAACACTGTAAGTGGATGTGTTATTTATAGCTTTCCAAATGAGTTTAGCAGCTAACGTGAGCCATGATACTAACTTATGTGGTACCCAGCTCCGGTTCTGGCACGACACCGGCTCCTGAAAACCTCCTCTTCCCAGTGGTCCAAAACGGTGATCAGTGAAATAGTTGGTTTAAAATCTGTTAGAAAATGTTGCTCTAAGTTTGTAGGGATGAGCTCACGATGACCGTACACAGTTATACTCTGCATGACATGATATATGTATAGTTTGTAGCTGGAATCAGACTTCATGTGGCGGCGTTAAATTTCCCCTGAAGTGATGTGACTGTTTTTAGATTCAGTTGCTCCGAGGCGTGATTTGTTCTCTGCACTGTTTTCATTATTTCCAACACGTCTGGTGGCGGTGTGCCGGTTCAGGGCTTTGAACACTTTGGAAATAAACAGACCAGCAGCCTTCAGGTTTATATGAAAACACAGACAGAGAGCTTTTGTCTGGAAACGCTCTCTGGAAACAAGACGCCACCCTGGAGCAGAGAAATGATGGTGTATACGATGACGATGGGGGGTTAGCCAAAGAGAAGTTATTAAATTAAATGAATCTTTATACTCACACTTCAATCGAACTGACACCAAAACCATTTATTTACATCGTCTTACTGATTTTAAATCATGCTGAAATCATGTCCCCCAACTTTGTATGTATGTGCAATACTAAGTTGCTGGAGTACCACTTTAATTTTGACAAAAAAAAGATTATAATTGCTGTTTTAATTGTGCGTACAAATATTGAAATGAAACCAAAAATTGCAGTTCCTCAAACGTCCACTTGAGACTTCCTCGAGAAGTTCGAGAGTCCATATTTAGGCATTTAGACAGATCCACCTGAGCTACGCTACAGTCACTAACAGAAAGTCATACAAATAAAAATGATTGCTGTTTATCACTCTACTCTATCTTCAGCTGTCCTATAAAATAATTAACAAAAAGAAAAACACCTCGGCATGCATGAATGTACCAACGGTATAATCATCTGCTTCTCAGATTTGTCAGGATAATTCAATCTGAATACTGAGATATGCAAAAATGGCTTCATGATTCAGTTCATGTAATTTGTGTCTGATGACCTGTTTCAGAAGTTACCACCATGCAAAGAATGCTGGGATACTTTTTGTCCTCCAAATCTGGACAAAAAAAAGCTTCTTGTCCAAACTTGGACGACCCTTCGAAGCGGGTCAAGCTTCGTTGACCCTTTATGACGTACTTGGTCTGGAAATGCGCACTTCAGAGGCTGGCCCCCCCCCTAAAGAGCCAAAGAGCCAAACACAGAACCAGGACCAACTCACATTTAACCCATCTATGGCCTCTGTGTGTGTGCGCTTGCGGTCCTATCCAACAGTGGACTTTACCGGTGTTACACTTTCGCCAACAGAGGACCGCAACGTCAAGAGGGGACATTTTTAGAGGGTCGCTTTAAAATATGTCTAAAAACCCTCAAACCCTCTTTAAGATGGATACTTTAAGGAAGACCAACAGGAACACAGAAGAGAAAATTAAAATCACTGCTGTCATAATGGGCTTGGTAATTCTGCACATGCACATTTGTAGTAACATTTTGGTAAACGACCTTAAAAGACCTTAAAAAAGTGTGTTTTTTCTAAATGACCAGAAATAAAAGCCCCCACTTGAACTGTGTGCAGTGATAGTCCTCTGTTGGTAATGTAGGAATGTGTGTGTGTGTGTGTAGTTGGTGTGTGTGTGCCGTCAGCAGGACTCTAATGCATGGTGAGAACGTGTGATATTCCCCAGCGAGCAGAGAAAAGTACACTCCCAGCACTCAGCGGCTTCTCCTCCCAGTTGCATAACACTTCTTCACACTGGAATGAGCGCGCCCGTGAGCGTGCACGTGGACTGTACATTGTGTGACGAGGACTGAGGGCTGTTGTTTGGACTATCATGAGTGTAATGTGGGACAGCGGCTGAATGTTTATCACACGAGGGGCTGGTGATAATCTGAATGAACTACATTGTGCAGATATTTATGAAATAGTAGATTTTGGTCTGTTGTGGACGTTATAAAGACAAATATTCACACATTTTTGTTGATTGGACTCATGAATCTCAATGTAAAGTGTTTGAAATTGATTAGCTGTCAACTACTGAATTAATCAGCAACTATTTTGATCATCTAATAATTGTTTCAGACAAACTTTAATAATTCTTAATATTTCTGGTTTCTTTCATCATTTTATAACACTAACTTGGATATCTTTGGGTTGTGGACAAAACAGAACAATTGCGGACATCACCTTGAAAACATTTTGACATTGACAGTATAAAGAATGGACGGCACGTGCGTGGTGTCACCCACAGGTTTCTGAAGCTCAAAATAAGTAATGTTTGCCACCGCCATGTTGGCAGATGTGGCTCATCGGCGGGCGGAATGACGCCTGGTTGCTCAAACAAGCCATCTGTGACAGACACTTCCACATTGGCTTCATTTACCAGCCACAGAGGTTGCTGCTTGGTTGTTAGCTTGTTTTAGCTCGTTGTTAGCTCAGTACAGTTGTCATGAACGGGGAAATTAGCTATAGAGACCAAAACTGTTTTTTGTACCAGGCTGTAAACATGTTTATTTCTGCTGTGAAGTTGGACATTTTAACATGGGGACTTATGGAGACTGACTCACTTCTGGAGCCAGCCTCAAGTGGACGACAAGAGGAACTGCAGTTTGTGTTGGCTTCACTTTACAGCTAAAATATTAGTTATTCTCACACTGTTGAGACTTTTGGACCATTGCCATCCATAGAGTGACACCACTAGTGTTGCTAATAGATGTTCTGTTGTTCATTATGGTTAAATGTTGTAAATACATATTAAATAATCATACATGCGATTACTATGCAGAAATCTCTCTCGAGTAAAGTTGAAATTTAAAGTAGAAATGTACCAATAACTCAATTTTAATAATTTTTTATATGAATATTAAACTTTAATAAACGGTAATCGTCCTTTAAGCGACTCACAAAACAAATATGATACTAGCAGACGCAGCATTTATCAGATACATGATCTGGGTTTATTTCCATTGTTACATCAGGGTTAACACAGTGTGAACAGTTTGTGCAGAAACACAAGGAGGAAAAGAAGGAAGGCAAGTTCATTCTCAGAATAGCACCACACCACAACAAACCCTCTGTTTGTTGTGCGGCCTTCAGCCCCCAGCTCTCTTTCCTCTTCATGTGCGTGTGTGAGTGTTTCCTTGAACCGGCCACAGTGTTCTCGTCGAGTTCAGGCCGTTCTGAGTTCATACGGACCTCCTCTGCACCGGGTCTGCATGAGGACGAGCGAGCGAGGGAGGGAGGGAGGGAGGCGGCGGGAAGGGGAAGGAAAGGGAGGAGAAGGGGAAAGAACACACTGTCAGCACTGTCGGTCAGCACCAGGAAGTCTGTTTGAGTCAGGAGGCAAAACCTCTGCAGCTTAAAGATACACGACGTAGAAATATTATTGTGTAACCCCACTGTGGTAACTATGTTCAGCTGTACTCGAGTATTTGTTCTGATTACATTATTTATGATCAAAGACTAGCGACTTTGCTAACAGCCAAACATCAACAAGGTCACCAACAGCAGACATAGCAGCCAGCTAATATTACTGACTAGTCCAACAGCAGTCAGCCCAGCTCGGCGTCTGTCTTTCAGCCTTTTATTTCACCAAGCTCTCACCAACCACTAAAAGTCAGTCCCAGATTTACTCTTGTCCGGCGGCTTCTTGCTCGCTCACTCTCTCCTTTTCTCTTCTTAGCTTCCTCCGTCAACGTCCTCTTCACTCTCTTCTCCTCTGCCATTATGTCCATAGAGGCTGCTGAGGCTTTACTAACAGACAGTGTGCAACAGGAGCTAACATTAGCTTCAAAATGGAGTCCGCAAATGTCAACAGACGTCCCAAAACAAGTCCAAAGTCAAAGCTAACGTTACTGCAAAACATGTCAGATATTTTGTTGTATCGCGGTTTTGATACGTTAGCTAGCAATTCATCCAAGTAAGCTAACGTAACAAAATACTGTCATGGGTGGATAACGTCATCCAGACTCTCGGGGCTGATCTGAGTGGATGTGTTATTTACAGCTTTCCAAATGAGTTAGCAGCTAACGTGACCCATGATACTAACTTATATAGTACCCAGCTCCGGTTCTGGCACAACACTGGCTCCGCGCTCAGGCCTGAAAACCTCCAGTGGTCCTGTGGTACAAACACTAACACTACCTCAGTGCCCTGAGCTCACAGCCCGGGCACACCAGCTAACAAACTGAGCTAACATTAGCTACCAGCAGCTACAGTTGCTAACCTCATGTAGCACTCAGCAGGAACGCTCCATCGTTTTTATTTTGACGTTGATCCAGAGTCGATCCATTTTAAGTCAGAACTCCTGTGAGTGTGTTTTCACGTCAGATTCAAAAAGGACAAATATTTTTAAACCTCCCTGATGAACCAGCGACGCTCGCAGACTTCTAAATACGATCTGAAAGCTGAGGGACTGTCGGCTATTTTAAGGCCTGACATGATTTGCTATTTAAGGCTAATTTTTGTGCTTTTCTGTGTGTGTGTTCCAGATATCTGGTCCCTCGGGGTGATCCTGTACATGTTGGTGTGTGGAGTTCCTCCATTCCAGGAAACCAACGACAGCGAGACTCTGGTCATGATTCTGGACTGTCGCTACTGCGTCCCCAAACACGTTTCAGACGACTGCAGAGAGTGAGTACTTCAGAAACTTGTGTGGATAACAACATCCAGCTAACGTGACCCATGATACTAACTTATGTAGTGCCCAGCTCCTGTTCTGGCACAACACTGGCTTCACTCCCCGTCAGCACTCCTCCTCTTGACTCGTGTTTCAAAAAAACATCCGTGTCCTTGAGTCGTAGACACAAACACTAACGTGTACTCGTGTGTCTTCTCACTTCACCTTCACTCCTCACACCTCCAACCAAAACACACACACACACACACACACACACACACACACACACAGTAAACATAGTTTGAACTGAAGCTTCCTGTTTGCAAGTACGGGTCTTGAAAAGTCGTTAAAAATGTCGAAACTCGACACAAATCCAGTGAAAAGACCAAAACAAACTACGAGTTGAGGTTTGTTCCATGAACTGATCCTGATAAAAACTATTCAAACATCAGTGAGACACGCTGCTCCACATATTTCCAGTCGATCACCAAACACTCCGTCATGGTGGCATAAATACTCACCAGAGCGACAAATGTGGATTAATCCACGGCTGAAAATAGTCCCCCTAACAATGTACCGTTTAATCCTGTTTGATTAACATTTGATTAAAACGACAGAGCCCGAATTAATGAGACATACTTTAAAAATGAAACTGTATATTTGTGAACACGCGACGTGTTGCGTGTGCGCCGCAGTCGCCGCAGCAATACGCGTTCGTTCTAGTCGACGTTTCAAACCTCCACCGGCTCCGCCGCGGTCCGGTTCAGAAGCGTCCCAGAAGCGGGGTTCTGCTCGGCTGTTCTATTTTTGACGGACGCCGCGAGCAGCCCGCGTCAATTTAACACAGAGCACCTCGAGCTGACAGGAAGCCAGACACAGAAACAGCACAGAGAATCCAGTGGATTTTCAAAATAAAACACCCCGTGCAAACTGCCGGTCATAAAAACAGACAAAAGAGAAACAAATGAAGTACGTAGCATATTTCCACATGTAGAAGCATATTTAGAAGAACATAAACCAGGAAATGACCAAATCTGAGCAAGTAAACAAAGTCTGGAGGGAGAAACGCGTCTGAAACGCTCCCGGTGGGTTTGAAGTCGCGTGCAAGACGGAACAAAACAGCGTTGCAGCCGCATGTGGGGTTTCGGGGTTAGCGTTGCTGGCTCTCCTGCCGCCACAAAGAAAATTGTAGAACATCTGCAACATGTTGCTGCTCACATTAAAAGGACCTCCAGTCCAGACTGTTGTCCAGCTTCAACCCCAAAGCGAATTTCTTTTATGTTTAAACCAGATTCTGATTGAGAGTTTAAAAATAGTGAAGCATAAAAGTGAACAGTGACAGTCCAGGTTACATAAAACGCTCTGAATGAAAACCTTTATACGTCGCAGAGCAGCAGGCACAAACATCCTGAGCCAGAGTGGTTTGTTACAGATCATCTGCAGCCGCAAACACATCGTGGAACATCTGACCGAGCACGCGTCATATGACAAATCAAACACAGTCATGTGATCCCGGGTTGAGTAGACGTTTCATGATAAACCTTTGTGTCTTCTCTCCAACAGTCTGATCTCCAGGATGCTCCAGAAGGATCCGTCCCACCGGGCTTCGCTCGAGGAGATCGAGGCCCACAACTGGCTGCAGGGGCTGGACAACGCCCTGCTCAGCCCGGAGGCCCCGCCTCACTGGCTCTCGGGGGCCCTCTCTCCGAGCTCTCCCCGCTCAGGAGTGCCCGAGTGCGGGGACCTGCTCGCCGTGAGGCCCCTTCCACAGCAGGGTTTCCCCGGGCCGTGGCAGCCCAACCTCAGCTTCACGCTCCGTCCACCTCCGGCCGAAGAGCCGCCGGCGCCCAAGAACCTGCCGGCTCTGCAGCAGATCTGTGAGGAAGAGGAGGAGGAGGAGGAGGAAGAGGAGGAGCAGGAGGAGCAGGAGGAGGAGGAGGAGGAGGAGGTGCTTGAACAAAAAGAAGAGTTAGGAAGCTCGTTGGAGATACTGGAGGAGGAAGAAGACGAAGACGACAGCGGCTGCGTGATTTCAGACCAGCCGCTCAGTCACGGGGACAAGCCGGTCCGTCAGACACCCGAAGTCCCGCCATCATCTCTGCCTGGTTTGGCGGTACCGTGCTGTCGGAGTCAGCCGGACTCCACGAGTCTACAAGAGGACGGAAAGGACGGCAAGTCCGAACCCAACAACAACACCAACAAACCTCCACAAACCTCCGTCCTCACCTCCTCCGCCCAGCTCATCCTGAACAAGAAGGAGGCGCAAAGAGACGACGAGAAGACGGACAAGGCCGGAAGAGACGACCTCTCGACGGACAGATCTAACCCCCACAATGCACCAGGGCCGCGGGACGACACCGCAGCGCCGAAGGCCGAGCAGGGCAAACGACACAGCATCAAGCTGCGCGAGAGACTCTTTCAGTTCCCGCTGTGCGAGAAAGCGCTGGCCTTCAACATACCGACGCACAACAAGCCCAAGATCCTGCCGCTGGCTCAGTACAACTGCTGCCACGTGCTGTAGGCGCAACCGGGACGGGCGTGTACAGCTTCATACATACAGACACTCATCGTGTAACTAACGTGGTGTACAGCACAGTCGTAGAAACCTCACGCATCTGCTGCTACAGGAGCGACCGTAGAATCACAACGAGTAGACTGTGTAGCTTCGAAAGAAAACTGGACCTACAGGACGGAGACGGAACAACAGTTCTTACTGAATAAGCTATAGTCTGTTTGTTTGTTTAAAAGGTGCCTACGACAATGAAATGTTTCTTACTGAACGCGGTCCAGAACTCGGTAAATCCATGATTTCATATTTTATTATATATTAGATTAAACCAGCTTCTGCTACAGAGTAGCGCTCGTGTTCCTCTTCCCTTTGCACAACCTGCTTCTCTCTTTGGTTTAAAAGCTCTTATTTAATATAAGACAGACTGTTACGATACGACGACACAACCCCGCTTCCATAAAAAAAAAAAAACTAAATGTGACAACGTTGAAAAAAACATCGAAACTCCAGATTTAATCTGAAAACAGCACAAAGACGACTGTTCAAATTATATTAAGGCTTAAAGTTATGCAGAACTAAGAGCGTGGACGCTTTGATTGACAGGTGGGTGTCCTTACAGATGGTCCTTTACGTCCGCCGATGATCCACGCCTTTGCCGATATTCAGATTAGAGGCAGGACTACAAAGATGGCGGCTATTCAGAAACCCGTAGGTGACGTCACGCTTACGCCCGTCCATCCTCTACATCAGGGGGAGTCAGTCATGATTTCAGGAAGTCCAGAGAGAGAAAAATGCTCACGTTCAGGTTCCGCAGCATCGTCATGTTTAAGTTGCATCATAATTTAGTTATACATTACAGTTATTTTATATATACTGAAGCAGCATTGTCATTGTATCAACATCTGCACACAACTCAAACAAAGCTAGAATCTTCCGGATTAAAAGTCCGCCCTACCCTGCCTGTGATTGGCCCACGAAGGCAACGAGTACCGGCCAATCAGAGACAGGTAGGATGTCCCTTTAGCGGAGTAGCGAGTCGCCGGTCAAAATGTAATCTGAATAAAACTCAGTGATGACTCAAGGACAGGACAGAGCGTAGGTCACTGTCAGTGCTTTCAACCGTTCATAAGTCGTCTTTGTGTTGTTTTTAATTAAAGATTCAGTGTGTAACTTTTAGGAGTTTAATATAACATGCATAGCTATGTGTTCAGTCGTATATAATCACCTTAAAAAAAACAAATTGTTATTGTATTATTAGTCTTATATCTACATATGTGGCGGGTCCTCTAACACAGAGTCCGCCATCAACAGAATATCTTAGCTATAACTAAATACAACTTTTGACACTTGAAGGCCACCGTAGCTTCTCTACGACTGACTGCAATCTGCAATCTCACCACTAGACGGCACTAAATCCTACACGCTGCACCTTTAAATATGAAGTTTTATTTAGTTTTTTTTTTTTTTGGAAACGGGGGTTGTTGTTGTTTGATATATATGATGCTGTGTAATATATGCCTAAGACTGAGACGACGCTCTGATTTCCTCTTTAAAAATCTTAAAGTCTTACTGATCCGACGACTCGTCCTAACATACTGTATGATACTGTTGACAGGCTCGTTGATCGGGATGCAGGTCTTCCATTCGTTCACTCAACAAGTTTGATAACAGGTTTTTATTTTGGATGTGCAGATATGAACTTTTGTTTCTTTTTTATATATATATAACGTGACAAAGATTTTAATTCTCTGGAGAGATGTGTGACTTTGTGCATGTTATTACTGTTATTTATCACGATATACCTCCACGTGTCTTGGATCTGACAGGACGTTGTTCTCGTATAACTGTAAAGTAACTCACTGAAAAGTAACGACGGATAGATTTGTTGGTCAGATGGCAGCGATGTGTGTTTATATATATTTTCCCTCTTACGTTAAAGAAGGCCAAGGCTGTAAAAGAAGCTCCATCTTCCTCCGATAGTTCAGTGAACACAGCTCATCCCCGTCAGTCACTGCAGCGTCACGGGTACAACAAATTGCATTTTTAACTTTAGCTCTGATTATCGCTCATCTTTCATCAAAAACGTGCAGAAGAGGGATAAAATCCCGTCATTTGTTCCTGTGTGATCGCAGCCTGTCTCTCCTCAGTGTGTCTACTGACCTGCAGTGTAACTAGGACCACGTCTCTACGGAGCCATGAACTTATTTTTCTCTATTTATTTATTAAAAATGGATTAAATCAGTGAGTGTGTGTGCAGTGTGTTGATTTTTTACAGAACACAAAGTGTAGAAACTCAATCTCAGCTGAGGCGCTGTAAACACTTTAGACCTGAAGAGGTTCTTCATGGTGATGCCAAAGTGAATTATCAAGTTCTTCACAGACTTTAGTGTAAATAATGTGTACTCAAACAGAGCGTGAAACATAAAACATATAACAGGACATAATTAAGCAATATTACATTCGGGGTGTGCTTTAACGTCATTATTGCATGGCTGTGTCGTGCCAATATTGATGTTAAAGCACACCCACAAATCTAATATTGCGATGACGCAACAATTACCAACAAAAAAAGTTTAAGTTATTTAACACTTTACACTGTAAAAACGTTTAATTTTCTAATTGTAAAAGGTAATAACCTAATTAATTATTCTAATCTAATAGTGACTTTTTAGAGGGAGTGATTATTAATGTGATAATTTAATTTTTTTACACTTTTTTGCTGTGAAATGAAAACTGCAGTTCCTCAAACGTCCACTTGAGGCTCACTTCAGACACACACACACACACACACACGGGTTTAAATGGACGCCCATCGCGTGAACACTTTTAGAAACAGGAACTAACACGAGAAAATACATCTAAAAAAAGGAAGTCATGAGTCATGTTGAAGTTCTGGATGTGTGAGCAGAGTTTCTTCATCAGCGTCACGCCCTTGAAGGAGAACACCGACACACGGAGACATTTTTAAAACACTTTCTATCACAGTCGAGGTCGCACTGCTGTTGTACCGAGAATATCAGCTGTGATTCGCTCGTCAACAGTTCTACAAGCGACATTTATTAGTTAACAGTTAGCATCAGTCCAACAGCTGGACGGAGACTGACAACATTTCCAGAAGTGAGTCAGTCTCCATAAGTCCCCATGTTAAAATGTCCAACTTCACAGCAGAAATAAACATGTTTACAGCCTGGTACAAAAAACAGTTTTGGTCTCTATAGCTAATTTCCCCGTTCATGACAACTGTACTGAGGGTGAATTTTTATACAACTCACCTGTTCAGATTATATTAAGGCTTAAAGTTATGCAGGATTAAGAGCGAGGTGGAAAGAGGCAGGACTGCCAACGTGGTGGCGGCCACAGCCTCGTATTTTAATCTTTTTAAACGGTGCATCAGAAACAGAAAATAACATTTAAATGACACAGACACTGATGAACTTCCTGTGTCGCTCACTCTTCACACTTTGACTAGCTGTGTTGCCGTGGTAACTCTGGCCTTGTGAGTAACAAATAAACAAGTAAAATGGCTATGGGGCTCCTTGAGTTCAAGCAGTGAATCCAAATGCAGATGATAAAGTAACTTTAATAACTTACCAGGCTGAGATGAAACACAGAAACGTCTGAAGGCTGACAGTCCAAAAAACAAACTCCAGATGAGCCAAGACAACGAGACCAGGTGAAACCAACGAGGGACAGGTGACACAAATCATCATAAACTGGCGGGAAAACACAGACAGGAAGTAGAAACACACAACAGAGAGAGAGAGGAGGACTACAAAATAAAACAGGAAACTGTTTTTGTCTTACAACATTAAAGTTGTGTTTTTGTTTTTGTTCTAATTAAACTGAACGAAGCCGAGTTAATTTGAACCTGACAGAGAACTGAACGTGTTATTAATGTTAGCTGAGACGAGCTCCATATCTGACGTGAGCATGTTGGTGTCGTTGGTCATATTTGGATAAAACCGCATGTGTTGTGTCGTATCGGCTACACCTCAACATGATGACGTCTGAACCGTTTCTAAATCTTTGGACATCTCTGAGACTTCGGCTGAAAGAAGCTTCAGACCTGAAGCTGATAAAAACATAAAGACCTGAGATCATCTTCAGCCGTCATCACCGTGAACAGGAGGTCAGCAGACAGGTGTGTTAATTAAATTATCAATTAAATGGAGGCTCAGATTTTGACTTTCTCACTTTCTGTTGATGTTTGATGGCAGTTAAATGACATATAACTATAGTTGTGGCTGTCAGTGTCCACTTTTATTATAATTTATTTTAATATTTTCAACTCTTTTGTTTGTACTCAGTTACAACGTAAATGACAACTTTTCATGAAGAAAACGACAAACAAACTTCAGTTTCCTTCTGGGAGTTTAATGTCAGACAACCAGCAAACACCTGAAACTCCTGATCATCACACACACACACACACACACACACACACACACACACACACGCACATACATGATTAGTGTCAGGATTGACATCTGCAGCCACCAGGCCTCATTAATGTCAGGTGTATAGTGCCTCCTGGTGGCTGCAAAAAGCACTACCTCCTAAAAACAAATAAGTTACACAGTGAACAGATACAGCAGAGTGATTCAGTATATGAAGAGTGAGGCGTTAAATAACACTCGGTGTGAACGTGAAGCTGAATCACGTCAAGAAAAACAGACCGACCGTAAAAAAATAAAACTTTTCTAAAAGCAAAGCACGAAGCGGTTCTTTGGTAGCTCCTCGTCATTTTCCACTGCAAATACATGAAACGTACTGAACTCGTCTGAGGTGTCACATGAGAGGACAGGGTCATCACGGGAAGTGTTCAAACATTCAAACATTCAAACACCACCAAATATTTCACTGATTTTGGTGAAACTGGATCATATTTTATGGAGAAAATGTTTTCTGGTTTTCCCTCTGATGTCCTCCGGCTGCTCCGCCTCAACTCTCTGTGATTTACAGAGTTTCCTGATGGACAGTGAAGTAAACTGCTGACAGCTGTAGCTGCTGTTAGCTCATGTTAGCTCAGTTTGTTAGCTGAGGCTGCCCGGACTGTGAGCTTAGTGTTTGTACCACAGGCGTTTAGGAGGTTTACAAGAACCGGTGTCATGCCAGAACAGGAGCTGGGCCAGCTGGCAACGTAACCGGGCTCAGCAGCCTCTACATGTATGGACATAATGGCAGAGGAGAAGACTGGCTAGTTTTTGGATCATAAGTAATGTAATCAGAACAAATACTCGAGTACAGCTGAACATATTTAACACAGTGGGATTACACTCCGGTGATGACTCTGTCCTCCTGCTGAGCTCAAACATTCAGGAACATTTCGTCAAGTATTTTGTCTTTTCTCACTGTAACTGTCGTGAAAACGTCTTCTATCGTGACCTTCTTAAAGGGCGTGTGCACACCTGTAACCTTTACATACATTCACCTTTACTGCTGCCCCGATATTTGAGAATAAAAACACTTTTTAGCTGCTGTTCCGATATATTAATCTGAGTGTGCAATTCAAGGTGCAGACATCGCGGAAGCACCGTGTTGATTAGTGAGAGCAGCAGAAATACTTTAAAAGTATACAGCGGGAGCGTCGGGGGGGGGGCTCAGCAGGAATGCATCGCGGGTCCGGTTGGAGATCCGTCTGGGCCCACTGAACACTGAGGTTGGTACTGTATCTTCATCTAGCAGCTCAGCACACGTCAAAGCACCAACCCAACACTTTGAAACGCCATCAGGACTCTTCGGGCTGCAGCTTCTACGAGAAAAGAAAGAGACGCTGTCACTCAGATGAAGAGGAGAACACGGAGAGAGGTTAAATCATGAAAGGTGTGAGGTGTTCGGCTCACCTGCTGTCTCAGCGCCTGCATCGAGGTGTACTCGATATGCTCTCTCTTTTTACGGATCCAGTCCGGTTCATCTGGGATCAGCACCGCCAGAATCACTTTCACTAAGATCAGCACGTGCTGCAAACAGAGTGTGAAACATATAAAACATATAACAGGACATAATTAAGCAGTATTACATTTGGGGTGTGCTTTAACGTCATTATTGCATGACTGCTGTGCCAATATTGATGTTAAGGCACACCCTCGAATCTAATATTGCAATTACACAACAATTAACAACTTAAATTAAATATATGATCAAATATTTCATATTTTTAGACTCCACCTTACCTCCACCAACACGGCCAACAGCAGGACGTTTGTGCTGCTCATCCCGCCCTCCTGAAACCTCGCCTGTAACCATGGCGACAGCAGCAGCAGCCAGCAGTTGGACACGACGGAGACGAAGCTGAGGACCTCGAAGGCGATCTGAAACACGACGACACAATGAGCCTTTTCACTCGTAAAGCGGCAGAGCGTGACTCGCCGGGTGACTCTCATTTTGTTATTATCTGCTGACCTGCCACACGCCCATGTTAGCCACGGGAGGGGAGAAGGGTTTACGGAAGAGCTTGCACATCTTGTAGGCGTCCGATCGGATCTCCGTCAGGTTGTTGATGAGCAGCAGGACGGCCGTGAGAGGATACACGCAGGAGAAAAGACTCAAGTACCCAAACTGCACCAGGAGCTCGATGTATTCTGCAAACAAGCCCTGTGATGACACGAGAAGCAGCGTCACGCGCTGGCAGAGTTTATTTTAACGCACTGAACTCTGGACTACTCACGGGGAAAGCAGGCAGGGTGCTTTGGTTCCTAAATTTGTCCTCCTGTGGGTCGTCTTCATGCTCCGTCCTGTGGGGGGCGCTGATGAACCGGTCCACCAGGAAGGGTATGACCACCTCCGTCACCTGGTTCACCAGCTGGGTCACGATTAGCAGAGACGCTAAACGCTTCAGACAGACAAAGAGAACATGAGGATTTATTGTCGCTCAGGAAGTGAAGCCAAAAAACTGCAGTTCCTCTTGTCGTCCACTTGAGGCTGGCTCCAGAAGTGAGTCAGTCTCCATAAGTCCCCATGTTAAAATGTCCAACTTCACAGCAGAAATAAACATGTTTACAGCCTGGTACAAAAAACAGTTTTGGCCTCTATTGACTGTTCAGACTATATTAAAGGTGCAGTGTGTAAGATTTAGTGGTTATCTAGTGGTGCAGTTGCTGACTGAATCCCCCTCGCTTCACCCTCTCCTTCCTAGAGTGTAGAGCCAGTGTTTGGTTTGTCCATATTGAGCTTCATAATGGCTCTTGGCATCAAGGAGACTCTGTCCATGTCTTATACAGTCTATGAAGTTAACTTGTTCTGTAGCCAGACTCAAGTGGCCATTGGCTGCGTTGGTAGTTTGACTACTTCCAACAATTGCTATGCTAGCTATCGAATCAGCTAAAAATGACATGTATGTCACTTTATACATATTTGGTCTGACAGGAAGTCAACATCAGACTATGGGTCAGCCTATGGAAACAGTTTTGGTTGAAGGTCTGCAGAGCTCAGCTGTTACCTTACGAAGTAAAGTCACATCCTGCTTGAAGAAGGCGATGTGGAAGAGCACCGCAAAGTAGTTGAAGAAGGTGAACTGGGGGGAGAAACAACAGAGAAAAGAGCCCGATGGGTAAAAAAACAAAAGGATGGAAGAGCTGATGGAAGGAGAGGAGACAAGGAACTCACCACCAAGACTTTGGCTGTGAGGTGGTTCTGAAAGGCCGACTCCTCTCTGTGGTTCTCTAAAGGGAGATATGAGGTCAGTTAACGGGTCATCAGTCATCACGTTGACAACGTCTGTACTCAAATTGCTGAAACTACTCCACAAAGTACACAGTATACTACATAGAAGTGGCCACTCTCCGTGGCGTCTCCTCCATCTTACTCACCGTATTCAGTCAGAGACTGTGCCACCTTCTTGTAAACGGTCGCTAACATGTTTGTGTAGACGATGTGAAGCACTGAGGGCATGTAGATTAAAGTCTGAGACAGCATGGAGTCCCAGTCTTGGTGTAGCTCCTTCACCTGGGCCTCCCCCCAGTAGAAACAAAGCATACCCAGCACCACCATCCCTGCAGGAGGACACGTGACGTGGAGTTTTAACGCTCAGCAGACCGTTGGAAAAGTTAAGAAGCTAATAAAATATCATGAATGTAGAGTACCATTGTACCTAGAAACAGCCCCACCACTGGCACCGACACCAGCGCCATACGTAGTTCTCTCTGCCATTCAGGAAAGAGCGGCTCCACGCGACCCGTCACAGGATTGACCCCGACTTCGCCGTGGAAACCGGGTCGGGGCTCGGCGAAGCGCTCGGCGAGGTGCAGGGTGCCCCAGCGGTAGGAAAGGGAGGAGCTCCGACGCTTCCACATCTCCATGACCACCGTGGACCAGATCATGCTGAACACCGCCTGGATCATGTGACCGCTGACGGCCGGTCCTGAGTCAGATTCAACAGCTTCAACCCGTGAGCCTGAGACGGACTCCTCCATGTCCTTCTGAACCTCACCTGTGCCGGACAAGAAGAGGAGGAGGAATCAGTGGCATCTAGTGGTGTGGAGAAACTATTTACACCTCGTCTCTGGGTCCGATTATCCACTCGCATGGCTCCTCGTGTCACACTCCGCTCTATCTGTCATCTCCACCTGACGACCTCTCGGTCTCTACACTGATCTCTGAAAGCCTCTCAGGTATATCTACATGGATGAAGACACAACTCCAACTGCTGGCCCCCCCCAGCCAAACCTACTATACACCATGACAACAACATCAAAACTGATTCCCCATGTCTCGCCTCTACCAGGGTAGCGAGAAATTTAGGACGCTCATGGAGCTCCTCTGTCTACCTGTAGCAGCCCACGTTAAATTCAAATCTCTAACGCTGACTACAAAGTAGTCTCCGGTTCTTGAACGTCCTCATACAGACATATGTTACCTCCTCCAATGAACGACGCCTGGCTCTGCCACCCGTACGCTCAGGACAATCCAAACTTTTCTCGTCTGTTGTTCCCCGTTGGTGGAACGTCCTACCAGTTCCTACCAGATCAGGGGCGTCCCTCTCTACCTTCACAAACCTCCTGAAGACCTCCAGCTCTTCAGAGAGGACCTCCTCTACAACACTACCAACAACTGGACACATCAATAAATGATAAATCCACACACCTACCTGAGAAGTATGCGATGGTGAGGCCCAGTATCGCTGGCGGGAGCAGAGACCAGGTGTAGAAATCGAGGAAGCTGAAGTAGAACGCCACCGAGCTTCCAAAATACCCGTTGACTGAATCTGGACAAACAAACAGAGTTGTCCGGTGTGAAACAGATACATCAGCTGCAGCATGTGTTTGTCATGTGTTGTATTTACACCCACCCAGCGGCTGAGCCAGCTGGTTCCCAGAGTACCAGGCTTCACTGAGGTCCTTCAGTTTGTCCGGGTCGTGGAGGGGAAACGTGTCCACGATGACACCGGCTGACCCGAGCTTCTGCCCTGCAACAACAACGCGACATGAACAGTGAGCGACTTGGACGAAAAAAGAGGACAGTAAGCAACAACTGATCCACACATATACAGTTACACACACACATACGCCACAAACACACTGAGGCTGATGCTGACTGAAGCAATTTCTTGATTGAATGTGAAGAGAGAAGAAGAGCTGAGGTCAGCGAAACATGCACAGAGAAGAGCTGAATGTGACGACAGGAGAACATGGCTGCTGTCAATGCGGCCAAAAAACATAAATTTATATCTGTACACAGTAATTTAAAGCAACATCCTGTAACTTTCCTCTGATAAACTGACGTCTGTTACTTCCTGTTGATCCACACTGACCTGTGATCAGGTGAATGGTGTCTCTGTCATTCGTACGTCTGTTCTCACACTATGTAACTTTGGGCTCCGGGTCGGGAGAAGTACGTAACGCTTTACGGCACTAAGTCACACACCACCAACTATTTCACTGATTTTGGTGAAACTGGATCATATTTTATGGAGAAAATGTTTTCTGGTTTTCCCTCTGATGTCCTCCGGCTGCTCCGCCTCAACTCTCTGTGATTTACAGAGTTTCCTGATGGACAGTGAAGTAAACTGCTGACAACTGTAGCTGCTGTTAGCTCATGTTAGCTCAGTTTGTTAGCTGCTGTTAGCTCAGTTTGTTAGCTGCTGTTAGCTCATGTTAGCTCAGTTTATTAACTGCTGTTAGCTCATGTTAGCTCAGTTTGTTAGCTGCTGTTAGCTCAGTTTGTTAGCTGCTGTTAGCTACTGTTAGCTAAGTTTGTTAGCTGCTGTTAGCTCATGTTAGCTCAGTTTGTTAACTGCTGTTAGCTCAGTTTGTTAGCTGCTGTTAGCTAATGTTAGCTCAGTTAGTTAGCTGCTGTTAGCTCAGTTTGTTAGCTGCTGTTAGCTAATGTTAGCTCAGTTAGTTAGCTGCTGTTAGCTCATGTTGGCTCAGTTTGTTAGCTGCTGTTAGCTCAGTTTGTTAGCTGCTGTTAGCTCATGTTAGGTGCTGTTAGCTCAGTTTGTTAGCGGCTGTTAGCTCATGTTAGCTGCTGTTAGCTCAGTTTGTTAGCTGCTGTTAGCTAATGTTAGCTCAGTCTGTTAACTGCTGTTCACTAATGTTAGCTCAGTTTGTTAGCTGCTGTTAGCTAATGTCAGCTCAGTTTGTTAGCTTATTAGCTGGCTGCTATGTCTGCTGTTGCTTTTGATCATAAGTAATGTAATCAGAACAAATACTCGAGTACAGCTGAACATAGTTACCACAGTGGGATTACAGAGAAACTCACAGATGTTGTCTCGGTGTTGCAGTGCGTTGCTGTCGGACAGACCGGGTATCCTCAGGTCTCTCTGAGCCCGCAGACCGTCCAGCTCATACTTGACTATGTACTGCCGCTCGGCCAGGGTCAGGAACACCTCCATGTTGTCTGTCACACAGATACATACATGTATGAATACAAACTTAAAGATGAACCTGAGTGATGCAGCTTGTGGTATTAATACTGTTCTTACTTAGTACTGTCAATAATATATTATGGACGAGACACAATGTGTGGACTATTATTATGTCATTATAGGAACAATCCTTCAGTTTATCACCACATCACCGTATGTGGACAGTAGTGCAGTGTGACCATCAGTGGAAAAACACGACTGAACTTTGTACGCGTGCAGCTGCCGGACTGTTTGTGCATGACGACAGCTTCAGGTTTATGACTCGGGAACAGGATGCTACTGTTAGAGTGACAAACCTTCACAGGAGGCAATGAAACTGAACTGTGACATCCGCATGAGCTCATCCACCTCTGATTCACTCTGTAAATGTTGTATTAGAGAGTGAACACACACCCTCTGTGTGTGTGTGTGTGTGTGTTCATGAATACATCCAGATACCTGAATCTTTAAAGTTGTCTCTGTCGTTGTAGGAGAAGGCCTCCATGTTGTCGTTGCTGTAAGTCTTGCACAGACCGAGCTCCTCGGTGGCTCTGAGTAACGTACAGCGCGGGGCGCCGACCACGATGATGTCACCACTGGCGTCCTCGCCTGGGTGGGCCAGTAATGCAGCACCTGAGGTGAGACAGGTGAGAGTAAAGACGGCAGACTGAAACTCACAGGACCTGTCATCAGAGGAATAATATGTCACTTTGGGCGTAACAGTGACGTCTAGTGGATAAAAATTGGTACTGCAGTCCAAAAACCAGAGCATCAAACATGTTTAATGTTTATTTCTGCTGCGAAGTTGTTGAATTTTAACATGGAGGCTTATGGAAATGTTCTGTAACCAGCCTCAAGTGGCCTCTCGAGGAATTACAGTTTTTAACACTTACCACAGAGGTTGCCGCTTAGTTTAAAACCACCAGGCTCCAGTAACTTTACCTCAAAACAACATTTAGCTGACGTTCTCCGGTTTGTCCCAGATGATTACATTACAGCCAGTTTTTCCTCTTTAAAGGTTGTTCAAACAATAAACTCTACAAATATACACAGACTGTAAGTATAGACCCGGATGTAGAGTACAGTGTGTTCTGTACAGTCGAGCTTGTTTGCAACCAAGCAGCTGCGAAGTGAAGCCAAAAACGGCAGTTCAAACGTCCATGTCTTTGACGATTTTCTGGACTATCAACGTGGCGGCGGCCTCAGAAACCTGTGGGTGACACTCACGCTCTGTCCGTTCTTTATACTGTCAGTGGTTGCAACTCTTCATTGTAGTTATATGAACGCGGTAGTAAAATATTTAAACCCCAGACTTGATGATTTTATGGCCGTACCGTCACGGACATATTTGGTATCTTTGGAAACTCTAATTTCAGGTCTGCATCTGAATATTTAAATGAGCTTACATTTACATTCGTTTAACTATATTATCCACGTTGCCACCTGGCATGTCAATGCAAATACAATCAAATGTTGAAGTGCTTGAGACCTTCCAGGAAAAGGTTCGCCTCAGGACTGAGATAAAGTTTCAGCTTCAGAGCTCCACATGGCTGCTGTCAATCATCCAGCTCCTCACCTCCATCTTTCTGAGGAGCTCCGATCAGTCTGATGAGCCACCTTTTCGTCTCAGGTCGAACTTTCCCTCCGAGCTTCACCAGCACCAGCGGCTCGACCCGCTCCGACATGCAGCAGGGGCAGCTAACTTTCGTCCAGCCCGGTCCGATGGCAGCGCCGCTCAGTTTACTCGGCGCTGGAGCTTTATCCTCCGGCTGCTGGGCTGTTTCACCGCTGCCACCGTCACCACCTTCATCACCGCCCGCCTTACTCATGGTGAGACTGAGGAGAGAAAGAGTCAATAATCTGTCATCATCAGCTTCAGAGAACTACTCATTTTTAGTCGTGCTAGCATTGTGGCTCTAAGGATGAACATGTCCGTCCACCACTTCTCAACAACTATTTTGTACATTCATAGTCCCCAGAGGATGACGAGATAAGAAATCGAAGTCTAGGCCAAATCTAGACCCCGTCACCCGTCTTTATACCCCATTTCTTTTGGACTTCCTGTGGCCGTATACATACTACATTTATTGTTCCCAAGGCCACACAAGACTTTAATTCAGCCAATCACAGTCAGCCTTGTGAATTTCTGCCCAGCAACCAGCTGCAGTTAACCGCCAGCTCCACTGCAGTCGACCAATCAGAGCAGAGCAACAAACAGCAGCTGTGTCTGTCAGTTGAAGCTGCTGAGAGAGAGAAAGCCTTGAAAGTTCACCTCCAAACAAGAGACCGCTATGACCAAACTGTAGGTCGTATCAATGAACAGAGAGGATTTTAAGCATCCTCAGGTCTCGCTGAACGTCTACATATATAATTTGTGTGGCTAAAGTTAAAAAATGTGACCTCTAGAGCGAGGTAAAAAACTGGTACGTCTGCTTTCCCTCCACAAATTTCTGCTCTCAGTTAATATGGGAGTAAGTGGGGCAGTTGGTGGATGATCCTGACACATCTGAGCTAACAGAGCCAAAACTATAAGTCTGACAGCTTCAGCAGGTTTATGTGAGCGAGCAGCACAAATTTTCCTACAATTTGACGTTAAAATTATTTCTGTAGAGTGAAATTTGTGGCCGTGAGAGCAGTTTAAACATTATTTTTTGGTACAGATTTTTCTCTCCCTCTCCACTCTAGCGGTCATGTGACTCACTCTAGCTCCGAACATTCCGTCCATAAGCGCCCATGTTAAATTTTCCCGCTCTTTTTGGACGACTTTCTCGAAAACTCGAGCGGCCATTTTGATGTATTTTTTGTGTGTTTGACCAAAACTGAAAAAACATACTGAAGAAGAATAACAAGTGTGAATCAGGCGCTGTAATAAGTCAACAGTCAGTCCTGTGTGAGGACTTTCTGATATGATACATTACACTTCTATAGACATAATCCATCATTTACATAATTGAGTCTATATATTAACAGTTATGTTCATTTTCATTTTTCATTACTGTTTTGCATTTACCAGCCATTACATCACAGTAACATTACACTGGTTATGGTGAGCTCGTAGATTTGCATGCAAGACTGAACATGCAGCAGGTTGAGGAGGATTCTTCAAAGTGTCCTCTGGCCTTCACACGTATGGAACACAAAAAGCTTCAGCAGGTTTGTCCTGATAAATGTTGTTTGACTGGAGACCCACAGTGAGGAAAAACACAACTGTGAGGATAAAATCCAGTTTAAAAAGTATTGAGTAAAACTGACTTCTACATCTACTGTACCAGAAAAACTTTCATGGTTCCTGGAGGATGAATCCTTGTGACTTTACTGATGAACTGACTTTTCACTGAGCACCACTGACATTTGTATTTTTTTGATCAACATCTGTTGGATGAATTGCCATGAAATTTGTCTCAGACGTTCTTGTCCCTCTCAGTATGAATTGGAATAACTTTGGTGATCTTTAACTTTTCATTTAGCGCCACCATCGGGTCAGAATTTCAATTCATCGCATCAGCTTCAACTCTACTTTGTATTTCATGCAAACTAACAAATAACAAAGTTATATCCATGTAAAAATGTCCAACTTCACCGCAGAAATAAACATGTTTACACAGCAGTAAGATTTCAGCGTCTCTATTTACAGAATATGGTATAAATTGAATATTACATTCATAACTCTGTTTTTATTGGTGTATAATCACCTGAAAATAAGACTTTGACTCTGCTGGTTGTCTTCCACTGGAGTCTACAATGTTTCTACGGTAGCCCAGAGAGGACAAACCAAACACTGACTCTACATAGGACTTTTTGCATTTTTGCATGTTTCGTGACCACCGTAGTTTCTCCTTCACTTTAGGAAGGAGAGGGTGAAGCGAGGGAGGTTCAATCAGCAAGTACTCCACTCAGTCTTACACACTGTGCTTCTCAAAGCCTGATTCTCTGAAGAACTTTCAGTGGACGTAAACTTCCTTAAAGGTCGTTAAAACATCTTGAACTCTCTCTCTGAACGTATATATAACATTAAAACAACCTTGTACCGGTTGTGGTGCTTGTGGATTTGCATGCAAGACTGAACATGCAGCAGTTTGGTGGAGGATTGTTCAAACTGTCCTCGGCTGTTCACACTCTGACTTTCTGCTGCGTTCAGATCTAAATCTGAACTCAGTGTCTCAGTTTGTGCAGAGGAAACGACGGTTATGTCGCCTCAAACAGACCATAAAAGAACTTCCTGTGTTTTGACTGCAGCACAGCTGAGTTTGACACAAACCGTCCGCTGACAGTGAATGAAAAGAAAGGATGAGTCACCTGTCAGAGCGCTGGTGATGATGATGATGATGATGATGATGAGGTGGTTCTGGTCTCGGTCCTACAGCAGGCCCAGACTCACCTCCAAACTCCTGTTTGAACACACACAGATGAGCATGAAGAGCACAGAAAAGAAACCAGGAACACACACACTGTCTGCACACACTTACTCAGCCTCGGTGTGCGGTCCCTCCCAGATTTGTGTGTATGTGTATGTGTATGTGTGTGTGTCTCTAGGCGTGTGTGTGTCTGTGTGTATGGCAGGAATGCGGAGGAACTTTCCGAGACTGCAGGGTGTGGAGGGTTGTTTGGTTTATATTCAGGCTCCTCCCTCCTGCCTGCTCCACTGCTGTACCGCTGCTGCAACCCTGGGTCCTACTGCACCACCCGCCTCTGTGAACACACACCAAACACACACACACACACACACACACACACACACACCTAAAGATGTTCCAATTAGATCAGTATACATGATCCTCTGGGGACCATGAATGTCATTCACAGTGTAATCCCACTGTGGTAAACATGGACAACTACAGTGTGTATTTGTCCTGATTACATCACTTGGGTTTAGTGCTAGCTAGCAAATGTTAGCATGCTAACATGCTAAACTAGCATGGTGACCATGATCGACTTTATACCCGCTTAAAACCAGGGTGTTGTCATTGTAAGCACACTAGCATGTTCCCATTAGCATTTAGTACAAAGCACAGGCTCCTTGAGCTGATAACCATTCTAGCATCAACTCTTAGCCCCGTTTGTTCACTTGGGCTAGTTAGCATGCTAACATGCTAAACTAACATGGTGGCCATGATCAACATTAAAATCAAGACTTTATCATTGTAAGAATGTTAGCATTTAGCATTTTGTTCAAAGCATGTGCCCAAGTTCACACTCTGTGAGCTGTTAGCCATGTTAGCAGCTATTGGCTACTCTTGGTCTTGTTCGTTCACTTGAGTTTAGTCCTTCTGAGCAAATGTTTGCAACTAAACTAACATGGTGACCATGATCAACATTATACCAGCTTAAAATCAGGACATTGTCATTGTAAGCATGTTAGCATGTACCCATAATTATTTAGTTCAAAGGACCGGTGTAGCTTAGCATGGGCTCTGTGAGCTGCTGGCCATGCTAGCGGCTAATCTTAGTCCTGTTTGTTCACTTGGACTTTGTGCAAGTGAGTAAATGTTAGCATGCTAGGCTAACATGAGGAATGTTGTAATTGTAAGCACACTACCATGTTCCCATTAGCATTTAGCACAAAGCACAGGCTCCTTGAGGTGATAACCATGCTAGCATCTACTCTTAGCCCCGTTTGTTCACTTGGGGTTTGGGCTAGTTAGCAAATGTTAGCATGCTAACATGCTAAACTAACATGGTTACCATGATCAACATCATACCAGCATAATGTAATGTTTTCATTAGCATTTAGAACTAAATCTAAAAAAAAAAATACAAATTTCTCCACAGATTTTCTTAAAGAGGCAGACGTGAATAAATAAAAAGTACAAGACATCAGAAATATACAGACATTTATTTACAAATACATTTTGCATTTGCATAGACATTTAAAATTCCAAAATAAAAGTTAAAAGATATTATAGTAAACAGATTCAGGAAACATTTTTTCTTTTTTTTTTTTTAACGCTGCATAATTTAGCACAAAGGGAAAGTTCACGTGTCAGAATCAAAGCTTACAAAGCTGTTTTTTATTTTTTCTATTTATCATATAAATATACATAAATAAGATCTGTGTGTACTTTTATTCCAACAGGCTGAAACATTTCACTTTGTTAAAGCAGCCGTCACAATCAGCATGCATTACCACACTCATCATCATCATCATCATCATCATCATCGTTACAGTCATCACCCTCTCCGACATCAAAAATAAATTTCTGGTTCACGTCTTCGTGGTACAAAGTGATTATTTCTCTGCGATGCCATTAAAACATTCATCGTCGTCTTCGACAACACGGCGTGCAACGTAAAGACAGACAGTGTTATGATTTATATAAACTTGTAGACGTGTGCCGACACATTTTGGTAAAGCTCGACCCGGCGAGTCCCGGGTTCAAACCGGACGCAGCCCTCTCCGGGTTCACCTGAAAACTTCATTACTGCAGCAAGAAAACAAGCGAATCATCGTCTCTGATATATTTTACATATGTAAGAATGTACATAATTATGTAAGTGGGAGTATTTACTTCAAACTTGATACAAATGCAGTTATAGTTTATTTTCTCTGTGCTCTATTTATTTATTTATGTAAATGATCTTCGTTAGGTTTGTTCTGCTTTAGTCGTCGAGACGTTTCGAGGATCCGTCAGTCGCTGTCGAGACTCTCCTGCTGTGCAGTCAGATGGTTTCGTCCATCGTCATCCTGCGGGGACGGACAGAGCGAGACCTGAAGGGGGCGTCCTACGACACTAAAAAAAAAAAAAAAAAAACGCCCCCCACGTTCCACTCGGTTGTCACTTCAGCTGACCTCGTGACCTTTGATCCCCCCACAGCAGGGAGTCCGACAGGCTGACCTCATGCCTCGGATCAGTCCCTCCGACGCTAAAACACCCGAGTTTCTCAAACTTCTTTTGTACCACCGCCGCAGTTCCTCAAACGCCCACTTGAGGCTGGCTCCAGAAGTGAGTCAGTCTCCATAAGTCCCCATGTTAAAAACTTCACAGCAGAAATAAACATGTTTACAGCCTGGTACAAAAAACAGTTTTGGTCTCTATAGCTAATTTCCCCGTTCATGACAACTGTACTGAGGGTGAATTTTTATACAACTCACCTGTTCAGATTATATTAAGGCTTAAAGTTATGCAGGATTAAGAGCGTGGACGCTTTGATTGACAGGTGGGTGTCGTCACAGATGGTTTGTTTGAGCAACCAGGCGTTGACCGACTTTATTCAGGACGGTTTATTCCAAAATAAAGATTATTTGTTGACTGGTGGATCCTGATCTGCACTTCTCTTCCTAAAATTTCCCATCTGGAGCCACGATTAACGTGTTTTTTGAAGCTAATCGTCACGTGACGACGTACCAGGCCAACACACTGTATGATAACAGGAAAACTGTCTTCAGTCGGTGGTACGCGAGTTTGAGAAGCATCCGTCTTAACTGATGAGAAAACATCGTCCTCACTCCGACGACGCAACGCTGGTGCGATTAAAGAATCTTTTCTTCTGTACAAAGCTTCTTACAAAATATCTTTTTTAGTTTTCTTTCTACATCTTTGTCGTATATTTAAGACAAACAGAAAAAAAAAAAGAAAAGAGGAAATATTACAACAGACTTATGAAAAATATATCTCCACAGTGGATTCAAACGTTTAAACTCTGCTTTACATCAACAGTACATCGCGTTAGCGCACTACGGCATTACTTCTGCAGCTCTCGGGCTGATCAATAATCAATAAGTTATAACTTAAACCGTCGAATCGTTGGATATCGTGAGATCAAACGTGGTGGAGGAGGGGCGGATGTTAGCGGCGCTGCAGGTCGTGAGGAGGAAACATGATGGAGAAGGTTTGTTTGTTTTCCTGAGTTAGTTTACGGGCTCGCTCGATCGTTCGATCACAGTCTCTAAACCTCTCACACTCTTTCTGTTACAATCCCTCCTTCGTCTCCGTCGTCCACATTCACGTGACCGTCTATCACTTGCTGTTCCCCCTCGCCCACTCTGAGGGAACAAAGTGTGTGTTTGTGCGTGTGTGTAAAGTATTTTTCCGAACACGAGTTACGCGGTAAGTTTTGTAAATTTGCATAATAAAACAATCAAACAAAAAAAAAAAAGTTTTGGATTACACCGGGCACTGCGCCTTCATTCACATCCCACCAGGAGCGTTCAGTTCCTCAAACGTCCACTTGAGGCTGGTTCCAGAAGTGAGTCAGTCTCCATAAGTCCCCATGTTAAAATGTCCAACTTCACAGCAGAAACGGTTTTGGTCTCTATAGCTAATTTCCCCGTTCATGACAACTGTACTGAGGGTGAATTTTATACAACTCACCTGCTCAGATTATATTAAGGCTTAAAGTTATGCAGGATTAAGAGCGTGGACGCTTTGATTGACAGGTGGGTGTCGTTATAAGCCCGCCTCAGGACTCTCCTAAGTTTTTCATTTTAGTCATTTTTTCTGGTTCACAATCTTCTGCCATGAGTAAATATGTGACACAGCTAAACAATTTGACCCTTTCATGCGTTTTTGCCGTTTTAACGTCAACACAGGGTGTTTTATTTTGAAAATTTACCCGGATTCTCTATGCTATTTCTGCATCTGACTTCCTGCCAGCTCGAGCTGCCTCCTTGAACGCACGGCAGCGCTTCTGGTGGGATCACAATCGTCGTCCGGAAACATCCGCGATCACCTCCGCCACGTGCCCGGTGTCATCGAGCCGTCACACAGAAAAATCCTGAGAATATTGCACCTTAAAAAAACGGACACAGCTCTCACACGCTGGTCCTGACGTTAACGGAGAACTGATTGTTTCAAAGATGTAATCTGGGCTGATTAGAGTTACTTATTTCCTGTAATCTGATTACATCCCCTGGTTCTACCATGTTTAACATCTAAACCGGACTCGTATAATCAATCAAAATAAGTGTGCACGTGCCTACATGTGTGTGTGTTCATGTGTTCATGTGTTTATGTGTGTGTGTCCCTCTCTCTTTGCACGGCCCGCCTCCTGGTGTTGCGTGGCGTTGCGGTGAATCGGGGTGCTGATTTTGGCTGCTGAGGTCGGTGTGGTGCGTTCAGGAGCACGGCGGTTCAGTTTGGTTATAAAATGGCACAGGAAGGCTGACAGCGGGGAAACGAACACATAATCATGATAATGTGGTACGGATTAGTCGCGGTGGCCTCGGGGGTGAAAGCTATGGCTGCGGAGATTGAAGTAAAGGTGTCGGGGTGGATACGGGATGAGGGCTGGCTGCTAATGGTGTTTGATAAAAGTCCTTGCGGCCCTTCAGGAGAGCCGTTCTTGGGTTAGAACTTCTCGTCGGGGATGACTGTGTTGAAGGGGTGATCCCAGAACGTGGTGGTGATCCCGAAACCTGCAGAGAAGACGTAAACACGTGAAAACACGACACGGGATCTGAACCGTACACCTGTAAAGAGCTCCAGCGTGTGGCGCTCACCTGATCTCTGGTGTTCGAAGTGATGTTTGACATGGTAGGCCTTCAGGCTGTACATGTATGAGCCTCTCTTGGGCGAGCCGTAGTGAAGGTAGTAGTGGATCATGTCGTAGACGACGTAGCCACACAGCCCTCCAACGAACACGCATATCCCGAGGATGTCCGGCAGCGTTTGGCGGAGGATGATGTAGAAACTTCCGACCACCAACGAGGCGAGGCCGGGCGGGAAGACGAGCCGGGAGCCGTCAAACGGAGACTGAGGAGACACGAGAGGGATAAAAACGTTAGCCGACAGTCTGACGGTTGAACCGGCTTCACGACCACGAGATGGCGCGTTTGTACCTTGTGGTGTTGCCCGTGCAGCAGGAAGTGCAGCATGATGAGGTAGTAGTTATGGGCCGGCGGTTTCATGTGAAAGACAAAGCGATGGATGCAGTACTCGATGAACGACCACAAGAACCAGCCGAGCAAGAAGAGGAACGGGAAAATGGACTTATGGATCGGGATGGAGAAATCTGAGAACACACACACACGATGACAACATGAAGACGATGAATCATGGAGGTCATGGATGTGTGAGTGTTGGTGCTCGTGGTACCTGAAGTGAGGACTATCCGGGTGGTGCCCTCTGCCAGGGTGGTGTAGCAGTGCCAGCTGAAGTAAAACACGACAGGAAGCCAGACCACGGGAACCCAGTACCTGAAGAAAGAGAGCGGGAAGCGGTTAGCAGCGTCAGATCACGTCGTGTTGAGGTCGTGATCGGTGGTCGGAGGAGCGGGAACCTCGATCACTTCGCCTTCTGAGACGCAACCGGGTACGCCGATCCGAGACCGAGACAAGAAGTGTCTCGGATACTACAATGCTGACTGACTTCCATTCATTTTCTACAGTTTAATTTAATTATATATCATTTTTATCTCTATTAGGGTTGCAAAATTCCGGGAATTTTCAAAGTTGGAAACTTTCCATGGAAATTTATGGGAATAAACGGCAATAAACTGGGAATTTACAAAACTGAAGGTTGGCCCTTTAACAGTGAAATTAAATACAGTTGGTGAAAATATATTTCATCATCATCTTGACTAAAACAACCAGATTTCATGCAGGTACACTTGAATATCTGCTATTCCTCAATCACATGCACAGAGCACACTGCTTACTGCAGGGCTGTTGAGGCCACGCCCCCTACCTGCACAGGTGATTTCTGTACCTGGACCACACTTTAGAGCCCAGAGCACACAGAGACTATTGAAGACACACATTTGAGCTTGTGGACTACATAATATTGTTCAATGAAATAATTCAAACTTGATAAAGTTCTACTTACAAATAAATCTCTTGAAATGTTTTTTAATTGTTTATATTTATGTTTGGATATGATACAGTTTGTTTAAATTACCAACAATTTAAGTGGGTAATGTAAGTTTAGTTAATTCACATAAATTCACATAATTCCCATGGAGTTTCTGATTTGGAATATTTCCAAAATTCCCCATCTTAACTTCCCATGGAAAGTTTTGGTTAAGTTTCCCGTAAGTTTCCGGAAAGTTTCCACCCCATTGCAAGTCTAATTTTTAAGTATTTTTACAGTGTTGCTGCGGTTAGATGCTTAAATTTCCCTCAAAGTATCTTTGTTTATGATGTTTATGATGTTTCTTCATCAGCGTTAGCGACATATTTGGACTTCTCTGCTCACTGTGTGAGTTTTCATGACCTCTGGTCGCGTTTCAGTGACTCAGATTTGTAAATATATTAAAATTCATCTTCAGATTAAGTTTCAATATCTGTTTTCTTTCCATGGACCCCGGGCATCTGCAGAAGCACATTAAGGGTCACAAAGCCAACACATCAGATTCAAACTCATCACATGATCTTTAATTTATCATTAATTACATGTGTAACATTGTCAAACAGAGTTTTCCCGTCTTACCATGAAGTCTTGGTTCCGGCCTCCAGCAGCGGGTTTCCAAACAGTCTGATGGGTCTGTCGACCGGCTGATGAACCCACGCGTCGTACTTCTCCCCGAGGTGTCCGACCTGCCAGGCGAGGGGTTTCCTCCAGTCCACCAGATCCTGCAGAGAAGACAAGAGACCAATGAGAGACGCTCTCCAGCAGGTGGCGGCAGATCGTCACCAAACCGACGAGTGCCGCGCCACAAAGAATACAGGAAGTGTTGATTTGTGTGTGTGCGTGTGCTGCTGCAGGTTTTTACTCAGTGAAGAGTCCAAAGAGCGTTAACGAGCTCTTTACAGCCTTCTCATGTGAGAGGACGGGACAGTAAAGTCTGACACTGATCCACAGGAGCGCTGCAGCTGATCGAGTCCGAACTTGTGACTGAGCTTTATTCATGAAACGAAGACCAGCTCTCGTCTTCATTTCCATCTTGGGGCACAAAGAGTCGCTCAAATTCACTCACGCATGCAGAGTTTGTGTCGTATCTGTCGTTCGAGTGATAAACGTGGCCTCGTTCTGTTTTTATAGGAGGTCATGTGCATCTTTTGTGCAGTTTGGAGGCTCTAGATGAGCTGCAGCATGCTCAATGTTTCATGTCTGTGCAATCAAATTAAAGCTGCACCGGTTAAATGTCTGATGCCAGTCAGGGTTCATCTAAAGAGCTGCGTATTCGGCTGATATGTTGGAAATAAAGAAGTGAAAATCTGTCACATGGTGAGGGTGAGAACACTTGTGACAAAGGGGGACTTCCAACAAACAGCTGATGGTGGTAGTTTTGGTGCTTTTAGGTTGGCTGTCATCATGAAAGTGACTCGAAACCAGCTGCAGACCACGACGAAGAGAGAGCTTCCTGTCAAGTATCAATAACGATTTGATATTTCATCTGCAAACGCCACGAGAGCGAGTTAAACCTGCTGCTTTCAGTGTCTAAACACATCGAACCAGGCATGCGTGCAAGCATGCCGTTCATTCCTGAGGCTTACACAGGTGGTGGTGGTGCTGTTGGTGGAGGAGGCCTGATGTTTGATTCAGGTATTTTAAATACTTTCCTGGCATTCCTGCTTTACCAGTTTGCCTCTGTGTCAACACTGCGACGTTGTGAAATCACTGAACGAGGAGGCGGCTGCACGTTCATCATGCAGGAGAGCGCCACGACGAGCACGGCGACGCTTTTCCCGACAGCCTCGGAAAAGGAAAAGCCTCGGCCACAGTTTTGGTTATTGAAATCAAACCGCAGAGCGAGCTCAGTGCTGGGAGTGCCAGAGGCGAAGGATTTATCTGACAGAGACGCCAAAATACTCACAAACAGTTGTTACGGGGGATTGAATCACCGGTTTCGCCGGAACAATTGGCCGCGGCTGTAAAGATATAAACGCCGTGGAGCCTGGCAACAGGGTGAATGAGACGGACGGGTTGAATCTGTCATCACATGTCGCTGCGTGGATGTGCGAAGCGGGAAAATGACAAGAACTGACAGGAAGGCGACAGTTTAAAGGTCAGGGGTCGGCAGCCAAGGGAACACGTCTTATTTTGAAAATCAAGGTGATAATGTGACACAAAAAACAGTTTTAATATTGTGGCAACACAACTGTCAACGTCTGACGCCTGCAGTTCCTCTTGTCGTCCACTTGAGGCTGGCTCCAGAAGTGAGTCAGTCTCCATAAGTCCCCATGTTAAAATGGGTTCCCCGTTCATGACAACTGTACTGAGGGTGAATTTTTATGGAACTCGCCTGTTCAAATTATATTAATGATTATATATTTTATTTTATATTATATTAATGATGATCCACGTCTTTGAGATCAGCACATGGCTGCCGCATATTTTCACCTTCAAAACGAACTCCGTCCGTTCTTCATACTGTCATTAATATTGGAGTCCTGTGCGAGCAGGTTTTCTCGAGCATGAACTATAAAAAACGCCGCGGACGACAGCGTGCAGTTATGTTCTCACGGCGCTGATATAGATCAGCTCCACAGGTGACAACACACTATTAATTATTAACTATTAGCACTCTTAATTTGGACCTTGAGCAGATATATAGATATATATAGCAGATATACAGATATATAGTTATATTTTATGTTCAGTGTTTTTTCCTTTGTTACATGTTAAAGGTCCACTGTGTGGGATTTAGCGTCACCTAGCGGTGAAGTTGCAGATTGCAACCAAATAAATACTCTCCCACGCCTCACCCTCTTCCATTTTCCATTGAAAAGCAAATGTTCATATCTAGATCAGAGTTTGGTTTGTCTGCTCTGGGCTACTGTAGAAAAATGGCGGTTCAACATGGCGGACTCTGTGTAAGAGGACCCGCTCTCACTGTAGATATAAAGAACTCATTATAATTTATTTTTATAAAACATTTGTATTTCTACAGTCACTTTCTATTTTTTATATAGTCTTTGTATAGATGTTTAGCATGGGTTAACTTCTTAACACAGTTATATATTTATTTTCTATGCAAATGTTTAATTTTGCTACAAATGTTTAATTTCTCTGTACATATTTCAATTTAGATCTATCTCAGGTTCATTTTAACGTATGGATACTGTGTTATAGGTTAATTCTAATGTATGTTTAATGTATGTTTGCATGCTGCTATTGGATGCTTGAATTTCCTTCAGGATCAATAAAGTATCTATTTATCTATCTATATATAAGACAACAAAAACATAATGATTCTTATTTTCAGGTGATTATACTAAATATCATGTGACATTGCTGCCTTACATACTGGATCTTTAACAGGTAAATAAAGCAATAAAATGTCATGTTTCTTTTTGTAGTTCTATAATCTCATAAATGCAACACTATAGGCTATAGTTCTTTTATATATAATATAACTGTATATAAAACTTTATACGCTGGTATACAGGGTCAAATATTTGGTGTGAGAGAAGTCAAAATGTGTCTTTACATCGTGATGGTTGCACTTTGCAAACCTCAAGTTTTGGTTAAAGGGGAAGGGTGTGCACACGGTCATGAGTGTTCATATTAGGTGTTAGATTATCATCTTTGTGGTCAAGCGGCGTGAAAACTCAGAGACTCCGATAACAAACAAACAGGGTGAGTTTCGATTTTGCAGGGTGAATAACCTGACGACTGTTCAACCTCTCTGTTTTGTTAGGCTGCTCTCATTCCAGGCCGAAGCATGTAACCACGAACAGTCTCAACACACACACACACACACAAAGAGAGACTCCATGCAGGAAACAGTCACACACACTCGTACCTTGTCCAGGTCCACAGCGCTGCACAGGTTGAACGGGGAGTCTTCGTCTTCCACCTTCTTCTTTGTCGTCTTTTCTGTTTGTCCTTCCGTCTGTTCGCCGTTCTTCCTCCTCTCTCTCAGAGTCTGCAGAGACAAAAACAACAAGACGCCATTAAACTACACACTCATGATGACACACCTGTTTATATAGTGGAAGTAAATGGAGCAAAAAGAGCGGGAAAATTTAACATGGGCGCTTATGGACGGAATGTTCGGAGCTAGAGTGAGTCACATGACCGCTAGAGTGGAGAGGGAGAGAAGAATCTGTACCAAAAAATAATGTTTAAACTGCTCTCACAGCCACAAACTTCACTCTACAGAAATAATTTGAACGTCAAATTGTAGGAAAATTTGTGCTGCTCGCTCACATAAACCTGCTGAAGCTGTCAGACTTATAGTTTTGGCTCTGTTAGCTCAGATGTGTCAGGATCACCCACCAACTGCCCCATTTACTCCCATATTAACTGAGAGCAGAAATTTGTGGAGGGAAAGCAGACGTACCAGTTTTTTACCTCGCTCTAGAGGTCACATTTTTTAACTTTAGCCACACAAGTTATATATGTAGACGTTCAGCGAGACCTGAGGATGCTTAAAATCCTCTCTGTTCATTGATACGACCTACAGTTTGGTCATAGTGGTCTCTTGTTTGGAGGTGAACTTTCAAGGCTTTCTCTCTCTCAGCAGCTTCAACTGACAGACACAGCTGCTGTTTGTTGCTCTGCTCTGATTGGTCGACTGCAGTGGAGCTGGCGGTTAACTGCAGCTGGTTGCTGGGCAGAAATTCACAAGGCTGACTGTGATTGGCTTAATTAATATCAGACAGTCAATGCTACAGTTTGAATGTCGGCCATTTTGTCCTTCTGCCTGAAAGAAACCTGAATGATCCAGCTCGTGGTATTAGAATAGAGCTGCTGTAACAAGCAGCCATCCACGCGGCGCCATGCTTAATGCTGTAAGTACTGAAGTACTGTCAATAATATAGTATGTGCGAGACACGACACACGTTGTCTGGCCTGTTAACCTCAGTGCTAAATAAATGCTGGTAGAAGGGAAACACACTCAGAAATCAATGAGAACCATACAAAGTGTAAATGTGTCTGTGGTGGGTCACAGTACATCATGTGAAGAGGGGCTGTGCACTTTGCTCTGTTATATTTCACAGTTATAGCCGCATGTGATGTACGCCGCAACACTTCAAATTTACAATCTTTCAACCTTTGAACCGGTGTATCGCTCGTAACTGCTCCTGTTTCCACATGTACATGCCATCATGTCATGGTTAGCAGACTTTAATGATTCTGCTGCACAGTTTGTGACCCATAACCCAGCTCTACATGAGCCTCATTGGCTGTAAAGAGAAACCTCCATCATGACGTGTCGTACATTCATTTTCCATAACTCTATCAGGGTTGTGACTTCGTGCAAGAGGCCCGGGTTCACCCCGGACAGGGCTGACACATCGAGAAACAAGTATTCACACTGACACCTAAGGGCATTTTGAGAGCTGTCTGCACTTCTTTGGACTGTGGGAGGTGGGAAGTACGTTGAGAAAACCCACAAAGACACCATGCAAACTCCACGTAGAAGTGCCCGAACACCAGCCACAAGTACTAACCACTGCACCACCACTGCCGTGCTGCCTCCATGTGTGAAAATGCAAAAAGGTGCAATATTCATCGGCTGTGTTCATAATCCAGTTTTTAATCCACCGACTCGTCAGTGAAACCGAAGTGGGCTCATTTGAATGAATCATTAGTGGCTTGTGTGCGCTGACACTCTGATGACTAAACAAAGTGGCGACTGTGGCTGTCTCTAACGCTGCCGGACATTTTTCCATGGATAGATTGAAGAAGAAGAAGATTACGACGATGTGCAAGGAAAATAACGAGGTGGAAAAAAAGTTACAACCAAATTCACGTAAAGAAAAGAATAAACGCCTGCTCAAACTACAAATGTTTCAGTTTGATGTGAGTCCGCAGACTTCAGTAAAATGTTTTACTCTCTGTATCATGTATGAGGTAAAAGGTGCATATGTTTATAAAGAATGAACTTTAAAGTCACTTAAAGAGTTGTAAGGCGAAAAACTAGTCCTCTATGACTGTATAAACAAACATCTGTGGGCTGTTGGATGTCAGCTTGGGAGACATTTTTCACCATTTTATGATATTTTCTAGAGCAAACAACTCATAGAGTAATCAAGAAGATGATTAATTGATAATGAAAATAATTAATAGAAGCTCCAGCAGAATATTCCTGTTTCTTGAGCGGCACAGAGAGACTTCTGTAGCACATGAGACTGAAATATATCTGCTCCCCGCTCCTCTGTGACTAAACGTTCGATATACAAATTCAGAAGGTTACAGACTCGTTATTATCTCCCATCTCTGAGCCGCCATCGGCTGCCTGCGCTCATCCTTCGAGTCCAACACTAACTGTCAAGCTCTGCTCGGTCAGGTGAAATATTCATCAGCTCAGACGCACACACACACACACACACACACACACACACACACACACACACACACACACACACACACACACACACACACTCACACACATAGAGGTCCCCTATGGTTTGTTACTAACATCACCAATGGCAATCCAACACCTGCAGAGGCAACGTTACACCCGCCCTTTATCACACCGTGCAAAAACAAAAAAAGAAACAAGAGGAACAATTAACCGCTCTCCGTCTTTCCTGGAGGGATGAATTCATGTCGCAGCTCATCCAATGTCAGAAATACGAGATCGAGGACTGTTTACTGACCCGCAGAGAAACTAGATTCATGTTTATAGTCGCTGTTTTCACAAAGAAAGATCTGAGCGTTTGTGTTTTATACAGTCTATGATTCTTACTGTGTTTTATACAGTCTATGATTCTCACGGTGTTTTATACAGTCTATGATTCGTACGGTGTTTTATACAGTCTATGATTCGTACAGTGTTTTATACAGTCTATGATTCTCACGGTGTTTTATACAGTCTATGATTCGTACAGTGTTTTATACAGTCTATGATTCGTACAGTGTTTTATACAGTCTATGATTCGTACAGTGTTTTATACAGTCTATGATTCTTTGATATTTTTCTCACGGTTTGTTGTACATCTGATGTTCTTTTTCGTTTTTTAACCAAACCACCAATCGTTGCTGCTCTTTTTGGCCGCTGTCACATTATGACACAATAAATTCTAATAAAAATGATCCGATGCGATAGAGCACACCTCTTCCGCTTTCACACATTAAAACACTGTTAGGCACACCCTTTGGATCAGCAGCAGCAGCAGCAGCAGCAGCCATGGCCTACTTGAGGTACTATTTGATTCTCGACCTCATCCCACTTTATACATACAGCGCTGCACTGCCTCAGCAAAGGCGAGCAAAGCGTCATCAATGAACTCTGCAGGCGTGGTGCATTCAAGGGCTGTGGCCTTTATAAGGAATGTGATTATTCCACCTGTAATCTTGGCAACAATAAATGGAAAAATGTCAAACGTGGATTGCGACACAATTCAAAATATGATATAACCTGTCTCTCTCTCTCTGTGATTACACAGCAAACACACACTATATAATATCATACATGTGCAAACATTTGAAATTCTCTCACGTTTGTATGTTCAAGTTCACTGTCAGGTAATGCAAACACACGCCTTACAACTCGTTGACTGACTGAGTGAGTTCATTCTTTATGAAAAAAGCACTATATAATAAAGGCTTCAACACGTGCACCTTTTATCGTATATAACACAGAGTAAAACATTTTACTGAAGGCAGATATTTATGACATAATATTATAGTTCTACTACTCTAAGCTGCCAACACAAAGCGACAACCTCCGTGTCTGTGAAGTGAAGCCAAAAAGAACTGCAGTTCTTCAAACGTCCACTTGAGGCTGGCTCCAGAAGTGAGTCTTCTTATGCCTCAGTTTTGGTCTCCACCAACTCCTAAGAGAAATATCTTAATTGTTGACCAACTAGTTGCTCATTTTGTCTGTTGTTTCAATAGGCAACCTCTGTGGCTGTGAAATGAAGCCAACACAGGAAATGAGGCCAAAAACTGCAGTTCCTCTTGTCGTCCACTTGAGGCTGGCTCCAGAAGTGAGTCAGTCTCCATAAGTCCCCATGTTAAAATGTCCAACTTCACAGCAGAAATAAACATGTTTACAGCCTGGTACAAAAAACAGTTTTGGTCTCTATAGCTAATTTCCCCGTTCATGACAACTGTACAACTGTTGACCATTTTTGGATTTGGAAACAGCAGGTACTACGTCCAGGTTTTATACAGTTTATGATTTAAAACTTCAAACAGCCCACTGGATGTCGATTATGATGAAGCGTTTATTTCACCGACAGAACAAAACCCATTGATAATCCCAGCCTACAGTGGAAATCAATCAGTTCTCTTCCATTTTTAGATTAGCCAGGAGGTGGAAGAAGCAGGACTGCCAAGGTGGTGGCGACCAGAGCCTGTGGTTGACGTCACGGATACGGCATCTATATTTATATAGTGTGTATGTCCAACAAAGACATCACTGTTACTGATCAGACTCTAAACAGTTACTTTCACATTTCCTCTCAAAGTCAATTTCCTTATTAAAAAGGCTAATTTAACAGCTGAAATAGGTGATTGTAGTCGATAATTCATCAATTAAAACTCCTGATACACGCCTGTAGATTTGTTAACTGCGTGTGACTCGGCAAAAGGGAACAGCAGAGTGTGAGAAGAGAAACATAAAGTGTGATTAAGTCAGGGCAGATAGGACTGTGTATTCGCTGTTAGCTGAGAGGTCGTCTCTGAGGTCAGGACAGGAATCCTCCCGGCCGACGTTCGGAGTGTGAACGGGGCATTCAAACAACGTGGTTCCTGCTATCGAACCGCTCTTCGTAGCCCGAGGGAAACAGTCTCTACCGCGAGCTTAAAGTGTCATTTATCTGACTTCAGGAGAGCAAAGCATAATGGGCTTTTTAGTGCTGTGAAACGTTAACCACTGAAGGTTCAAATGAGGCTAAATATTAACTAAACTGGTTATAATATTCAATTTTTAGGATAACAAACAGACAATTAAAAAAGTGTCACATGGTGCCGGTGAACTTTCAGAGTTGGAGCTTTGAAAAAGAAACAAATGTCTTTAGGGAAATTCAAAGCCGCTGCACCATGGGTACTCCGCCTGCTCGTCCGCCCGCTCGTCCGCCCGCTCGTCCACCGGGGAACCAAAGTTTTGTCACGCTCTTCTGACCAGGAGTAAGCCGGAACAGGAAGTCATTCAGCAAACATCCTTCGTTAGTGCCGTCATTTATAGTTATACGACTTCACCTTTGAACAGCAGCAAAAATGCAGCATGCAGGATGGTTTAGGTTCATAAAAAGTGAAATGAAATGAAATGTATGTCGTTTATGTGAAACAAGCAAACAAACTCCCCGTTGGCCTATTTTTGGTGTAAGCCAACTAACTAACCACTTTAGTCTGGTTTTCTACGAGCTGATGTTCTCAGACACGTACAAATGTATAATTTCATAAAAAACTGTCAATGGTTTGGCTCGACAATGGCACGTTTGGGGTGTCTGGTATCAGGAAACCAACGGTACACAGTGGAGGAAGTGCATACATGAACCACGATAAGTGCTGTGGTCGACAAAAACCAAATAAAAACGTCAGTATGTCTACACCAACACACTCCATCTACTGAGCACGCTCAGTTTAACATTGTCCTGAGACTGAATCCATTTTCTACAGTCTAATTTAATTAAATATAGTTTGTATTTCTTATTTCTATAAAAAATGTATTTCTATTTTTTAATTTTTATGAAGTTTTCTATTTGTATCTTTGCACAGGTTTAATTTAAATTCAGATTTATCTAATAAGTTAATTTTAATGTGTCTCATGCTGCTACTGGATGCTTCTGATTCCCTCAGGATCAATAAAGTATATATGTATATGTCTATGTATATATCTATAACTTCATTAACTCAAATAAAAAAACAGCAGTTCAACAATGACAAACACTCTTTACTATTCAAGTAAAAGATAAAAGAAAGTATTAGCAGTAAAATATGTTTAAAGTATCCAAAATAAAAGTACCTTTAATACTGAACTGGCTGCAGAACACAGGTTAGATTTAACTAGTTCAATAACATGTTGACATGATGCAGCTAATTTTAATAACTTTGTTTACTGTTGGGTTTTTTAATTTGAAAGTAATATCTTATTATGAAAGGTAACTAGTAACTTCACCTGGTACATAAATATAGTGGAGTAAAAGGTACTCAGTTTAAGTACAGAGTATAAATGTGATGGAAATATTCGGGTAAACTCTGGCAGCTTTATTGCTATCGAGACCAATAACGGATAATAATCATTTATGAACTCTTGTGACAGTTTAGGAAAACAAACTTTCAGTGTGTCACCATCTTACACTCTGTACTGACCAATCATATCAAACAAATGTAATAATCACGATGACACAGGTTGAATATGACAACAAAGAGGAACAGCAGTCAGAACTCGACTGTGTGTGTTCCTCTTTATCAATGAGACCAAAGTTCACCTCGTGACAGTCGCAAATTACAACCAAGAAAATGTTGTAAACAATGTCGGAGTTCACTGTAAGTGTTATTTTATTTGGCATGGAGTCATTAGTATTCATCTTTATCACGGTTTCCATTGAGCAGATCTAAACGTTGCCACTGATTCCAAACTCAGGTGTTGTAACTCAGGTGAAAGCTGCCATGGCGACACATCAACAGTGTCCAAGGGAGGCCGCCCTTTAGATCCAGCATTAGATTCACCTGCTGCGGGAGCGTGTCTATATTCCCACAGCACCTATGTTCCACAGCTCTATGTTCCACAGCTCTATGTTCCCACAGCACCTATGTTCCACAGCTCTATGTTCCCACAGCTCTATGTTCCACAGCTCTATGTTCCACAGCTCTATGTTCCCACAGCACCTATGTTCCACAGCTCTATGTTCCCACAGCTCTATGTTCCCACAGCACCTATGTTCCACAGCTCTATGTTCCCACAGTTCTATGTTCCCACAGCTCTATGTTCCCACAGCTCTATGTTCCCACAGCTCTATGTTCCCACAGCTCTATGTTCCACAGCTCTATGTTCCCACAGTTCTATGTTCCCACAGCTCTATGTTCCCACAGCTCTATGTTCCCACAGCTCTATGTTCCACAGCTCTATGTTCCCACAGTTCTATGTTCCCACAGCACCTATGTTCCACAGCTCTATGTTCCCACTGCTCTATGTTCCCACAGCACCTATGTTCCACAGCTCTATGTTCCCACCGCTCTATGTTCCCACAGCACCTATGTTCCACAGCTCTATGTTCCCACAGCACCTATGTTCCCACAGCTCTATGTTCCACAGCTCTATGTTCCCACCGCTCTATGTTCCCACAGCACCTATGTTCCCACGTTTCTAAGAAATGATTAAAATTTAGGCCCTATGTTCCCACAGCCCTATGTACCTAACCCTAACCCAATCCTAGAGCTTAACATAGAGCTGTGGGAACATAGAGCTGTGGAACATAGAGCTGACCCCCCTGCTGTGACCCATCGAGTGTGAGGACGAATAATTAGCAGCTTCTTTGCAGGCTGCTGTTGAGTAAACACTGAAAGCATCTCAGGAGTTTAGTAATTTACCGACATCGTATGTGAGTTCTTGTGTACACTCAGGCAACAATGGGTGGTATGTCTGCATGTTGACTTAACCATCGCCCCATGTCGGCTCATTGTCATGTCGAGAACGACACCTATTGACTGCGTTACACTGAGGAGAGACACGTTTAAGACCGGCCATTATACCGCTCTATACGCTGTGATTAAAAGCTTACACAACCTTCATATTACATGTCCAAGCTGCAAGAATCATTTGTGAAAACACACGTCAGTTCATCCTGTGTGTTTGATTTACTGTTAAATCACTAATCTGTGTTACTAATCTGTGTACTAGATTATTGACTCAAGAGCTGGATATTAATTAAAAATCTCTCAATAAAACAATAAAAAAAACTGCCAAACTATGACAGTAAAAGACCGTAAAATATGCCATAAAATATATGGTATTTATTACAGTGAAAATCTTTACTTTCTTAAGTTTACTGCAGTACACCGTACTTTATTGTAAAAAAATTATTTTATGGTGAAAAACTGCAAAACCATGGCGGTAAAAGACCGTAAAATATGCCATGAAATATGGCTGTACTTTACTGTATACGGTAAAACGCAGTAATATATCAAAACCTTTATTTATACAGCATCTTAAAGGAATTTATACAGGAAAACAAAAAATAGTATTTTATATTAGAGACTGTTAATTTTACAGTAAAACACCGTAATATTAGTCTTTTACTGTCATGGTTTGGCAGCTTTTTACTGTAATATCTACAGACATGTAAAAATATGAAATAAAACACCAACCTCAAACATGAAATCAACAATACTAACATTATTTTACTGTAATATTAGAAAAAGTTATACCGTATTTATTACGGTAAAATTCTGGCAACCAGAACTGACAGTTTTTTACAGTGCAGTTTATTTTATGGTTACGGTTGGGTTTTTTTCCATATCTAAAACTGTTTTGCCGTATGACTGATATGCAAATATCGCATGAATGTCATATAAATACAGGTTTTTCCATGGTATACTACAGTGTTTTACTGTATACTTTACAGTCTCTAACATAAAACATCCTATTCTGTATACATTTGGATACAAATACAATAAAACACAGTCATTTCACATCAGATTTTACAGTCTTTTACTGTCATGGCTTAGTAGTTTCTGACCATAAAATCTACAGACATCCTTTTACCGTAATATAAGAAAAAGTTATATTGTATACAGTAAAATTTTGGCAACCACAGCTGCCAGTTTTTTTGTTTTTATGACGCGTTTCGGAGGAGATGATTCAGACACCTTATCGGACGAGGGCATGGTGACAGAATAATCTTATTCCACTGAGGAGGAGACATAAGGAGAGCTCTGTCTCCGTCGGAGGAGAGCTACAGAAGAATGAGAGACAAACAACAAAGGAGACGGCTAGAGAGGGGCGGCGATGTGACGATGTGGACTGGTACCATCACAACACAGAAACTGTAGTCAGCCGGAGGGTGGTGGCCCTTAATGTGGCATCATTTTGGGCTGAAGTGATGGAGGAGTGGGTTAAACCTGAAGGGTTAAAGGGCGGAGCAGCATAGATACCGACATAACCGGGTCAGGGTTGAAGGGTGGAGAGGGTGAAGTGAGGCAAAGTTCAAAGGTCGGATATGTAAGATGGGTGAGCCGCACTGATGTAACACTTTACACGTAAAGTTTGAATCAGTTACAACAAACGTTAAACAGACTTTAACCTGCCAGCTCTCCACGACAGAGTCCAGAAGATTCACCTCAACTAAACCATCAGATTAACCTCAAACGTCCACTTGAGGCTGGCTCCAGAAGTGAGTCAGTCTCCATAAGTCCCCATGTTAAAATGTCCAACTTCACAGCAGAAATAAACATGTTTACAGCCTGGTACAAAAAACAGTTTTGGTCTCTATAGCTAATTTCCCCGTTCATGACAACTGTACTGAGGGTGAATCTGGGTGAAACTGTATTACTGTGTGTTTTATGACTAATAACTCAGAGCGTTGGGACTGAAGCAGTGGTCACGTTTGAATTGTTCAGTCAAGATTTTCTGATAGCTCGCTCTGACGCCATGAAGGTGGAGACTTATTAGTCAAAAACACCCAAAAAACAAACTCAGGTGTTTATTTACGACATTTGTGTTGGTAAAAAATAGTTTTGATCCAATTAATCCAATGTGGAAGTTTCATGGTCACATCTCTTATTGAATTTTACCATAAATATCTTTAGTTTATCTTTATTTCTTTATTCTGAAGGTTTTTGTTCATATATCATTCATTTATATATAAATACATTTCATTTACATCATTCATATTTAGCCTGATTTATACATTTTATCACTAAAAACACAGAAACCTGATTTTTTTTAATAGATGTTTTTTCAGATTTATGGAGAGATAAAAATAAATTTCTTCTGTAAAAAACTTTTTGGCTCAAAAGAAAGATATGTTAAATTAAAGATATGTTACATAGTAAATATATTTTGAGACACTGCAAGTGAATTTGGTAAAAAAGTGCATTTTTACTGAGATAATGCCTCATTTGCATAATTACATTTATTTGAGAAAACTTGTAAAACAAAAAATAATTGATGTTTCTGATTTCTTCTGTTTGACCCAAACATGTCAACAAAATAAAATGTGAATTCTGAAGCTGGCCTTATATAATATTTAATATACAAGTGCATTTTTACTAAGGTAACGCCTCATTTGTATATTTAAACAAACTCATTAAACTTCTATTAGAAAAATAATTATCTTAAAGTCAGTAATCATCTGATATCAGCTGCAGTGTCTCCCCTTGTGTCAATATTTGAAATCATAAAAAACGTCTCATAACACTGACGTCGACCGATCCCTCCAGATCGTAACATTACCCATCTCACTTTGCCACCCGAGCGCCAAAACAAAGCAAACCTGCACGTCTGATTAACGACACGAGTCGACTCCTCGCTGCCTTTAATATAAATCAATGCTGCACGCAGACGGAGTTTTAATAAATAAATAAGAGTAAAGAAAAGTCTGCAGCTTTAACAGCTGAACTTCGTGCTAGAAGAAAAAAAACAACCCCTCTGGTCTCTGGTTACACAGCAGATGAGAAGGGTCAGTGAGTCAGCCTAAGAAGAAGGTTTATCTCACCTGCACTGATACAACACCTGAAATACTTCACGCTTACTCACTCCGACTGCAATATTTTCAGGCTCGGGCGTCAGTTTGATTCTTATTTGCAAATCTGGTTTCATGTTCAGCACAATAAAACACACTGACGTTCATTTGTTTTCTGGTTTGTGCAGCGAGTGACTCACTGTATGTGGCCTGGACGCCGACGTGGGATTCAACACGTCGGCAGCGGCATCCGTCGGGTGGGTGGGTGTGACAACCTGGATAAAAAAACTGAAATAAAATCTGACACCCTGAAAAATAATGCTGTTATCTTGTTGTGTAAAATTACACTGAGCGTCAAGCTCAGTGTGTGTTTCTGTGTGTGTTTCTGAGGGCGTGTCGGCTGTTGTTCCTCTGGTAGGATGCATGTGGAGCCAGCGAGGTTAAAGTTCAGGAACACTGTGGAGAGTTCAGTAACACTGCAAAGAGGCCGTGAACGCTCGTGTGGTGCATCGATCGCTTGCACAGATTACAGTGAGCGGCGTGTTGATGACCTCCTTAAAACTCAAGAAGAATATACTATCTCATCTCAGCTGTTTGAGGAATACACCGAGTACAGCGAGTACTTGTACCTGCTCGGCAACTCTTCCCATAACTTCGATGGCAGCGGCGATCGCCACAAACGTTGCTCAATCGTGATAACCGTGACGTGAGTGTCAGCAGGAACATCACGAGTGTGAGTAAAGGTTGAAGGAGAGAGATAGCAACACACGCCACACCTCCACCTCCACCTCCACCTTTACCTTTACCAATTTACAACAGCTGAAATATTCCACCGCTCCCAAATTAGCCAACAGCTCACCTGGATTAGGACAGGCGAGGCCAAACCCTGTGTTATCCAACGAGGCAAGGTGTGCCACAAACACTGTAAAAAAATGTCTGTAGATTTTACGGTGAAAAACCATTACAGTAAAAGACCGTAAAATATGGCTGTATACAGTAAAGTCATATTTCAAAACATTTATTTTAAAGGGAATTTATACAGAATAAAGTGTTTTTTATGTTAGAGACTGTTAATTATACAGTAAAACACCATAATATTTAATGGCACATTTTACGGTCTTTTACTGTCACTGTTTGGCTGTTTTTCACAGTAAAATCTACAGACACTTACGTATACGTGAAATCAACAGTACTAACATCCTTTCACCGTAATATTAGAAAAAGTTAGACCGTATTTAAAAACTTTTTTTTACTGTCATATTTTATGGAAAAACTTTTATTTATATGGCATTTTAAGGTAATTTATACAAAATAAAGTAGTATTTTATACTAGAAACGCTGTAATATTTAATATTTTACAGTCTTTAAAATCAACAGTACCAATATCCTATTACTGTAATATTGGGAAAACATTATACCGTATTTATTACGGTAAAAAACTGGCAGCCGTGGTTGCTACAATTGTACCGTAATACAGTATAACTTTTTCTTAATATTACGGTAAAAGGATGTTAGTACTGTTGATTTTACAGTTATTGTGTTTTATTCCATATCCAACAACGTTTTGATGTATTACTGACATAAAAATACTGTATAAATGGTTTTGCCATGAAATATTACGGTGTTTTTCCGTACAATTAACAGTCTCTAATATAAAACACTTCATTCTGTATAAATTCCCTAAAAAATGCTGTATAAATAACGGTTTTGAAATATTTCACAGCATATTTTACGGTCTTTTACTGTCATGGTTTGGCAGTTGTTGTTGTTGTTTTTTTACGGTGTAGCAGCGACAAAAGGAGAGCTGCGATTGGTCAGCTGGTGTCGTTAGCCGCACGTTTCCGATGCCGGTAGAGGCTGTTGATAGTGGAGGAGGCGTGAGGACAAAAACCTCAGCGACGACCTCCGTTTCTGACACGTTCTGCTCCGTTAAATCCATTTCAGAGGACTGCGAACACGATTACGAGACTTATTTGTAATTAGCGATGCCGCTAAGCTCCCACAGCTCGCTGTCATTGCCCTCTGAGTGTAAACAACCCTTCAGGTAGAGACGTGGTCAAACACACACACACACACACACACACACCGCCCAATCCACCGTCAACGCCTTAAATCCCACGCTGAGTTTCGACACGAGAGGAATCCTCCACATGTCCCACTCAGGTGTGTTTGAAAAGGCGACGGGGGGAGTGCACCACCCGAAGAACCGACTGGTAAAGAGAGAGGAGGGTGGGGGTTGACGTAGGAGTGTGTGTGTGTGTGTGTGTGTGCAGATAACAAGATCACTCATCTCCCTCCAACTAAAAGAACCAGTCAAACCTGAAAGACCAGGACTCAAGATTCCACCCTCTCTACCTGTTGCATGTGTGCGTGCACATACGTGTGCGTGTAACAATCAGAGGCTGTGTGTAGCCAGCCTGGTTTGTTCAGGCCGGTGTCGCGTTTCCATACAGACTGTACGCCCGTGAGCCGAGCGGCGTGTAAACACAGCACCCACCCGTCTGCAGGCTGGCATGTTCTGGATGGGTTTTTTAAATGTTTTTTAAATGTTTGCACGCGGCGACATGAAGGAAAATGTGCCGCTGAATGTGAGCTGTGAACACGTCAATCAATTGAATGTAAAGAGCTGATTAATGATGAATGAGGGAAGTCTTTGTACGCCGGGAGCAACTCAACACCGACAAAACTGAGGTCTGCCCCCTGTCCCCTTTTTGAACAGCAGCCAGTGAGTGACAAATACAGCCGTATGAACCAATGGCTAGACTACGTATGCGTGACGTCACCCACACAAAGCTGAAAATCTCAGCCTCTGGCCGCCACCATCTTTTCCGCCTCCAGGCTGATCTAAAAATACACTTTAACACTGGAATAGCTGCCCCGTGTTAGCGTGCTAACAGGGAAGCTATTATATACACCATTCACCATGTTAGCTTGTTGTCATGCTAATATGCTAACAGCTATGACATGATGCTAATACTGAGCTAGCGTGTTAGCATACTGACTTTAAGTTAGCATTGTGGCATAATACAATGTTAGCTTGTTGCCATGCTAATATGCTAACAGCAATATTAGATGCTAATACTTAGCTAGCATGTTAGCATATTGACTTTAAGTTTGCATGGTGGCATAATACAATGTTAGCTTGTTGCCATGCTATTATGCTAACAGCAATATCAGATGCTAATACTTAGCTAGCATGTTAGCATATTAGTTTGCATGGCAGCATAATACAAATGTTAGTTGGTGCCATGCTAATATGCTAACAGCTGTAACATGATACTAATACTAAGCTAGCATGTTAGCATATTGACTTTAAGTTAGCATGGTGGCATAATATAATGTTGGCTTGTTGCCATGCTATTGTGTTAACGGAAATATCAGGATACTTAGCTAGATATTTAGCTAGCTTGTATGGTAGCATGAGGTAGGTGCTGTTACAGACAGTGTGTTTGAGCAACCAGAGGCCTGTACCACGAAGCAAGCTCAGCCTACCCGGGGTTACTCCCAGCCTATCCAGCTGAACCTATCCACAACAATGGCAATCACGATCAGCGGTACCACGAAGCTGGTTATCAACCCGCTAACTCAACCCAGGTTTGACTGATCATGAATCTGTGAACGCGCACGTGTAAAGGGGCGGGTTCAAGGCAGCAGACCAATCACAATCATGAGCGCAGAAGGAAGGACACCCTACTTCTCCTGTGAGGAGCAAAAACTAATTCTAAAGAAACCAAAACCTCACGGAAAAATCAAACACGGTGGCAGCATCAAAGAGACGCCAAATGGCGTGGCAAAGGATTGCTGATTGCGTAAATGCGTAAGTTACACATCAGTGTCAGTATACATTTAACACAGCCATGCATCCCAATCACTGTGCTGCATATGAATCGCGTGTATGACAGTTAGTCTCATCCCCCAGATGTAACCCCTCGGGAGTGAAAAGGACTTGGGCGCAGATAAAAACAAAACACAAAAACATCATTTCATCTGGTAAGTTGGACTTTTTAATTCAATAAGGTATGGGCTACAATAAAGCTGGAAGCTGATGCCACAATTACATCATATTAATACAACAAGTTTAGTTAGTCTGAGTGAAATCATCCTGATTTTGAGCTGTGTCAGAACTTAACGAGCCCTCAAACACCATGCAGCCCTAAATGTACAGAAACACCTCAATGTCTTTCCTACTTAAACAATTAAACTTCCTGTGATGACTCAACTCGCATTAACTCTGTTTCACTCTCATACAGACTCTCTGCTCTACCAGGCAGTAAAGGGATATACATGATCAATGTTCCATTTCACAGTAACATTACATCCTTCATCCTAGTTTTTTTTTTTTAAACCTCTGGCGGTTTGCCGTTAATCCTCCACGGGTGCAGCTTCAGTGTAACATTTCCCCTTCTCATTTACACTGTTACAGCAAACAAGAAGAAGAATCAGCGGGGGCAGACGGGCATTGGAGGTCCTGCCCTGGAGTACACCCCTGCAGCCAATCGGGTCTTCAATGAAAGGGCACGCCATTGTTTCCCGAACAGCTGATTGGCCGGTGGGTGGAGCCTTTTATTGGGTTCAGATCAATCCTGAAAGCTACCCTGACCCGGAGCAGGTTAGCCGTTAACCACGCTAAGAATGAATCCAGCTTCGTGGTACCGGAAAGTCAGGGTTAACCCTGAAGTTACCTCGCTAAGCCGGCAATCCTGCTTCGTGGTACAGGCCTCAGGTGTCATTCAGCCCGCCTTGGGTCGGCTAACGATCCACGTGTTTGCAGTATATTTGGATTAGCAACCACGCAACGGCTGTGGGTGACGTCACAGATTCTACGTGTACGTTACGTAAAAAATGAACTGCAACCAAGACTTTATCGTCTCCGTCTCTCACGGTGAACTTGAAGGACTTTCGGTGTCGCATGTTGCAGAGATGCAAAACAGCTTCCCGTCCGTCCGTGCATGCTCGAGTCAATCAAACAACGCAATTGCGGCCGTATGTAAAATCTGATATATATATATACACACCGGTGAATAATGATACAACATGAGCAGCAGTGACGCTGTGCTGTATGCAAAACATCCCCGACAGTAAGAATCCCTCATCTCCTCCTCCTCCTCGTCTGGGTGTGTCTGAGAACTCGTCGGTTTCTCTTCACGCCTTCTGTTTGTTTTGGTGCAACCAACGCACCTCTTGTGTGTGTGTGTGTGTGTGTGTGTGTGTGTGTGGTTTGTGTTCCCCCTCAGGAGCAGGCTATGAGCTAACAAGTCCAATCCACAAGTACTGTATACACTCACACACTGGGCCCCACCAAAGGCCCAATTGAAGCGCGTTTGTATTGTCATGTAAAGTTGATACAAGACGGACGGACGGGGCTCGTAACGGGGTCAAGGTGGAGGCGGGGGTGGATGGGTGGGGTCGGGTGGGTGGAGGGGAAGGTGGCCCACAACGTGCCCCTCGACAGCTGAGTTAACGATCGTTTTAATCCGTCGTTTTGAGGCAAAGTAACGCTGAAATTGAACCATCTCCTCTGCAAACATCAGCTTTATCATCACGCCTCTCCAGCCAATCAGATCCCACCATTTCTCCCCCCTCTGGACCAATGAGAACGGCCAAAATACAAGCTACAACGTCAGCACTGGGGAAAATCAATTGCACTTTTTTGAAGCATATGTTCATCTCCATCCTCCTCCACCTCCTCCTCCTCTCTCCCTCCTCAGGTGTTACCGTGGCGATGAGCGGGAGCCACCTGAGGCCTGCACCTGAGCGCTAATTGCCGTGTCGGCAGTCTCCATGGCAGCAAAAGGTAAACAATGTGCCGGGTAATGTGTCACCACGGTGATAAAGTCGGAGAGCGAGCGGCTCTTCAGTGTTATAAAAGAGGGCAGTTCACCTGGACGGAGCTGTTCTCCGCTGGGATTGGCTCATATTTATGATCCAACGACCTGCAGGGGAACAATCTTTAATAAATAACTGTTTATTACTGGGTGTCGGTTAGCTCAGTTAGTTAGCCCCATGTACAAAGGCTCAGTCCTTGCCGCAGCGGCCCAGGGTTCAAATCCGACCAGCAGCCCTCTCTGTCAAATAAAGCTTGAGCTTTAATAAATAACTGTTTATTACTCTGATTACTCTCTATCATAAATTATAGCAACATTAGCACCAACAGTAGCAGGAACTGGATGATGACGTCCGCATTCCAGCGCTGACCCGGTCACCCTCCGGCATTCCAGCTACCAAACTTATCAGCGCCCACCATCGCGACCTCCACTCGGGCTGGTTTCTACCTCGACGCGCTCGGTCGGTTGCGTTGAATCTGTTTCGACGTCCGTCTGCAGATTCAGAATAATTTCCAGTCGGCATACGTTCTGCTCCATAGTGTCTCTGTTGTTCATTCATTCACTCTTTTAAACAATACGTCCACAGTCCTCCGCAGTTCATGACAACAGAGCCACATTCTCCTCGACATTAGGGCAGAAATATGGCAGCTTCTGGCCGTCATTTACATTTAGACATATAGAAAAGAGACCAACTGACCGAGGAGAAACAAACAATTGAGTTTTCCACATCCTGCCTCGCGTTCGCTCGATTCCTTCAAGACAAAAGCGACAGAGCAAACAAAGGTGTACCCATGATTAACGGGATAAGCAGCTCCGTCTTTGCTCGAGCTGCACTGACAAAATGCTGAAACACGCTGATAATCAATAATCAATCTTTCTGTGCGATCTGGACCCAGAGTTTGGGGGACTGCTGCTACAAATATAGCCCCCTAAATCTGCCTCAGATACAGCAGAACCATCTGTTTGGTGATGCCGTCGGAGGCAGGTTTGGGAACTGGAGGGTGGTTGGTTCAAGTCCAGCATGGACCAAAGTGTGGAGGGTGGACTGGTAGCTGTAGAGGTGCGAGAAAAAATAATTTCCCTTCGAGGGATCAATAAAGTTTCTATTCTATTACTTTTAAATCACTCAAATCTCACTTTTTGCTACTTAAATGTGACTTAATCAGCTGATGATGTGGATGCAGAGTATATTATCGTGACGCGCTCGGCTCACAGGACTAAGTGTTTGAACAGACTAGAAGCAAATGGTTTCTGTAAAGCTCGGCGGACACTCGGAGCGGAGCGTTGTATAACGTTTGTTTGAGGTTTGCTCACAGTACAAACAAGATGGAGACGATGAAAAAGGGGAGATTGGAAAGATACGTTATCCTGGTTTACATAGGCGCTCTGCGTATACGTGATGTTTAAGGAACGTTTGGTTTGAGTCTACGGATGCCTCCAGAGTTCATTACAGTGACAGGACAGCAGTGACGGTCTGAGGAGGGTCTGATCCAGGATACACTGGTTTATAGTGTGTGTGTGTGTTTGAGAGGTTTACAATCAAACACAGGAGCTGTTTACACCGTCAACACATTGAAGCGACTGTAATGGATGCTGATTGCCTCCTTTTTGTTTTTTTCCACAATGAAATTGAAGCCTTGAATTGACCATAAATAAATTAACAAAGGATGTCCTAATCAAGTGTTTCTGGCTCTGAGCCGACTCCTTTAAATATCAGGTATCAGCCGATATCTGCGAGTCCGATCGGGCGCTGATATTTAAGCTAAACGTTGACGTGTTGACGGGCCCCGGTGCAAAACTATAAATCTGATGAGCTTCAATGATTTGATGACTGATTGATGCTGGATTTGAAGCCAATCTTCGTAAAACACATTTTATTTTGAGCTGCTACCTCAACGTTTGTTCACTCTTAATCTTTGCTAATAAGACAACAGTGTCAGAACAGAGATTTTATACCACAAAGCTACAAATAAGACACAACTTTAATGATTTCATGTGCCGTCTTTGGCGCGAGAAGGGAACCGAGTTATTTTAGGTAAGAAAAAATAGTCCTGTTGTGTCGTTTCAAACAAGCTAAAGTATCCTTTGGGTCATCGTTCTGCTGTAAAGACTCATGACGGAGACCCAGAACTCGTTGGTAGTCTTCAGATTTCATAACGGCATGCACACGGTCAAGACATCGAACGCTTGAAGCAGCAAAGCAAACCCAAAACATCAGCGAACCTCCACCATGTTCGACTGTCGGGACAACATTTCTGAGGTTGACCTGCACACTTAAACTTTTAGTATCTTTTATTCAGGCTGAGGACGAAGAGAGAACACGTCAACACCCCAAAACAGATCGAAACTGTTCAGGAAATAATGCAATCTATTCAATCGCCACGCAGACACCGTCCATTCTTTATACAGTCAGTGGCTGAACCACCATGACTTTTCAAGCAGAAATATCAAAAATACTTTTGTCCCACCGACTTAAACAACAGGATTATCTTCGACGAAGGACTTTAAATTTGTAAACGGCTGTTTCAACATTTTCTGACATTTTCATCCGACTAAATTATTAATAGAAACTTTAAAAAAAAAAGATAGAAAAGCTGAACCCACACTCACACAATGAGCGGCGGCATCATTAGAAATGTCAAACAGTCATAAACTAACAAAAGCAGATGCATCAGAGCCACCATATTGATTAAAATACTCGATTTTTCCACCTCGACAGGTGTGATTCTCCATCTTTACCCCCCAACAGTCACATTTCCAGCTGCTCAGTAATGGAGGACGATGCCGTGAGGGGACGACAGAGTTATATAATTACACATATTTAAGTCTGAAACCAAACAGAAGAAGGTAAAGCTTCGTATCACGGCTGTATTTGACCCTATTGTTCGATCTAAGCGCCTCTTTAAAGTCACATTGTGTGACTGAAAGTTGATACATCCCATTTCTATGCTGGTATTTGGCCGCCTTTTAGAGGGGGCCAATCATTAAAAGAATAAATGTGGGGTAGGTTTAATATTTGTTATTTGAAGGTGTGTATTTGTTCTCCGGCCATACCTGGAGGACAATTCATACATGGGGACATATTTCATTACCAACTGGAATGTTCCGGTGACTCAGTCAGTGGGCTGAAATCGTCTCATGACCTCCATTGTCACATTTGACCATGAGTTTCTCACCCAGACAGAAGGAAACCTCAGCTCGACAGCAGGGCGCAGCGACAACGCAATAGTATCGTTTGTCGTCTTTCAGCTGAATCAAATACTTGAGGAGCTTAATAACAAAGTGGTCAACATATTTTCACCCCGAGGCGTTGTCCGTAACACGGCTCAATGGGAACGGTTGCCAGGTTGTTATTGGCAACTTCTCTTTAACATCGAGAGAACATGCGCTTCATTCTCCCGCAGTTTTGGTCGCACATACACAAAAATATTTATCAAAAAGGCGTCTCGGACGGGAACGACGAGCTTTACCGTGTTCGAGAAAGTCGTCCAAAAAGAGCGGGAAAATTTAACATGGGCGCTTATGGACGGAATGTTCGGAGCTAGAGTGAGTCACATGACTGCTAGAGTGGAGAGAGAGAGAAGAATCTGTACCAAAAAATAATATTTAAACTGCTCTCATGGCCACAAATTTCACTCTACAGAAATAATTTGAACATCAAATTGTAGGAAAATTTGTGCTGCTCGCTCACATAAACCTGCTGAAGCTGTCAGACTTATAGTTTTGGCTCTGTTAGCTCAGATGTGTCAGGATCACCCACCAACTGCCCCATTTACTCCCATGTTAACTGAGAGCAGAAATTTGTGGAGGGAAAGCAGACGTTCTTCTGATGTGTATCACTTTCATTTTACAAACTATTGTGATGCAAATGAAGTTTACGTAAAACCAGATGAGCCTGAATGAAAATAAAATTTGGGTGGTGTTGTGAGGTGATGTATCATGACATGTTTGAGCATATGGTTTGACACGTGAACCAATAAAATTCGAACAGTGTGAAGTATCAGATAAAACTACAAAGTACAAAGACGTTTGTTTGGTTAGGGTGACAAAGCTTGTAAACATTAAGACGACATATAACTGCAGCGCATCTTCATTTGAATATGAAGAGACTGAAAGTGGAAACAAGATTTTCAGTTTCATTCAACCAAAAGCTGCCTGGAGGCCGTGTTCACAAACTAACTGATTCTAACTGAAACCAACTGAACATTTCGTCACCCACAGGTTTCTGAAGAGCTCAGCGTGGTGGCTCTGCTGTGAAGTTTAACATGGGGACTTATGGAGACTGACTCACTTCTGGAGCCAGCCTCAAGTGGACAACAGAAGTGAGTCAGCCTACGATAAATAATTTAATCATAAATATTTATTTAATATCAGTATCTGGACATTATTTAGGGGTGAATCTACATTTTTATCATTAAATGTCAATTAAATATGCAAGACTTTTATGTAAAAGTACATGAAAATACCAAGTGGCAATCTCTGTGTCTGTGAAGTAAAACCAATGCAGAGGTGCTAAAAACTACAGTTCCTCTTGTCGTCCACTTGAGGCTGGCTCCAGAAGTGAGTCAGTCTCCATAAGTCCCCATGTTCAAATGTCCAACTTCACAGCAGAAATAAACATGTTTACAGCCTGGTACAAAAAACAGTTTTGGTCTCTATAGCTAATTTCCCCGTTCATGACAACTGTACTGAGGGTGAATTTTTATACAACTCACCTGTTCAGATTATATTAAGGCTTAAAGTTATGCAGGATTAAGAGCGTGGACGCTTTGATTGACAGGTGGGTGTCGTCACTACAGATGGCTTGTTTGAGCAACCAGGGATCAATTAGCCCGCCTTTTTCAGATTAGGCGGGAGGTGGAATAAGATGGTGGCAGCCAGATTTTGAGAAACCTGTGGGTGACGTCACGGATACGTCGTCCATTCTTTACAGTGGTGTGATCGCGCTGCTGTTGTTGCTATTTCACTTTGATTTCTGGCATTATAGAGTTTGGAAGACGTGATATATTGTGTTATATTTCATCTCAAGCTTCATAAATACGACCACACTTTTTAAAAAAAAGTTTAAAATATCTCGTAAACTTCTTTCGGGGTGCACACTAAGAAAGCAAGTAACAGTCATGACTTGAAGTGTGAACAACAGCCTCACCTGTGTGGGAATGTGTGAAAATATGTGTAGCCTGAGAAAGCCAATTGTCAAAACTATGTTTACAACGTGACCAGTGTGACAGTTACACACCACCTCCGCATCAGCCACACACACACACACACACACACACACACATATATATGTGTGTGTGTGTGTGTGTGTGTGTGTGTTGTATGCTAGCGTTCTAGTCCAAGAGTCCATTGTTTTATGGTCAGGACTTATCAGTGACGACAACGACGGACGATGAGATGAAACTGGCTTTTGTTACTGCAATTGTGTTTGTTCACCGAGACGCAACCAACAGGCAAACACACACACACACACACACACACACACACATACACGAGAATGGGCAAGTCATGTAAATGTCAAGAGATTTATGCAAACTGGTTGTGTTTTCCCTCCTCAAACACACACACAAACACACACACACACACACACACATACACACAAACACACAGCTCATTTGGGTGTGGATTCATCCGACAACAAATGATGTTGCGTTTCCGGTTTCCCTCAAATTTGTCCTGCTTGTAATCCGCTCTATCCTCAGTGGGACAAGACAAACCAGTTTACTTCTCTGTCTCACTCTCACACACACACACACACACACACACACACACACAGACCTCCTGAATCATTCATTAACCCCCGATGACCCCCTCCACCTCCACACCTCCGCCTTCTACCATATCACCTGTACGCCCCTCCCCTGCTCGGCTCCTCACAAGACAGCCATGCTAACCTCTCCCTGGGTGTTTTTTCCACTGACTCCTCACCTCTATAATCAATGCAGGAGGAGGAGGAGGAGGAGGAAGAGTCTGTCTCACAGTTTAACACCTATTAAGTGAGACATTAAACACACCACAGAGCCCAAATATGATATATATGTGATTATATAGCCAAAACCTGCTCAGGCTCCTCTTGTTTGACACATTTTTAAATTACTTGAAACTTTTAGGCAGATTTCTGTTTAAGTTTTGGTCCCTGAAGGGGCCACAGCCTCGCCTGGTTGGTTGTTTCTACGCCCCTGGGGCCCCAAACAGAGGCAAAAGGGTGACACATTTAAAATATAGAGTTGGTTTCATGTTTAAATATTGATGTAAGCTTCTGTTTGAAGACACACAGCGACAGGTTTCTTCTTATTTGTACGCCCCGAGCCCAGTTTATGTCGGCCTGAGCTACCCCGAGCTCACCCGCCTCCTCTGGGGGTCCTTACCTGTGCCTCGTCGGTGCCGCTGTCCTTATCCAGCTCCCCGATGTAGTACTGCTCCATCCACCGCCGGGCGTTCTCCGAGTGCCGGTGCGGCGGTCCCTCCATCTCCTGGCTCACATCCTTCCCAGACCGGCGAAGAATCAGCGCCTCTCCTCCCGGGTGCATCCGCAGGAAGGCGGTCACGTCGTACACCCGGGTCCCCAGCAGCACCCAGCAGGAGTCCTTGGTACAGTGGCAGGCCACCTCCCTCTCCGTGAAGAAGCGGGGGGACGTGGACGGAGACATCCCGTGACAGTGAAGTATAACGTCCACCTGGACCAGGAGAAAAAGAACCGAGACAGGGGAGAGCAGAGACAGGGGAGAGCAGAGAGACCTCCTCCGAGGACCGTCGACTTCGCTTCTGCACCGGACGGGTGACTTCGCCGCTGTCACCCGGAGGCGTCCACCGGAGAGGCGGGGTCTGTGAGCGCTTCACGGGCTCGGAAAAAATCGGAATTAATCACAGTCACATCAGCTTGTGGGTGTTTCTAAACTTTAAAAGTCGAAATAAAGCGCCTGTAAATAAACTAAAATCCCACTTTAATGATTTCTACTGTTTGATTCACATATTTACTCTTTTATAGCGCTATCATCCACATTAAATATAACTTTTACGATGTTCCTGAACGCACCACCAATCTAGACGCACCTGTTGCGCTTGAGAACACTCCCGGCAGCGTGACCGTGAACGCAACACTGCCAACAAAGTTTTCACCCGTCCGCAGCAAATTAATAAACTGCACACTAATTTAATGACGTTAAACAATTAAAAATGACACATTTAAGCGCGTGTTGGTGGACATAACGTCAGTTATAGACATCAGCTGACGAGCTGTCATGTGTCCGTCATCACTTCCTCATCGATAGGGTGAACCGAGCTATGTGCTCAGGACATTTTGATGCGTTTAAGGTCCAAAATGTGACTTTATATCATCGTATTTGACCCAAATGTGACTTTTAATCAGAGTTTCTCGACACTGAAATCTTCTCACTTCCCTCACGGCGCCTTCCTGTGTCATCCCCCAAATATAAGTGTTTATTTAAATACAGATTTTAATGAGCAGGAGTTTATTTTGGACATATTCTTGTGAGTGCAGGCTTTATTTAGGTCCTCCTCAAACAAACAGAGGGCGTGTCTTTGTTGACACATCTCTCTCTGCTTTATCTGCACCCAGCAGATGAGCTCAGCTGCTGCATTCACGTACTGTCGGGAATACTCCCTTCCACAGGTGAGCCAAACGTATGAAATAACGACAAAATACCAACGAAAATAAATGATCTATCTGTATTATACAGGTTTATGAGGTGTGGTGTTTTAAGACGTGTGGACGCTTTGCCAGCAGTGATGAAAAAATGATGCACCATGCAAGTTTTTATCTAAATGAACCTGATAAGACATCAGATGCGGACCTGACGCAAGAACGTGTGCTGCTGGGAAGTCTGCCAATGTAATTCTGATATCTCAGGATAAAAATATATATATACATGTTTGGATGCGCAATTTGAGACTTTAAGACTTTATGTGACAAAACCAGGCAAGTCACAGATGATACTGAAGGCAGCGTGAGAGCCAGCACAACAGCGCCGCCCTGTGTGTGTTCTGGTAGTACAATGAGGTCCAATTAAATGTAAAGACATACAAAATGTCTGTAGATTTTACGGTGGAAAAACTGCCAAACCATGACAGTAAAAGACTGTAAAATGTGCCATAAAGTATGACTGTGTACAGGAAAATACAGTAATATTTCAAAAAAGGTAATTTATACAGAATAAAGTGCTTTATATTAGAGATTGTTAATTTTACGGTAAAACACCGTAATATTTAATGGCATGTTTTACGGTCTTTTACTGTAAAATCTACAGACATTTTAAACAGTATAAAATGCCGACCTTGAACGTGAAATCAACAGTACTAACATCTTTTCACCGTAATATTAGAAAAGGTTACACTGTATTTATTATGGTAAAATTCTGGCAACCACAGCTGACAGTTTTTTACCGTAAAAACAAAGGTTATTATTTGAACATTTCTTCAGCCCAGTTCAGATGACAGAAAATCAAACCTGTGACAAACAGAGGTCTGACTGTACACCTGTGCGATAAAGCTTGAGTCATAAACTAAAAAAAGAAATGCAGCTGAGATTATTAAGTCTAAAGTCCAAAATTAAGACTAATTGTCCTGGAAACTGGTCTGCCCATGATATAAACAATTAGTCATAATTTCCGATGTCCAATGACTGAGCTGAAGAAGAATTGTATTGACAAATATAAAGTATAAAAAATAATTTAATCATAAATGTTTATTTAATAACAGTATTTGGACATTCTTTAGAGGTAAATCTATGTTTTTTTTATCATGAAATATCAATTAAATAAAGATTTTTTTGGAATGGTACATGTAAATACTCTTATATGATCTTTAATTTGCCAAAAAAAAAAAAAAAAAAAAAAAAAGCCAAAATATGTAAACTCATGTAAAATTAAAGCTACAAACAGTATCTAACAGAATATTACTGTGTTCTTGTATGTTCTTTTACTGAAGTTTTTGGCGCCAGTTGCTGGAATATTACCGTTTACAGTTAAAGGTACAGTGTGTAAGATTTGGGGCCTCTATTTTCAGAATAAGGCAAACATGGAATATAATATTCATAACTATGTTTTGATGCATGTATAATCACCTGAAAATAAGAATCTTTTTATGTTTGTTACTTAAAAAAATATCCTTTTATATCTACAGTGGGAGAGGGTCCCCTTTCATGGAGGCCACCATGTTGAAACACCTTATTTCTACAGTAGTCCAGAACAGACAAACTAAATACTGACTCTAAACAGGGTCCTTAAAGTGTTGTTTCTCCTTTACATTAGGAAGGTGAGGGTGATGTGAGGAGATTACAATGCAGTGATTGGACCACTAAATGCAACTAAATTCTACACACTGGACCTTTAAAGTGTTGTAAAACCTTTTTTTTTTTTTTTCAGCTACAGGGACAGTCCAACAGACTGTGAACAACAACACATTTACTGCATTCATATCACCCACAGTGTCTTTTTAAATACCAGTATGAGGAGTCACCAACTTTTCTGAAATGTTTAAATCCTGAATGTGCCTTGCTTGAGGGCATCTCAACAAAGGATAAAGTGAGGTTCTCACTCACTGCACCACACAGACGACTTTGTAGATAAGTATAGTAAGTTTCATTGTTCGAGGTAGAGAGCTGTATGAAGCAGCAGGGGGCAGAAAAGGACTAAAGTCCAATGATTGACTGTAGTGAGGAGGAAACACAACATCCTGTTAGTGTCCTCACTTCAGTACACAGGTTTCATTTTCACAGTCAATTAGAACTCTTCCATGAGTTATGAACTCTTTGCACTTTACAGTTGTACTTTTTATGTATGTGTGTATCTATATCTGCTACATTTTGTGTGTGTGTTATTTATATGCTTTGTTTTCATTTTAATGTCAGGTTGTAAAACTTCAATAAAGTTTCTTAATTTGTTGCAGATGATTCGACACCTGGAATGGAGATCAACTGATTTTATTTTTGTTTTATCAGAATGTTCCTGTTGCATTTAGTTTGTCTTGTCTGAATTTAGTGCTATGAAGTCTCAAGTACAATACCGTTTAGAGCGAATGCATACCAAGAATTTAGGAAGTGAGACTTATGGGCATTGACTTGTTACATCCTCTTCTCACGTCAATGTTTCAGTTCTTGTTTTAATATTTCATTGCATTACCTGCAGACTCTGATGACTCGAAGAATAAAACTCAAAAGACCATTGTAGCTGTCCAACTCTTTAATTCAGACTTCTCCGTGGTCTTTGATAATAAAATAAGTTTTCCACGACACACCGAACACCATTCACATACCTCTATATGTAATAATAATACAATTAGAGTACTTATACTCGTAGACATGGATCATCAGTGGACCTGAGGCGGGCTGAATGACGCCTGGTTGCTCAAACAAGCCACCTGTAACGACATTCACCTGTCAATCAAAGCGTCCACACTCTTAATCCTGCATAACTTTAAGCCTTAATATAATCTGAACAGGTGAGTTGTATAAAAATTCACCCTCAGTACAGTTGTCATGAACGGGGAAATTAGCTATAGAGACCAAAACTGTTTTTTGTACCAGGCTGTAAACATGTTTATGCATATACATATGGGGCAATATTTAACACATTTTAGCTTAACTGAGCTGTTTCAGGAGGGCAGGCGAGGAGAGGAAACCCAGCAAGCTGCAGCGTGTTCAGCTCAGTTTTTAACTTTGAGGTCAAGGGCAGAGTTTTGTCGAGACTTACATGCAGTCATTTGATATATTTAATATTGAGGGTTGTTTGATAAGCTGATAAAGCTTACCTTCTCTCGGACCACTGTCAGGGGTTGTGGCCTTACAAAGGCCAGGAAAGGTATGAAAACACTCCATCAGAGTGTAGCAGGACACGGTAAAGAGCTGTGGTCGATGACATTGGGTGACTCATAGGAGAAAAGTATAATATTCATTAAATTAGATTATTAAATTATAGTACATTAAAAGTGTATCGAGTACAATAAATTTGATTAAGAGCTGCACCAAGGTCAAAGCAGAGAGCGGAGAAAGCCTCAGTACAGTTGTCATGAACGGGGAAATTAGCTATAGAGACCAAAACTGTTTTTTGTACCAGGCTGTAAACATGTTTATTTCTGCTGTGAAGTTGGACATTTTAACATGGGGACTTATGGAGACTGACTCACTTCTGGAGCCAGCCTCAAGTGGACGACAAGAGTAACTGCAGTTTTGGGCACTTCACTTCACAGATACGGAGATTGCCACTTGGCCACAATCCATGAGAACCTGTGAGATGAGAAATCAGAAAAACTAGTAATCAGCTTCATAATTACAACAATCGACTGTTAATTTAGATCATATAAAAGTATTTACATGTACTTTTACATCAAAATCTTGTATATTTAATCAATAAAATAATAGATTTACCCCTTAAGAATGTCAAAATACTGTTATTAAATACATATTTATAATTACATTATTTATAATTTACTATACATTTATGAAGATTGACTCACTTTTGGAGCCAGCCTCAAGTGGACGCTTGAGGAGCTGCAGTTTTTGGCTTCAGCTTACTGCTTGGTTGTAAACTTCACCGTTGCCTGGAAGTATTGTGCGTTGAGTTTGGACCAGTTGGATGTGTTGCCGTGTCTCTGGTTTCATTTCATTACAAACGTCTTTTGTCTCTTCCCGTCAGTGATGTGTAATATCGTTGAGATGGTTGACGATATGTAACGCACTGATGCATCGCATTGTTCGGGGCACGTCACCTTACACTGTGTGACGCCTGCTTCCCTCCTCGCCTTCACACAACCTTTTATAGTTTGTTTTTGATCTCTCCATCACTCTCTCCTTCTTCACCTCTTTCATCATGTCTCTCCTCCAGCCTCTCTCAGACACTTTTTTCCTCTTTCATTCCCCAAATTTAAAGCAGTTTCTATAAATACACCCCGCCCAAACAAAAAGAGTCCTCAATAATAGACTGCGTGTCAGTGTATGTGTAACCTGAAGCAACAGGTGTGTGTGACCTCACTGTGGTGATGTCAGAAGTAGGCGGAGTTATTTTGGTCTTTCCTGACGAATGATTGGCCTATCACCTGACCTGGTCATGTCAGGGTGTATAAGAAGGCATTGATTCCCATTCTCATGGTTATTTCTTTACTACAGAGCAGCATCAACACTCCTCCATGGCTACCGTCGTCCCTGTGAGTACCTGTGTGTTTGTTTTACACCTTTAAAATCACTCTTATTGCATTTAATAAGAGTGATTGCACCGAGTAGAAGTAGCGGGTTTAGTTGCGTAATGAAGTTTCTCTCATGTACTGTGTCTTAAAGTGACTTAAAGTGACAAAATTCATCTTCAAACACTCAAAACTAAAAATATTTAGAATCAGAAACAGATTTGTTAAATAGTATGTTTTTTTTACATGTAAGGAATTATAAGGAAAATAAAAACATGTATTTGAAGATATAAATATATGTATGATATGCTTTTAAAATTAAAAGAGCTGTAAGGCTTTGTGCAAAAAGTTCACAGCATGCTAGATATTTTTAAAATGTGGTCAAGTCAAATAACAGTTGTTTTTACGGTAAAAAACTGTCAGCTGTGGTTGCCAGAATTATAACTTTTCCTAATATTACGGTAAGAGGATGTTGATTTTACGGGTTAACGTTGGTGTTTTATTCCATACCCAACACTGTTTTGCAGTATAACTGACAAGAAAATACTGTACAAATGCTGTATAAATAAATATTTTGCCATGAAATATTAGTGTTTTACCGTACAATTAACAGTCTATAATATAAAACACTTTATTCTGTATAAATTCCCTTAAAATGCTGTGTAAATAAAGGTTTTGAAATGTTACATACAAAAAATATATATACAAGAAAAACACAGTCATACTTTATGGCATATTTTACTGTCATGGTTTGGCAGTTTTTCACCGTAATATCTACGGACATTTTGTATGTAACTTTACATTTAATTGAAACTCTGTGCTATGTAAATAAAGATTTTGAAATTACTGTGTTTTACTGTATACAAAAAAAGAAAAAAACACCGTCATATTTCATGGCATATTTTACAATCTTTTACCGTCATGGTTTGGCAGTTTTTCCACATGTAAAATCTACAGACTATGAAACATGAAACAGTGCAGGAATACATAAAGCGCAGTACATGTAGACAAGGAACAACAGACTTGGTTGTGTATGTACACGTGCATGCTACATATGGATATATACAGTATGACTTCAGTACGTATGTACAGTAGTGAGGTTAGTTATTGAGCAACATGCACATTGTTTAACAGTCTGATTGCCTGTGAGAAGAAACTCTTCCCGGTAACCCAAAAGATGCTGAATGTGAATGAATGTAACGTGTTGGGTCTGGGGGTGAAAGTCAAGGCCTTGTTGATGAGGCCAGCTGGCGTGAGGTTTTGGTCCTGATAGTATATTTTCTCTCAGTAAATGGTAAATGGACTGTACTTTCTAGTCTTCTGGGGTGTTTTTTACACCAGAAGAAGGGTCCAGAAGAAGTCCAGGTCCCGAAGAGATGATTTTATTCAGATGTAATGGTCAACTTGTGTGTGTGCATGAGAAAATAACTGTCGGCAGGTAAATCTACATGATCAAGTGTCGGCCCTGTAAATGAATCTGCACTGCTGAATTCTCATTGTGTGATCAATCCTGTGTGTGTGTGTGTGTGTGTGTGTGTGTGTGTGTGTCTTGGGTTTCTGATGGAGAGGGTGATTAAGTCTGCAAGAGGAAGACAGCGGCTCGCACGCTAATTAAAATGGTGCGATATGTGTGTGTGTGTGTGTGTGTGTGTGTGTGTGTGTCGGAGTGTAACATTTGAAGTGTGAATGACAATGAGAGTCACGCAGCTGAGACAGTAGCAGCTCACATGGCCTCATTCTGTTCAAACTACAGTATCTGTCCACAGTATCTATTCTGCTCCGCCAGATTAAAACGCTCAGGGAGTCGGTGATAGCAATTCATGATTAAATAATCATCAGTATATATCAGTGGACTAATGATTTCAACAGAGTGTGTGTCGAGTAAAAACAGAGCCTGAGGTCGGAGAAACTCACTTTAAATCAGACAGTCACAGTTACGTGTTCGAGAAAGTCTCCAAAAAGAGCGGGAAAATTTAACATGGGCGCTTATGGACGGAATGTTCGGAGCTAGAGTGAGTCACATGACCGCTAGAGTGGAGAGGGAGAGGAAAATCTGTACCAAAAAATAATATTTAAACTGCTCTCACGGCCACAAATTTCACTCTACAGAAATAATTTGAACATCAAATTGTAGGAAAATTTGTGCTGCTCGCTCACATAAACCTGCTGAAGCTGTCAGACTTATAGTTTTGGCTCTGTTAGCTCAGATGTGTCAGGATCACCCACCAACTGCCCCATTTACTCCCATATTAACTGAGAGCAGAAATTTGTGGAGGGAAAGCAGACGTACCAGTTTTTTACCTCGCTCTAGAGGTCACATTTTTTAACTTTAGCCACACAAATTATATATGTAGACGTTCAGCGAGACCTGAGGATGCTTATAATCCTCTCTGTTCATTGATACGACCTACAGTTTGGTCATAGCGGTCTCTTGTTTGGAGGTGAACTTTCAAGGCTTTCTCTCTTTCAGCAGCTTCAACTGACAGACACAGCTGCTGTTTGTTGCTCTGCTCTGATTGGTCGACTGCAGTGGAGCTGGCAGTTAACTGCAGCTGGTTGCTGGGCAGAAATTCACAAGGCTGACTGTGATTGGCTTAATTAAAGTCTGTCTGATATCAATGACAGTCAATGCTACATATAAAATAATATATAATATAAATGTAATAAATATATCTCAGTTCAAAGCTCATGGATCTCCTTCATTTATAATTATTTACATTATGTATGTATATATACTGTACATGCATGTATGTATACTATATATCAATGTATGTTCACATCATATAACAAACCTCTCTCTCTCTCTCCCCTTCCTCCATCACTCCCAGTTTGCGTCCTGCTATGCCAGTGTTCAGCCCCTTCAGCTGTTTGGAAGAGGACCCAGAGGAGGCAACTACCTGTCTCTCTTCACATACCGGGGCCCTCGCTGCACCCCTCGACCCCGCCTGGCGTGCCACGCTCCGAAGATGACGTTAAGACAGATCTGTCGCATGCTGAAGGTGATGAAACAGGTCAGGAACAGGGAGGCCGCCACCGCTGCTGCTGCCGCCAGGTGAGGAACAACTCAAGCAGCCGGTAAACCAGTGCAGTAATTAGCATCGGTAATTTACGAGTTGATACGACGACTAATACAAAGTGTTTAAGATAGCGACCATGCAGCTCATGTAAGAGGCAGTACTTTGGCTATCATGAGCAATATTAACATGCTGATGTACTGGACAAATTCAAATGTCAACCGGCTGGTGGTGGTAGAAGAAAAGTCATTTGCATACATCCTCTGGGGAACATGAATGTCCATCATCTGGACGTGTGACCATAGGTATTAGGCTTCATCCTTGAAGGGCCCTAAATATCTGCACCAAATTTCATGAGATATACAAAATTGTGGACCGAGGTTGCTGTACGGCTGCTGAAAATTTAAATAATCTGAATTGCTTCGATAATATTTAGTTAGCTCAAGACACGATAACCAGCACGGAAATCTCGGACGCTGCACAAAGCAGGGAAACAATTTAACTACGTAGCATATTTACATATTTAGAAGCACATAAACCAGAAAGAATTGACCAAATCTGAGCAATTTAACAAAGTCTGGCGGGCAAAACGCTTCTGAAACGTTCTCCTGGTGGGGTTTGAAGTCACGTGGAGAACAGACCAACACAGTGTCATGACGGAGACGTGCCCGGTGGAGTTTTGGCTTAAGTCCTATCAGCCAAAAGGGATTTTTCACAACCTGTTCCTATTAAGCATTAGCGACAGCTTATAAACTAAAATAAAAGGAACAGGTACCATTTTTAAAATTCAGTTGAGATGTGAGCTTTATAAAGACAATAGAGACAACAGTGACAGGGTTTATTAGTGTGCATGAAACCAAACCATGTTCGAGAAACTCTCCAAAAAGAGCGGGAAAATTTAACATGGGCGCTTATGGACGGAATGTTCGGAGCTAGAGTGAGTCACATGACCGCTAGAGTGGAGAGGGAGAGAAAAATCTGTCCAAAAAACTATTTTTTAAACTGCTCTCATGGCCACAAATTTCACTCTACAGAAATAATTTGAACATCAAATTGTAGGAAAATTTGTGCTGCTCGCTCACATAAACCTGCTGAAGCTGTCAGACTTATAGTTTTGGCTCTGTTAGCTCAGATGTGTCAGGATCACCCACCAACTGCCCCATTTACTCCCATGTTAACTGAGAGCAGAAATTTGTGGAGGGAAAGCAGACGTACCAGTTTTTCACCTCGCTCTAGAGGTCACATTTTTTAACTTTAGCCACACAAATGATATATGTAGACGTTCAGCGAGACCTGAGGATGCTTATAATCAAGTCCGTTCATTGATACGACCTACGGGTTGCTGACAGCTGTGTGTTGTTTGAGGGTTACTGTTGAGGCTTTCTCAGCAGTTTCAGTTGACAGTTAGCTCCATGGCAGTCGACCAATCAGAGCAGAGCAACAAACAACAGCTGTTTCTATTTATAGCACTTCACTGCAGCTGGTTGCTGGGCAGAAATTCACAACGCTGACTGTGATTGGCTTAATTTAAGTCTCTAATATCATTAGGCACACTCAAAATCTCTTGAGAAATATTCTAGTTTCAGTGTACTGTTGTTTCATTAGTGGTTGAACGTGTGCTTCAGGGATAATAAGTCCGAATTGTACCCACCAAGCTGATTACTATTATTACATTATTGATGCATTTAGGGAGGATAATAACTGGACTGGTTGTGCCGGTCTTGACCGCCCCAAACTGGACTGTGATCACACCAGTTCTATCAGTGGAGGCCACAGGAGTCCATGGTTAATAATTAAACACTGTCCTGTCACTGCCAGAACAAACACTCAATCACACTTCCTCCTCTCATGTGTCTGGTTTCTCTTTATCTATCCGCGCAGGAAGCAGGGGTCTGCAGCAGCTCCGGCTCCGGCGTCGCCCGGCACCAAGTCGGAGAAGAAATGCGTCCCGAGCTGTCTGAGGCACAAACGCAGCATCAAACGCGTTGGCTGACCCAGGATGCCTGGCCGACCGCAAACAACCCTTTAACCCTCAGCAGCAGGAATCTGGTTTGCCACCCAGTTACGACTCTCGCAGTGACATGGGAGATCATCAAATCCTCCAATGGGAACATTCATTCAGAATATACCAATTTGGACAGCTAGCCGTGTGACTGAGGATGTTGGAGGATGATGTTCACTTGACTTGTGGTCCGTCAGGAGACGATGTGGAGCCTGGGAGAGTTTTTTTTTTTTTTTTTTACAAAAATATCATAAGATAAGAAGATTTTTTGAGTGTTTCTTTGTTGTTGTTTAGCAGAGTGGAACATTTATTGTCATTCTTTATTTTTCTCTTTTTTTTTTGGTCTTAAAATCAAAGACGATCAATTGAGCTGCCTCCTCCTCCCCACAATTTTTATTTAATGCAGCTCCTTTGCTGGTTTAACTAGAATTAGTGTCTAAAATGAATGAAGCTGTTCTATCTGTTCTTTACATGCAGTGTTGTTTTTGTGTGTTTGTCTCTTAAATGTGCAATAAAAGTTTAGGAAATCTGTCACAAGTGTGCTTGAATGAAAAACAGAATATAATTTTAAATAAAACAAACATTTCTCAAGAAATTTTGAGTGTGTCTGATGCTTCTCGACCATTTAGCGACATTTATTTAACACTGAGGTTAACAGTCCACACAATGTGTGTTGTGTCTTACCCATACTATATTATAGCACTAGTACTAAGTACAGTATTAATACCATGAGCTGGATCATTCAGGTTCATAGGCATGACAGGGAGAAGGACAAAATGGCCGACATTCAAACCGTAGCATTGACTGTCTGATATTAGACAGAGACTTTAATTCAGCCAATCACAGTCAGCCTTGTGAATTTCTGCCCAGCAACCAGCTGCAGTTAACCGCCAGCTCCACTGCAGTCGACCAATCAGAGCAGAGCAACAAACAGCAGCTGTGTCTGTCAGTTGAAGCTGCTGAGAGAGAGAAAGCCTTGAAAGTTCACCTTCAAACAAGAGACCACTATGACCAAACCGTAGGTCGTATCGATGAACAAAGAGGATTTTAAGCATCCTCAGGTCTTTCTGAACGTCTACATATATAATTTGTGTGGCTAAAGTTAAAAAATGTGACCTCTAGAGCGAGGTAAAAAACTGGTACGTCTGCTTTCCCTCCACAAATCTCTGCTCTCAGTTAAAATGGGAGTAAATGGGGCAGTTGGTGGGTGATCCTGACACATCTGAGCTAACAGAGCCAAAACTATAAGTCCGGGCAGTCCGGCTAACAAACTGAGCTAACATTAGCTAACAGCAGCTACAGTTGTCAGCAGTTTACTTCACTGTCCATCAGGAAACTCTGTAAATCACAGAGAGTTGAGGCGGAGCAGCCGGAGGACATCAGAGGGAAAACCAGAAAACATTTTCTCCATAAAATATGATCCAGTTTCACCAAAATCTACCTCCATTGCAAATATGTAAACTTGCTTTTGGGACTTTTGCCAACATCATATCTTTAATCTTTCTTGATAATTAAAGTAAACGAAAGAAAATGACTCACATTTATAAACGCAGATCAAACACTGTAACGTAGACGAGGAGAGGCAGTCGGATGGAAAAATACGAACTGAAAAGAGACCACAATGTCCAGAAGTTTGTTTACAGCAGAATTATTCATCTGCTGACTAAATACTGTGGAAAATACAGCTCACCTGTACCTGTACACACAGAACACAGAGCTGACCAGGTGTGCACGTGGGACATCGTGACCGGACAGTACCGACTGCTGATCAGACAAGTCTGCTGATGAATGTTTCATGTGTCCCTGTGCATCCGGGTACATGTGTGTTTCCTATATATGTGTGTGTGTGTGTGTGTGTGTGTGTGTGTGTATCTGAATGTAAGTGAGGAGTCAGGTTGTAGAACAGGAAGCCAAAGCTCTGGTTTCTAGGTTTCTATATAAGGAGGAAGCTGATACTTCAGACCAACACACAAACACACACACATGTACACACACTTAACAACAACAACACAGTTTGTAATCAATTTTAACCTACATAGTACAAGTTTGACATAAAATCAACTAACAGCAGGCGTTACAGCACTGAGTCACACACCACCAACTATTTCACTGATTTTGGTGAAACTGGATCATATTTTATGGAGAAAATGTTTTCTGGTTTTCCCTCTGATGTCCTCCGGCTGCTCCGCCTCAACTCTCTGTGATTTACAGAGTTTCCTGATAGACAGTGAAGTAAACTGCTGACAGCTGTAGCTGCTGTTAGCTCATGTTAGATCACTTTGTTAGCTGCTGTTAACTCATGTTAGCTCAGTTTTTTTGGCTGCTGTTAGCTCAGTTTGTTAGCTGCTGTTAGCACAGTTTGTTAGCCGGGCTGCCCAGACTGTGAGCTCAGATCACCGGGGGAGTGTTAGTGTTTGTACTACAGGAGGTTTGGACCACCGGGAAGAAGAAGAGGAGGTTTACAGGGAATACTGACGGCTAGCAGAGACAGTGTTGTGCCAGAACAGGAGCTGGGCGAGGAGGCAATGTAACTGAGCTCAGCAACCTCCTCTATGGACATAATGGCAGAGGAGAAGAGAGTGAAGAGGACGCTGACGGAGGAAGCTAAGAAGAGAAAAGGAGAGAGTGAGCGAGCAAGAAGCCGGACCTGGTACAGGAGGCGTTGCGCTCGGGCCTGGCGTCCTCCCAGTGCCTCCATGAATGTCTAATGCTCTCTCCGGGATGTTTTACTGCTTTGCATTACTCGTGTTCTTCGTGATCCGTGTAACGTATCCAAGCTCTGATTAAAAAGGAGGTCCTGCTTTCACCTCCACGTGCTCCTGGGGGAAATATCTGCCTCTTTCTCCACGATGTTCACCAGCTTTGGTGCCGTTAGGCTGAATATATATCACGATGTCGTGGATCCATCGTTCCAGCTGGCTGTGAACTAGCTCATAGCAGCTTTACACAACTCCAGCTCAGCTTTCATACTCAAACATTCACAGTTCATCAGCTGATTGGTGTCCGGCGCTCTAGTTAAAGAGGCTCGGTGTCTGTTCGAGGGTCACACATCAGTTTACGTTTTAGTTTTCAGCGTGGGCTTCAGTGTGACTGAATCAGGGTAGAGGTGACAGGCTGAGGGGTTTAAAATAGTCAGTGGAAAGTTCTGTGTGTGTGTGGGAGTGATGCTGAAAGAAAAATAAACTGCTGATGCTGAAACTAAAAATAAAATGCAAAATGTTCCCAAGAATCAGCTGCAGTCTGTTTATAAATCTCAGATTTCTCGTGATAATTTTGTTTGTTTTCTCAGGATCTCGAGTTATTTATGTCGCTATCTTGAAATAACAAATGTTTTAATCCAGAGATAACATTAATCTTGAGATACACTTTGTCTGCCTGGTGTTACCCTTTCTGTGGTCGGTCAGGGGAGATGCCGTCCTCTGAGGCCGAAGTTTGTACCGACTTCGGGGTTAGCCCTCTTTCACTTTGACTGCTAACCAGCTCTACGCTACTCTTATAACACCGAGATAACGACATAATTAATACGAGATCAGTGCAGAAAACAACATTCAGTGTAGCGATGTCAGATGAGCAAGTGACAAAAAAACTGCAGTTCCTCTTCTCGTCCACTTGAGGCTGGCTCCAGAAGTGAGTCAGTCTCCATAAGTCCCCATGTTAAAATGTCCAACTTCACAGCAGAAATAAACATGTTTACAGCCTGGTACAAAAAACAGTTTTGGTCTCTATAGCTAATTTCCCCGTTCATGACAACTGTACTGAGGGTGAATTTTTATACAACTCACCTGTTCAGATTATATTAAGGCTTAAAGTTATGCAGGATTAAGAGCGTGGACGCTTTGATTGACAGGTGGGTGTCGTCACAGAGCAACCAGGCGTCATTCAGCCCGCCTCAGGTCCGCTGATGATCCACATTCTGTAGTTTCTTGAACCATCACAAGAAGAACAAACTGAGTCTGGACACCGGCAGAGTTCATCTAAATAAAAATCATTTATTTTTCATTAATATTATTATTATCATCATTGTCATTCTATCTAGAGAGAGTCCACCATGCCACTTTCAGAACTGGAGTAGTGCTAAGACGTCTGTCTGTCTGATGGGGGGGTAACAGGAGGAGGGTGGACAGACGGACGGACGGATGGATGGATGAACGGGGCAGGAAGGGGGTCGGGGTCGGGTACAGGCTCACACTCCTGTTCATTCTCCATGCTGATGCAAACAAAGAGGGGATGAGATAAAGGAGGAGGACGAGGAAGAGGAGGAGGAGGAAGTGTCTTTAAAAGTAGTTTGTCCTTGTTGACCTACATGAGGAGGGAGGAGGAGGGGGGCAGCAGCTTCAAGCTCATTGGTCAGACTGCTGGACGGGGGGAACCAGGACAAGCCAATCGCAGACTGATACAGAGGAGGAGGGTGTACGTATACATGTCTGCATGTGTGTTTGTGTACAGGGTGTGCTTGCATTGATGTGTGTGTGTGTGTGTGTGTGTGTGTGTGTGTAGATGAGTGTGTAACTGGTCAGTTACTTTGATCCATTGTCACTGTACACTTGTCAAAGTTACTGTCACAACCGGGTACAAAGTTGAGGTAACAAACATCCTTCTTCGTTTTCCACTTCTGCAGAGAGAAAAGAGGAAACATGATGAGGAGTCATCACATGTGACCTCACAGACAAACCTAACCAGTGAATCGTCCTGATTGTCTCGTTATCATTGCTGCACTAAGCGTGGATTCACACAGGATCAGGCGCTTTGGCAAAGACAGAGGTTTTTCCGTGATTTCAGTGGAGGACGGTGCGTTTCCGCACCGGCAGTCCGCAGCGCAGGAGGTGTCAGCAAAAAACTGCGCCGGCGTGCGGGAGAGAAGTTGATCCAGATCCAACTTTTGGGGAAAAACGGAGCCCCACGTCACGCTCCGCAAGCCAATCAGACACTCAGATCGGTCAAACCTCCACAGACAGCCTGAAATGTCTCTGAACCTACAGCACCTATAGACATGCCCACGGCAACCCACCTCACCTCCCCCTACCACCGGACAACCCTGCTACGACTTGCCACAATGCCCGATCCTGTGTGAATGCGTGCTAACATGGCGAGGTACGCAGTGTAGTTTGATTGTTTCTCTTTGGTTAAGTCCGTCAGCCTAATGACTAATTGTAAATGTAATTGGCTGGACAGACGGGTGAGAGCGTCTCCAAACCTGCAGCTCTTGTTCTGAGGAGACGACTCTCCAGTGTTTTGAACTTGGACTGCAGTACCAATTTTTAACCACTATGTGTCACTGTTACAAGCAAAGTTACATGTTGTTCCTTTAACATTAGATTTAGTTTAATTTGAAGACTTTAAATTAAAGAGTCAAACTGATCTAAGAAGTTCCTCGTTTGTTTGTTTCCAGCAGTCAGATCAGTGGGTGTATTGTCAAGGACTACCTGCAGTGGCTTTAATGATGTAATCATCAACATACCTGTGTTTCATCGCGCTGTAGTGTTGCCACTGGAAACCATGTTGTTGTCGGAGTTTGACAGAGACTGTTCCTTTATTACCGGGTCTGCAGAGAAGGAGAGAGGAGCAACGCTTTACGAATTTCTGACAAACTTTGGTCAATTTTACTCAGACACCACGAACGCTGCCAACAAAGACTCTGTAACCACCATGCACTGTGAGGCTTTGTACAAACCGTGGCAACAAATTTCCTTGAAAGGGCAATAAAGTATCTATTTTAAAACCCAGAAAAACATTCAGACTATAAATGTAGGGATGCCTCGATCACGTCTACATCGGCCGATACCTACTGAGCCCAGAACACCTCCAAAGGAAGGCGCCCAGGAGGATCCTAATCAGGCATTGAACCACCTCAGCTGGCTCCTTTCAGCTCTCAGCTCATGATGGAGTGGAAGATCGAGAGCTTTGCCTTCAGACTCAGCTCCACAACGGTTCGGTACAACATCCGCAGTACTGCAGACGCTGCACCAACCCGCCAGTCCATCTCGCATTCCATTTTCCCATCACTCATGAACAAGACCCCGAGATACTTGAACTCCTTCGCTCGAAGCAGCAACTCGCTCCCAACCTGGAGGGAACAATCCACAGTTTTTCGGCCTCAGACTTGGAGTTGCCGACTCTCATCATGCTGAAGGTCACGGTCCGATGAAGCCAACAGAACCACACCATCCGCAAAAAGCAGAGATGCAATCCTGAGGTTCCCAACCTGGACGCCCTCCTCACCGTGGCTGCACCTTGAAATCCCGTCCATGAACGTCACGAACGACTGATCCGGGCATCCCTACCAGGAGGTTAACTTTAATATTTCACATCTAAATGCTTCAAAACCTTCACCAGGTGTCACTGTATCCCCTGTGTGTGTGTGTGTGTGTGTGTGTGTGTGTGTGTGTGTGTGTTGCCTGTGGACGGTGTGTGTTGCTTACAGAAGTAGGGGTGCTCCATGGCCTCTGTGGCGGTCAGTCTCTGTTGGTGGTCGTAGCGTAGCAGCTTGTCCAGCAGGTCCAGAGCCTCAGGACTCACCAAGTGCTGGTTCTCTGTCTGCACAAACTGTTCCCAACGCTTCCTGCTCTGCCTGCAGGCACGCACAGACACAAAAAACAAACACACCACTGCTGAGGGGACGTCTAGTGATGATGCCGCTATCACAAACACTGACTTTACTCTGGGTACTCTTTGTACTCTGGTTTGTTTTCGCGATTTTGTCCGATTTGTCGGAAAAGCACGAGTATTTATCCTAAAACATCTGAGCGTTTTTTGACACCGAACTGAAGGTACCCTGTCGAGTTTTTGACCACTCCTGTCTCTACGAGGCCATGTTCTGTTTATATTTTGTTCCAGTCTTGCGCTATTCCATCAGATCGACAGTTGGCCGCACCAAGAAACAACAAATTGTTAGAAAAAAAAAGGCAAAGAAATGTTTTACGAGGAAGAAATCTCTTCAGACCAAATCAGGCGTTGTGGTGAATCGCTGCAGGGTTGGTCTCCGGTGTTACGGCTGTTAAGTGTTTATTGTGTATGCAAAGGTAGGTGTGTGGTCGCCCCGCCCCTGATTGGTCCAAGATGAGGAGGCTTGGCCACCATCGTCCAGGACTATGACTGGTGCAGCACCCACCAATCCCCAGTCTCCAATCCGAAGGTACAAGAACCGCCCGACAGTCGTGGTGGCTTGGTTATTAGATGATAGCTTGGATAGTTTTTGTGTTTCTGTACCACCTCAGAAAATATCAGGCTCTTCAAGTACGACCATTAAAATGCGGCTGGGTAGGTTGACCCTGTTCGGCTGCAGAACGCTTAGGCAGAAAGCCGGTTTAGATTTAGAAGCTGCTTTATGGAATAAACAAAGCCAGAACACAACAGTATCAGAGTTTAGTCCATGAATCCACCTGGATAGTCCAGTCTGATTGGTCTTATCGTCGACCACCGCAGCGTGACGTCAGGTTCTGTTTTTTCCCCCCATCACCCCCCTGTGACGCAGCCAAAACACCAGATTTGGTCTGAATTGAATGACTAAGAGCGACTGAATGGCTCGAGTTGGTGCCAAAGACAAAGTTCCCTTTGAGATTTCCCCTCGGCGAGACATAAAAGAAGAAGCCAGTGCTGACGTGGTTCCAACCCCAGAACATTTGATAATGGCAGGCAGGACAACGGGCTCCTTTGTGTGCCGGGAAGTCAAAAATCGATGGTCCTTATCAGGACTGCCTGGATCACGAGGAGGGCCTCAAGAGAGAACGTCAAACCGAGTTGGTGTTACCTTATTTTAAAAGACAATTTATTATTAGTCTTTGTTTTATACAGGGACTACTACAGACTACTACAGGGGTTGAGTGAGTCAGAATCTTAATTCATATTCATGCTACGTCACTTCGCCGCCCCTCAGGATATCTTCAGCCTCTATTCTGACTCGACTCCCGCGAGCAGCCACAACAAAGTGTGACGGGAATCCCTGGAGGCAAAGACAAAGAGTGGACTTACTGTCCCAGCAGGTCTTTGAAGCGAGGGTCCAATTCAATGTGGTATTTACGCAGGTAGCCAAACAGCTCGTCCGTCCCCAGGACCTTGGCAATTCGAACCAACTGGAAAACAACAACAACAACAACCGGGGTTCAAACTCCGTGTACCACAAGTCTTTGAGGAGGTTGTTGGCCTCCATGTTGAGTCTGTGTGTGCTCAGTTTTACTCGTCCTCTGTCTCAGAGCTCGACAGCGCCCTCTTCCTGTCGACACTGTTGACACTCGAGAGCGAGCCACTCCAGATTGTACCCGATAAAAGGTCCAGGATACAAATACAGGTTGTCTCCATTACATGTTCGTCTAACTGAGACACGAGACGCCCCAAACAGCCAACCAGAGTTTCCAGCACCAGTCAAAAGTTTGGACACCTTCTGATTCTTTGTTTTCTACATTGTAGACGAAAACACTGAAGACATCAAGACCGTGAAAGAATGAGGTCGTCACCTGGAATGACGTGCCTTCTTAATGTGTTTGAAACCATCAGTCTCAAACACTTTAAGAAGGTGAACGGATGGTATCTGCATGTGTGGTTCCCACCTTGAAGCATGGAGGGTTGAGTTGGACCGCAGAGTGACGGCAAAGCAGCCAACGAGCGCTCAACGAATATATCCAAACATAAATCTAAACATGCAAAAGCTCAAATGTGTGTCTTCAATAGTCTCTGTGTGCTCTGGGCTCTAAAGTGTGGTCCAGGTACAGAAATCACCTGTGCAGGTAGGGGGCGTGGCCTCAACAGCCCTGCAGTAAGCAGTGTGCTGTGTTGATGTGATTGAGGAATAGCAGATATTCAAGTGTACCTGCATGAAATCTGGTTGTTTTAGTCAAGATGATGATAAAATATAATTTCACCAACTATATTTAAGTTCCCTGTTAAAGGGCCAACCTTCAATTTAGTAAATTCCCAGTTTATTCCCACGGAAAGTTTCCAACCTTGAAAATTCCCAGAATGTTGCAACCATACTCATGAAGCTGATTAAGAGAAAGCCAATCAAAGAAAAGGTGGATACCTGAACCTGAAACCACTGAACGAGAGTGTCCAAACTTTTGACTGGTGCTGTGTGTGTGTGTGTGTGTGTGTGTACCTGGTCGTAGTTGTCTTGTCCATGGAAGAAGGGCTCTTTCTGAAAAATCATACTGGCCAGCATGCAGCCCAAGCTCCACATGTCTAGACTGTAATCGTACATCTGAAACACAAAGTCATCAAACAGCGCTGCCGATGATGAAAACACAGACATCAGAATTACCCACGAGTGACGGCGGCCGCCGACATTTTAAAGACGTGTGTGTTTAAACGTGGGCTGGTTCAAGCTGTGTGTGTGTGTGTGTGTGTGTGTGTGTGTGTGTGTGTGTGTTACCTGGTAGTCCACCAGGAGCTCGGGGCCTTTAAAGTATCGTGACGCCACTCTGACGTTGTACTCCTGGGATGGATGGTAGAACTCCGCCAGGCCCCAGTCTATAAGGCGTAGCTATGGAAACACACACACACACAGAATAAAGACAAAGTGTGACTCAACACGACGAGGTGTGACCCGTCAGCACACACACACACACACTGTCACACAGGAGTGTGTCGGGTTAATTCACATCTATGTTAGCATGCTGCTCCCTACTGGCCGAGGACGGAAGTGTCTGTTTGTCAGTTAATATTGGGCTCCACAGATCTGTACGGAAACTTAAATAAATAAATAAATAAAATGTTCAAAACCTTCTGCTCGCCTTTCAGGGCTTCCATAAAAGTAGTGCATTAATAGGCTGGAAAATAATATAATACAGTGATGACAGTGTGTTTTATTTTCTTATTTCTGATTCTTTTATTTCATTTTTGTGTTTTTCTGCACTCCAATTCCCAGAAATCTCAGCAGGGCTCCAAGCTCCAGCTGTAGCCAGATAAGTACGGAAGCCCTGAAAGGCCAGTGAGTTTTGAGACAGATGAAAAATGTATAGAAAATCTGGAAAAATGCTCCGGAAGAGAAAAAAAGGTACTGGTCTTCAGAGATTAAAAACTTGACATTTCTATTTACATTTTAATGCTTCTATTTTATTTTTGTGTCTTTCTGCACTCCATTTCCCAGAAATCTCAGCTTCAACTGGAGCCATCACCACCGGATACATACAGATGATGTACGGAAGCCCTGAAAGGCCAGTGACCTCGTTTTCCCTCCGGAGCTTTTTACTGTACATTTTTATATATATTTATTTTTCATCTGTGGTCAGGTCGCACGATTCTTTTATTTTATTTTTGTTTTTCTGCACAAAGTTTCTGCCTCTTAAAGGAAGTTAAAACAATAACTGATCCTCAAATATGCGGGAGAGAAAATATAAAAAGATTCATGCAAAGGAAGAAGAGACTAAATAAATGCTGCGACAGAGAGTTGGGCTGAAATAGCAGGTGAGAGAAAATATGTGTGTGTGGGTGTGTGTATATATGTGTGTGTGTATGTGTGTGTGTGTGTGTGTGTGTATATGTGTGTGTGTGTATGTGTGTGTGTGTGTGTGAAGAACAAAAAAATAAATAAAGATCTATATCAGGAACCACCTACCTTTCTCAACTGGTGGTCGATCATCACATTGTGGGGTTTAACGTCACGGTGCATGATTCCCATACTGTGACAGTAGTCCAGAGCCTGCAACACACACACACACACACACACACACACACACACAGATATAAAAACGTGCATGTGTGTGTGTGTGTTGTTTAAATTCCCATGAGTCTCGCCAAGATTAGAAACTAAGTGGGAAATTTTCTGATTCATTAAATGTTTTCACCTTCAGTAGTTCATACATGTAGAAACGGATATCGTAATCTGTCAACTTCTGGTACAACTCCTGCAGAGAAAAACAAAATTAGAATCAAGACCTGAAGCTCAAAATTTAAACACACTATGTAACTTTGGGCTCCGGGTCGGGAGAAGTACGTAACGCTTTACGGCACTAAGTCACACACCACCAACTATTTCACTGATTTTGGTGAAACTGGATCATATTTTATGGAGAAAATGTTTTCTGGTTTTCCCTCTGATGTCCTCCGGCTGCTCCGCCTCAACTCTCTGTGATTTACAGAGTTTCCTGATGGACAGTGAAGTAAACTGCTGACAGCTGTAGCTGCTGTTAGCTCATGTTAGCTCAGTTTGTTAGCTGCTGTTAGCTAATGTTAGCTCAGTCTGTTAGCTGCTGTTAGCTAATGTTAGCTCAGTTTGTTAGCTGCTGTTAGCTACTGTTAGCTCAGTCTGTTAGCTGCTGTTAGCTCAGTTTGTTAACTGCTGTTAGCTAACGTTAGCTCAGTTTGTTAGCTAATGTTAGCTCAGTTTGTCAGCTGCTGTTAGCTAATGTTAGCTGAGTTTGTTAGCTGCTGTTAGCTCAGTTTGTTAACTGCTGTTAGCTAACGTTAGCTCAGTTTGTTAGCTAATGTTAGCTCAGTTTGTCAGCTGCTGTTAGCTAATGTTAGCTCAGTTTGTTAGCTGCTGTTAGCTAATGTTAGCCCAGTTTGTTAGCTAATGTTAGCCCAGTTTGTTAGCTAATGTTAGCTAATGTTAGCTCAGTTAGCTCAGTTAGCTCGGGCACGGGTGAACACTGACGGGAAGCAAAGCCAGTGTCGTGCCAGAACCAGAGCTGGACGAGTGGGCAATGTAACCGGGCTCAGCAGCCTCTATGGACATAATGGCAGAGGAGAAGAGAGTGAAGAGGACGCTGACGGAGGAAGCTAAGAAGAGAAAAGGAGAGAGTGAGCGAGCAAGAAGCCGCCGGACAAGAGTAAATCTGGGACTGACTTTTAGTGGTTGGTGAGAGCTTGGTGAAATAAAAGGCTGAAAGACAGACGCCGAGCTGGGCTGACTGCTGTTGGACTAGTCAGTAATATTAGCTGGCTGCTATGTCTGCTGTTGTTGAGCTTGTTGATGTTTGGCTGTAATGTAATCAGAAGAAATACTCGAGTACAGCTGAACACAGTTACCACAGTGGGATTACACTCTTACCTTGAAGTCTGTGTTATTGATGCATTCAAAGACGAGCGCTGGAGTTCTGGACTGTACAGAGAGACAAAGAGGGACATGGAGGCGTTAAAACAACAACAACAAGGATGGAGCTCAGTCCTGATCCGTCACCAGATTTGAACCATTAACATGCTGGAAGTGAACTGGACCCAAACCGGACAGACGAGCTGCTCCAATAAAAACTAACAGGGAAAACTAGAAACAGGAAACTTCATCCCAAACAAAAAGACGCTTCCATGACCTGAATATAATCTTCCTCCCTGGTTGGTTTCCAGCTCAGAAAAGAAGTTTTCAGTCTGATATTAACACGTATGCAACAATCACAAGATGAGCAACAGTCAGACCGGCGACAGCAGCAAGTTTCACCCCCGTGACAATCACATCCAGTCGATCATTGACAATCAGCGCCTCCCAGAAGTGATCATAACACCTGGAATCACACCTGGAATCCTTGATTTCCTTGAACCCACCGTTACACCGTTTACAGCTTACTTGTGCTTTAAATATCCGCATGTGACACAGACGTAAGGTCGCTGTTTGATGAGAGAAATATGTTTTAATGCAACAACAGACTCTGAATATTATAATTAACTCATATTGTAATTAGGGATGCACAGATATATATTACTGCTCTCATTAAGAGTCAATTTAATTCAGTTTTTCTGTCACTGTTTTCTGCTCTGCTTTGTTGATTTGTTGTCCTCAAATGTCCACTTGAGGCTGGCTCCAGAAGTGAGTCAGTCTCCATAAGTCCCCATGTTAAAATGTCCAACTTCACAGCAGAAATAAACATGTTTACAGCCTGGTACAAAAAACAGTTTTGGTCTCTGTAGCTAATTTCCCCGTTCATGACAACTGTACTGAGGGTGAATTTTTATACAACTCACCTGTTCAGATTATATTAAGGCTTAAAGTTATGCAGGATTAAGAGCGTGGACGCTTTGATTGACAGGTGGGTGTGGTCACAGGTGGCTTGTTTGAGCAGCCAGGCGTCATTCAGCGCCATCTTTGCTGATTTATAGATTAGAGGCACGTCTGCCAAGATGGTGACCAAACTGAGCTTCAGAAACCTGTGGGTGACGTCACGGAGACTACGTCCAGGTGCGTAGTTTAGATCTTTATCGGTGCATCTCTAATTGAAATTCCCTTTTAGGAGTCATTAAAGTAAAAACTGAACACTTAGTTAGCGTTAGCATAGGAAGCCTACCACCGGGTCTTTGACTGTGTCCACCAGTCGGATGATGTTGGTCCCTCCTCGCAGGTTCTCCAGGATCTTGATCTCTCGCTTGATCTTCTTCTTCTTCACCGGCTGATTCCACAGAAAGAAAGCAAGCAAAGGGAAACAAAGAGAGTCAGAGCAGAGATCTCAGGGCGGAAAGACAAGAGCTATTTCTGAGTCTTGATCTTCAACCTGCAGGTTGAGGTTTACATTTAAATGACTTGACACCGGTGACGGCATTACAGGCAACCTCGCCGGGCTCCAACATCTTACTTTGAATAAAAGGGTTATAATCTGCAAACAGCTGAACAGACGCCGGTGCAGCAGGAAGTCATGACGAGGCCTCCCATTGGTTAGAAGTCATTTTAACTGTCTTAAACTGATAAATTAATAATTTTGGATTAATTTCTAAACTTGTCCAATCGTGCTTTTTCCAGTTAAGAATCATCTCCAGAATCAAACTCCCACAAACAGATTTCAGCGTTCCTTTACCGTCTTCGGCTGTGGTTTTCCGTTGGGTCCACCGCTCTGTAAAGCACTTTGTAAAGGTGCTACATAAATAAAGTTATTATTATCCAACAGAGATCTATTATTACAAATTTTAATGTTTATGACTTCGATCTCTGAGTGGACAGAAAAAGCTTTAACGGCCATCTGTAATTAAACTTTAGCATCCAGCCACTCAAACTATTTATTTATCTCCTCATCAATCACCGACATTTTTACCAACATATGTATCGAAGAAAACTTCCTTTTTAGTCCTCTGAACTCGTGATACTTTATTTTATCAAAGTCAGAAATCGTCACAATCGAGAGGCTAAAATTCAGGAATGATTTTAACATTTTGTCTGGAAAATTACAGCATCTAAAATATTCCACATCTCTGACACATCGTCGATGTTATTCAACTTTTAAAGCCAACATTCACACCACCTGTCACGCCGCAGAAACGTCAAAATATTCAGCTCAAGTCGGACATTATTGCTTCTATTCACACATTTTCCAAGACGACGTTTAAGGTGTAATCGATTCTCAAAATTAGTTCAACGCTCAGCAATCATCTTTTGATTAATCTGCGTTTGGCTGATGCTTCTATCAAAAAAGTACAAGGACATGTTAGTGCAGCAATAAGTACGTGACAGATGTATCACGTCCAGTTGTTGGTAGTGTTGTAGAGGAGGTCCTCTCTGCAGAGCTGGAGGCCTTCAGGTTTGTGAAGGCTTAAAAAGCTCAGATGAACAGCTGGAAGCTTCTAAACACATCTGTGTCTTCTGCTAAATGTTTAAGCACCAACCTAAACGCGTATCTAACAGTCTAACCAAGCAGCAAGCAAGTGAAGCCAACGCAGAAGCGCCAAAAACTTGAAGTTCCTCAAACGTCCACTTGAGGCTGGCTCCAGAAGTGAGTCAGTCTCCATAAGTCCCCATGTTAAAATATTAAAGTTATGCAGGATTAAGAGCGTGGACGCTTTGATTGACAGGTGGGTGCTGTTACAGACGGCTTGTCATTCAGCCCGCCTCGGCCACAGATTTTTGGCTTCAGAGCGGTGCTTCGGAAACGTGAGGGTGGAGGCACTCACGCTCCGTCCATTCTTTTTACTGTCAGTGGGTCTAACAGGGGAAAATCAGCCATCCAAACTCCAAACAAATAACAATTACCGTAATTATCTTTAATCTGCCGATCGGGTTCCTGAATTCACTGACTTCAAAATGTCAGAAAATCTTGAAAAAGACACGTTAAAAATAATAATTCTGTCCGACCAACTGTCCAAAACCCAAAAATGTTCGGCTCAGTGGAGAATTTTTGGTATTTCAGCAAGAAAAACGACAAATTCGGGGTCACCTCACGTCAACCACGTGTAGCTGGAGGAGGTCGCTCACCTTCAGGATCTTGACCACCACCTTCTCATTGTTGGTGATGTTGATTGCCTCGAACACTTCACTGTACTTCCCCCTGCCCAGCTTACGAACCAGCTGGTAGTCCTCCTGGTTGCTATAGGGACAGACGGAGAAACAGAAAAATATTTTCACCACCACCACCATCAGCAGCAGCATCAGCAGCAGCATCAGCAGCAGCAGCGTTGTCTCGTCACTGACATGAAGCTCCTGACCTACAGGCAGATGTTCAGACGGGTGGGGGTGAACGCGGGGACAAGAGACGGAGGTACGGGGTGAGGAGAAGTGTTAGACGGGTGCCAAACAGAAGGGAAGTGGGCCGGGAGACTGAGAGACTGTACTACCATCCTGTCATCACACCCTCACAGCTACATGTATAATAATAGACATCCATCTGCCACCAACACACACACACACACACACACACACACTCTATCTGCTGTGGTCAGACATCACATGCATGCAATTACAGCAACACAAATGTCCTCACTTCCAGTTGGGTACGTGGGCCTCGTAGTCCCAGTACTCCCGGCTCTTCAGCGTGTTGACGTCTGCGTACACACGGGACTTGCTACCGGCCACCGGACCCGGCATGGCGAGACCCGAGGCTCGGGCGCTGCTGGGCGGGTGTCACGGAGATGTGTTGTGGGGGGTGGATGACAGATGAACTCGAGGGTGGTGGTGGTGGTGGTGGTGGAGGAGGGGGGGCTGTGAGGAGGTGGTGGTGACCGGGTTTGGATGTCTTGTGTGCGGAGGTGTGAAGTAAAAAAGCTGGAGCCAGACTTGAAAGGTCGGGGTCGGGGTGGGAGAGAACCGGAGATGTCCGCCGGGGGGTTCGCCGCAGTCAGTGCCCGCCGAGCAGCGCTCCTTGTCCGGATTGTCAGAAGCAGCAGAGCCGGTGTCGCTTTTGGGGGCTCGGATGTGGAAGGGTTACACACGGGGACGGGGAGGCATCGGGGTGTTGAGGTAGAGAGGAAACGGACCCCCTGAAAAAAAAAGGCCACAGAGGAGGTGGAGAGAGGGGGTCGGAGCTCCGGAGCTACGCTCTCTCTCTGCGGGCCCGAAATCCGAAGAGGGGAGCACACGGGTGGGCTTCCTGCGCTAAGCCCGATGGTCGGTCGGGGGGAGGGTGGAGGTGGTGAAGGGGTTGGCGGTCCAGTGTTCAGCTATCAATCAGCTGTTGATGTGATCGGTAAGCGAGGGAGGGAGGATGGAGGAGGGGGTGGAGCAGCAGCAGCAGCAGCAGCAGATCGATGTTGTTAGCTATCGTTAGCCAGCGATGCTACCTCAGCGCGGAGATGTCGCACCGACGGGGAGCGCTCGGCGCCGTGCACCACCACCACCATCGGCGGCGGAGCTCGCTTCATGTGCGACCGGCTGTGCGGGGAGGGGTGTGGGGGGGGAAGCAGCGGCAGCAGCAGCAGCAGCAGCAGCAGCGCCTCAGTCGGCCCCCGGTACCAAACGCAACGCCGCCGACGACGACGACCCGAGAGGGACGGGGGGTTGGGGGATTGGGGAGGGGGGCGGGGAGAGCCCGGGATTCGGGGGCGTGTGGCTGAGAGGGGGGAGTTCTTCTTCTGCAAGCCACGGACCTCCCCGGTCGAGAGCGCAGGGAAGGGAAGCGGACTGCGATTGAAGAGGAGCGAGAGAGCCGCCCGGATGTGAAAGCAAGCTGGCTGCCGGGGTGAAGACGAGGGATGCCGGGCTGGAGCAGCCGGGACACAGCGCCACCGAGTGACGGGGATGTGACAGAGCTATTTCATCCGCTTTGATATTTAAATATATTAATATTCATTTGATAATTATAAACTAGAGAATGTCTAAATAAATGTAGAGTGTGTCTGACTGTGGCCCCGTCGCGCCCATACATTATTACTGACACTGCAGCAGCACAGAGACTTCAATAAAGTTAGTCAAAGGCAGGCTGGAGGTTGCCAAGCAACCAGGGTCAGCTGCAGGTCAGAGCAATTAACTGCAGCTGTGCTCTGTCTGTGTGTGAGTGACTGCTGAGAGACACAGAAAATCTCTAAATGAACCCCCTCCAACTAGTGGACACTAATGCCAAACGGTAGGTCGTATCAAAAAGCCCAAATGACCGTGAGCATCCTCATCTTGTCGACCATGTGAATGCTGAATTTCAGTGTCTAAAGTTAAAAAATGTGACCTGGGGAGATAGAGAAAGAACAGGTGCCCCGTGCTCCTTTGGGAAATTTCTCCTCTCCAGTTTACATGGGAGTAGATGGGGCTGTCGGTGGGTGATCCTGGAGCATCAGTGCGTCTCCCGCCAAAACTATAAGTCTGACAGCTTCAGCAGTGATATCGCTGCGTAGCCCACGAATTTTCCTACGTTTCTATGTATAAATTATTTCTGTAGAGTGACATTTGTGGCCACGAGAGCCGTTTGCAAATGTATTTTTTGACAGATGTTTCTCTCCCTCTCCACTCTAGCGATGATGTCACCCACTCTAGCTCTGGAACATTCTACCAATACACACCCATTGTAAATTTTGGCGTGGTTTTTGGCGATTCTTGTCAAAACCGTTTGGTGAAACTCTTAGAAAAGTCACAACACACCATTCCCGGCCGAGCCGGTCGTGTTGATACCTTTTTTATGTATGTGCGACCAAAACTGCGGGAGGAGCAGCGCGCCGAAATTCCTGGAATATGCTAGAATAATAAGTATGGGGATAGTTAATAGTGTGCCTTGCAGGCACACTTGATGATGCTAAACAATGTACACACAATAAATGGATGTAAAGATGATATGCAGATTGTAAACAACATGGCCGCCCACTGCCATAAGAGCACTATGCTGCTGTTTATGTTGCCACAACTTCTAGTGATAAGTTGACTGACTCGTTCAGACTGTGAGACTCACGCAATAAACTCTTTCCACGTGCTCTCACGCCACACGTCCGTCAGTTATCAAATAGTTTTTGACTGACTGTCTCATTGTGAGACACCGTTTGTCAAGTTTGGTGAGAACACGTCTGACTTCATTCATTCAGCGTCTCTCTCTCTCTCCTCTGGCACCGTGAGTTACCATGGTTACAGGAACACCCTGAAACTTTCTAATGATAATCAATAAGATGATGAAAGAGTCCTGATTGTTCCTCAGTGCTGAAATCTATTCTAACATACGTGTGCGTGACAAATCTGAAGCCAAATAAAAAGTGAAGCCTCAAAGCTCCTCCCTCATGAAAATATGATGTATGTTAAATGATCCTGTGTGCAAATCATCATCATAAAGTGCCCGTGTAGACTTTTAATAACTTAGCCTGGTTGAACTAGTTTCTTTGTTTTCTGGACAAAATGATCCTCCATGATCTTTGAACACTTTGTTTTGTTTCCTCCATCACGATCTTTGAACATCATGGTTCTGTTTGTAGCTGTTTGCCAACCCTCAAATACAGCAAGAGATCTGATGTTGAGTGATTTGTCCATCTCTGTTGTGTGTGTGTGTTCATTCAGTTATGAGAGGTGTGTGCAATTTGTTGACTGCACGAGGAGTTTTTTGGGGCCACAAACGAAATCTTGCTTAAATATCACTAAATGCCAAGAGCCGGCCCTGGTGAACAATGAGCTGGTTTGTATGTAGAGAGGAAAAGAAGCCACGTGGACGTGAGAGTGAAGTGAGTGCTTCAGTAATTCTACAGCTCTCTGTCAGCTGCAGACAAACACTGAACGTCTGACTGATGGATGTTTCTGTCCATGAACCGGCTGCTTCACATCGTGTTCAGATAAAAGTGTAATGACTGTAGGATTCCACTGGAGGGCGGTATGACACCGAGGACACCCTCAGTCCTCAGCAGCAAACTCAAAGTTTGTGATGTAGAGATCTCAGCTTCAAAGTCAATCATTAAATATGTGAGAAAATGATTGTAGAGCAATTTAAATATTTGATGAGCGTTCAGTTTGATAACTGCTGATTGTCAGTCGACTGTTCAGAGTTCACACCCACAGCTCTGCTCCTCTTCCTGAAATGAATCAGCTGTTGATAAGCCCTCCCTCTTCTTCCTGCTCTCAAACACAGCCAGCTCCACTCAGTTTGGGTATTTCCTTGTTCCCTCCCCCTCAGATCTACAGTTTGAAGATGGGTGTAACCAACATGTGGTGACGTGTCAGCTGACAGGCCGCATGTTGTTTAGATCAGAGCTCAGACTAGTTTCATTTCTGAGGAAGTGACAGTCAGACAGTTGTCGACACGCAGAGGAGAAATGGCGCAGAAAGGAGTTCAGCTGGATCGGGAAGCCTTCTCTTGTCCGATCTGTCTGGATCTACTGAAGGATCCGGTGACTATTCCCTGTGGACACAGCTACTGCATGAACTGTATTCAAAACTTCTGGGATGATGAGGATGAGAACAAAATCCACAGCTGCCCTCAGTGTAGGCAGACCTTCACACCGAGGCCTGTCCTGATGAAAAACACCATGTTTGCATCTTTAGTGGAGGAACTGAAGAGGACTGGACTCCAAGCTGCTCCTGATGATCACTGCTATGCTGGACCTGAAGATGTGGCCTGTGATGTCTGCACTGGAAGAAAACTGAAAGCTCTTAAGTCCTGTCTGGTCTGTCTGGCCTCTTACTGTGAGAAACACCTCCAGCGTCATCATGATGTCGCTCCATTAAAGAAACACAAGCTGGTGGAGCCCTCCAAGAAGCTCCAGGAGAACATCTGCTCTTGTCACGATGAGGTGATGAAGATATTCTGCCGTACTGATCAGCAGTGTATCTGTTATCTCTGCTCTGTGGATGAACATAAAGGCCACGACACAGTCTCAGCTGCAGCAGAAAGGACTGAGAGGCAGAGAGAGCTCGAGGTGAGTCGACAAAACATCCAGCAGAGAATCCAGGACAGAGAGAAAGATGTGAAGGAGCTTCAACAGGAGGTGGAGGCTATCAATGGCTCTGCTGATAAAGCAGTGGAGGACAGTGAGAAGATCTTCACTGAGCTGATCCGTCTCATGGAGAAAAGAAGGTCTGATGTGAAGCAGCAGGTCAGATCCCAGCAGGAAACTGAAGTGAGTCGAGTCAAAGAGCTTCAGGAGAAGCTGGAGCAGGAGATCACTGAGCTGAAGAGGAAAGACGCTGATCTGAAGAAGCTCTCACACACAGAGGACCACAACCAGTTTCTACACAACTACCCCTCACTGTCACGACTCAGCCAATCTACAGACTCATCCAGCATCAATATCCGTCCTCTGAGATACTTTGAGGATGTGACAGCTGCTGTGTCAGAGCTCAGAGATAAACTACAGGACGTTCTGAGGGACCAACGGACAAACATCTCACTGACAGAGACTGAAGTCCATATTTCACTGTCAGGACCAGAACCAGAGCCCAAGACCAGAGCTGAGTTCTTAAAATATTCACGTGAACTCACACTGGATCCAAACACAGCACACACACAGCTGTTATTATCTGCGGGGAACAGAAAAGTGAAAAGAATGAAACAACATCACTCTTATTCTAGTCACCCAGACAGATTCACTGATTATCATCAGGTCCTGAGTAGAGAGAGTCTGACTGGACGTTGTTACTGGGAGGTGAAGCGGAGAGGAGATGGAGGAGTTGTTGTAGCAGTCACATACAAGAATATCAGCAGAGCAGGGTTGACAGATGAATGTTATTTTGGATTAAATGACAAATCTTGGAGGTTAGATTGTAACACAAACAGTTATAACTTTTGGTACAACAGTGTCCACACTCCCGTCTCAGGTCCTCTGTCCTCCAGAGTTGGAGTGTACCTGGATCACAGTGCAGGTATTCTGTCCTTCTACAGCGTCTCTGAAACCATGACTCTCCTCCACAGAGTCCAGACCACGTTCACTCAGCCTCTCTATGCTGGACTTCATCCTTTAGGTTATGCTGAGTTGTGTAAAGTCAAATAGACAGAGTCATGGAATTCATGGAAAAACAATGAATTTCACCTTGGGGAGTAATAAAGTAATTTGTATTGTATTGTATTGTATGGTGCGTTCACTGACCTGGTTTATTGTTCCAGCAGGAGGACTGTTTAACTCATGTGTGTGTGTGAGTGTGTGTGTGTGTGTGGCTCCACCTGCTGTTTCTTATTTGAATTACAGACAACAATACATTATTATTGACACTGCAGTAGCACAGAGACTTCAATAAAGTTAGTCAAAGGCAGGCTGGAGGTTGCCAAGCAACCAGGGTCAGCTGCAGGTCAGAGCAATTAACTGCAGCTGTGCTCTGTCTGTGTGTGAGTGACTGCTGAGAGACACAGAAAATCTCTAAATGAACCCCCTCCAACTAGTGGACACTAATGCCAAACGGTAGGTCGTATCAAAAAGCCCAAATGACCGTGAGCATCCTCATCTTGTCGACCATGTGAATGCTGAATTTCAGTGTCTAAAGTTAAAAAATGTGACCTGGGGAGATAGAGAAAGAACAGGTGCCCCGTGCTCCTTTGGGAAATTTCTCCTCTCCAGTTTACATGGGAGTAGATGGGGCTGTCGGTGGGTGATCCTGGCGCATCAGTGCGTCTCCCGCCAAAACTATAAGTCTGACAGCTTCAGCAGTGATATCGCTGCGTAGCCCACAAATTTTCCTACATTTCTATGTATAAATTATTTCTGTTTGTGGCCACGAGAGCCGTTTACAAATTTATTTTTCGACAAGTTTTTTTCTCTCCCTCTCCACTCTAGCGATGATGTCACCCACTCTAGCTCACAAACATTCTACCAATACACACCCATTCATTTTTTTGTTCAATAGTTTGTTAATGGCGCGGAAAACGGACGCCCCAACTTCTGGTGCTTTAGCTAACAGCACAGTATAAAGCTAACACCTGAAGCTAGTTTAAAAACACATAAAAACTAAAAATAACAGTTAGTTAGCTCAGGTGATCAATTGACATCATGTCAAGTTGTCCTTTTAGAGACAAAAAGTGTTATTCATCCAACATATTACAGACTTTCTGAACTTTATTTGGTCTTTATCTCTCGCTAGTCCCCTAACTTTATGGAAGAGCTAAAGCTAAATCACTGGAGTACGGAAGCCCTGAGCGGTCATACATTTAAACATTTTATTTCCTGTTTTCTCGTGTTCGAGTTAATTTGTTTTCTTCAGATGAGTGAGTGAGTTATTTTTGTCATTATCTCAATGACAAATGTTATTGATTGCATTGATTTAATATATTGCTTAAGATCTCATGATCTTGAATTATGTCATCATCTCAAGAAAATTACCCCGTTATCTCGGGTAAATAACATTTGTTAATTCAAAATAATGAAATGAGAAACAAATCATTATTAACACGAGAAAACAGAGGAAATAAAATGTATGAATGCACAACAACTTAGGGCTTCTGTACTGGGGCATTCTTTTAATCGCAAAAACTAATTAAATGATTAAACAAGTATGGGTAATGAAGTTAGCCGTTAGCTGCAGGGGAGGTCTGTGAAGCTTTTAACCCTCAGCTACAGCCAACATTATCACCGTGAGAGGTAATCAACTGCAGTACAACTAAATTACAATGGTGGAAAGTAGATTTACTCAAGTGCTTTAATTAAAAACACTTTTAAGCTACTTGTATTTTACTTGAGTATCTCCAAATCAACTCTTGAACTTGTCAGTGCCAGTTAAAGTGCCAAAAGCTGCAGTTCCTCTTGTTGTCCACTTGAGGCTGGCTGCAGAAGTGAGTCAGTCTCCATAAGTCCCCATGTTAAAATGTCCAACTTCACAGCAGAAATAAACATGTTTACAGCCTGGTACAAAAAACAGTTTTGGTCTCTATAGCTAATTTCCCCGTTCATGACAACTGTACTGAGGGTGAATTTTTATACAACTCACCTGTTCAGATTATATTAAGGCTTAAAGTTATGCAGGATTAAGAGCGTGGACGCTTTGATTGACAGGTGGGTGTCGTCACAGATGGTTTGTTTGAGCAACCAGGCATCATTCCGCCCACTCAGGTCCACCGACGCTCCACTTCTTCTTTGCCCATTTTTGGATTAGCTAGGGGCGGTACAGCCGAGATGGCGTCTGTCAGATCCACCACACTGGGCTTCAGGGATACTACGTCCATGTTTTATACAGTATATCTTTAAATAATTTCTCGACTCGTGTGAGTTTATAAATGAAAAAAGTTTTTTTATTCGTTAGTGCTGTGTGTAATCGAATGCTACATACATACAGATACTCTTAGCATGAATGTACATGTACTGTACGTCGCCACAAAGTTTTTTTCTTTTTTCTCTTTTGTTCAACATCATTCACATAAACTACAGTACAATTTGAAAAAGCTATAAGAGGGAACAGTGCTGCGAGGAGGGCGGGGAAGGATAACGGGGAGGGGGAGCACCAGTTCCCAGGGACTGAACACAGGAACTAACACAGCAAGCATGCAGAGAGCAAGAGACACCAGGGTCCGACGGGTTTGTTTACTGCAACTGAAAAAGGAAGAAGATGGCGGGTAGGGTGGGTGAACTGGTGCCTACACTGACTTCCCCCCCTTTTTAAAAACCATCAGTTAAAACGCAGAATTTGTGCTTATGCAGGAGATTTTTGTCCTCTCCGTTCCCTGACTGCTTGTGTTGGATTATGGGAAGGTTTGCTTTTATTTTGAAGCTCTCTCTCCCTTTCTGACACACCTGAACGACACACTCGATAACACAAACGCAGTCGACCTAACGGATACTGACGACTAAAACCGGAGCTGCCAGGCTCGAGTGTGTGTGTGAGGTGTAAAGCACCGATTAACAAAAGTCCTTGAGCGCTTTTAGTAGTTTCTTGGCAAATATGAACCCACCGCCGCTGATTCCTGATGTGTGTTTTTGTGTAAACGGATTCATGTGTCAATTTGGCGTCGCTCAAATAACAAAAATACTAAAAATTACAGCCAGCTTGATGCCTACACACCCCCAAAAGGCCCTGGTCTCTCCCTCGAGGAATATAGATATTCATATCAATTTAATAAAAAAATATAAACAAAACAAACATACAGTACTTCTTTACTTCAAGTCCAAGATCTTCTCTTATAATGCCAGATTCAGGAAAATAAAAATAAGACGAAGGAAACGACCGTCTGACCTCGCATGACGATGGTGTTAGAGACAGGAAGAAGCAGTGAGAGAGGCACGAAAAAAACGTCCGTCTGTCCTCCTCCGTCCTCCGTTCGCATTCAATACTGCACTCGAACCAGTGAAGAGAGTGAGAGAGGAGGGAAGGGGACAGCCAACATGTAAACCAACGAGAATCTCATTCGAAGAAGAAGGAAGGAAGGAAGGAAGTAAGGTGTCATCCGCTCTGGTATAAACACACTCTGACAGACACAACGTCAAACCTTTAAACGCAACACGTAACAGCATTAATATTTCATTCAAAACACACAAAAAAAAACAGGTTAGGTTAGTAAATAAAAAATAAAAGTCTGTAAAAACATTCCTAATACATTTTCTCTACAGTCTGAATTTCCCTGTTTGACAGAATACCGTTTACATTCACACATTATTCAGACTCACACACACACACACACACACACACACACACAGAGGGCGATCTTTAAGATTTCCCTTCGCGACACTGCGATCACTACGTGGACTACAAAAAAAAACAAAAAAAACAACCAAAGAGTTTTTTTTTTTTTGTCAAAACGTTTCACGTGGTTTAAAAAGTAGCAAGAATACAAAAAACAGTTCTTACGTAATCAGTTTTTTTGTTTGTTTTTAAGAAAACAGACTCACATCCATCGTCCATCGTATGTACAGGCTGAGAGAGGACGAGGCGTGGCGTTCACGTACGACCTCTGCAGGAATTATATTAGTGTGAAATATATATTTATCTGTACTGCAGATCGGTTTGGATCTTCTGTGGGCGGGTTTTTATTGGTTAACTTCAGCTGGTTGGTTTTTGGGGATCTTTTGGTACAAAACGGTGCACGCACGGTGCTCACAGACGTTTTATCATCATCATCATCATCACGATGATTCCCTTCATGTTGAGGAGTTTACTGGCTACTTTCATAAATAAAACGTGTGAAACTCAAAAAAGGGGAAGCTGTGTTTGAAGTTTGTGTCAAACTTTCTGGTGTTTTGATGCTAAACAGCGACAGGAAGAGGCGGGAAAAGAAAGCAGAGATGAGGGAGGAAGGAAACAAAAGGAATGAGCTCCCTCTAGTGGACACTGGCCTGGTTAGTTTGACTCTTTACAGCATACTGACTGTACTATGGCTGTTCAGTCTAACGTCGAAACCCCACCGGGCACGTCTCCGTCACGTCTCTGTCACGCCACTGCGACTTCAAAACCACACCACAAGCGTTTCAGAAGTGTTTTTCCCGCCAGACTTTGTTAACTTGCTTAGGTCAGACTGCAGGTCGTCTGTTTTGACTGATAACTGTTTGGTTTGTGTCCAATGGTTAAGCGACGTAGACAGTGAATGAGAGTGAGCGAGTGTCGGTCTTGATTAATCAGAGAAATAAAGAGTTATTTTCTGATTGTTTCACAGCGGTTACATTGAATGCAGCTTTATGTGCTTCTAAATATGTAAATATGTGTTTCCCTTTTTGACAATCTGAAGTTGGTGTTTTATTTTGAAAATCGACCGGATTCTCTGTTGTTTCTGTGTATGACTTCCTGTCAGCTCGAGCTGCAGAAATAAAACTGCTGCGAAGTCGAGCGGAGAGATGCTTCTGAAAACGGGCCGTGGCGCTTCTGGTGGGGTTTAAAACGTTGACTAGAGCGTCCGCGATTAGCTCTGGTGCACACGGAACGCATCGCGTCCGTACCCGGTGGAATTTAGCCGTAAGACACGAAGAGGAAATTAGAAAGAAATCTAAAATATTTGCTAGATGGACCTGTGTTACGGTGCCTGTTTCTGTCTCAATATATAAACGTTGGTGGTTCAGTGGTTGTGGCCTCTTCACTGTCTGTTAATAAAAGGAATAAAGAGGTAGAACAAAAAGGGAGATTCAAAGGCCTCCTCTGGATTTCATGGAATGGTCGGATCAGAGTACTGACGGGCTTTGGGCAGGTTAGTAAAGCAACAAAAACCTGGTGGGAATGAACGCGTTAATAACAGCCTGGACTTCCTGTAGATGTGTCGACAGTTAGGTTGAGTTAACAGCCTAGAAGAGACAGACGAGAGGAGTTCAGAGGAAACAAGTCTCAGAGGGTTTATAAGCACTGCGGCACGGGGTAACCTCCACCGTCCGCCGTGTGCTGCACCGTGTGATCCTGCAAAGAGCCCAAGTCACTGAAGCGCTCCCCGCACCACACGCACTTGAACTGGCCCTCTCTGGAGTGCGTGCTCGAGTGTTTGGTCAGGTGCTCGCGCTGTTTGAAGCCCTTGTTGCAGTGGTCGCACTTGTACGGCTTCTCGCCCGTGTGCACGCGCCGGTGTCGGTTCAGGTCCGACGAGTACTTGAAACGTTTCTCGCAGTCGGGGCACTTCAGCGGCTTTTCCCGCGACGGGTCGCAGCGGTGCTGGACGAACTCCGACGAGGAGTGGAAGCGGCGGTCGCACAGCGAGCACTTGAGGGGCTTCTCTTGGCAGTGAGAGTTCTGGTGACGCTGTAGCGTCGAGCTCTTCTTGTAGCCCTTGCCACAGACGTCGCACTTGTACGGCTTGTCGGGCGAGTTGTTGGACGTCTCACCGCACTTGTGTCTGAGCAGCTCGCCCGACTGGCTGAACTCCTTCTGGCACGAGGCGCACTTGAACAGGTTGTCCATGCCGTGGACGTGCTGGTGGTAGAGGAGGTGTGAGGGCTGCATGAAGCCCTTGTCGCACAGGTTGCACTTGAACGGCCGGTCGGTGGGGTCTTTGTGCGTGCGCCGGTGTCGGATAAGTGCGTACTGCTGCTTGAAGCTCATCTGACACTCGTCGCAGTGGAAGGGTCGCTCCTCCGAGTGCGTGCGCTCGTGTTGACGGAGGTCGGACGGCCGCTTGAACCCCTTCCCGCACGTGGCGCAGCGAAACGGGCGGGAACCCTGCGGGTGGCAGGGGTGGTGGAGCAGCTCCGACGACTCTTTGAAGTGCAGCTCGCACAGGTTGCATTTAAACAAGTGCTCGCCGGAGTGCACGTACATGTGGCGCACGAGGTGGGAGCGGTGCTTGAAGCTCTTCTCGCAGACGGCGCACTTGAACGGGCGCTCGCTGCTGTGCGTTCGCTGGTGGTGCTGGAGGTGCGACGACTGGCTAAAGGCCTTGTCGCACGTGTCACATTTGAAGGGCTTCTCGCCCGTGTGCACCCGCTCGTGCCGTGTGAGTTCAGACAGGTGTTTGAAGCCCTTCTGGCAAACGGAGCACTTGTACGGCCGGTCTCGCGCCGAGGGGAAAGGGAGGATGGATGAGCTGCTGCTGGCTGACGCCCCGTCGCTGCTGGGCTGCTGGGGATTGTTCGAGGTTGGCGTGATGCTGCCAGAAGAACCGGGGCGGTACGTCTTCTCGCATATCGAACACTTCATTGGGTTGGTGCTGTTGTGGGACGTGTGGTGCTGGGCTAAAGAGGTGAGCAGCGAGAAGCCCATCTTGCACACCCCGCACACAAACGGCTTCTGCTCCACCTGAACACACTGGTGCTCGAGCAAGTCCGTGGCCTGGTGAAAGATCTTCATGCACTGGGTGCACTGGAACGACCTGTCCTGACTCACCATGCACTGGTGCTCGTGCGGGTTAGCCAGGTGAGAGATATCATGTCCACACGCCCCGCACTTGTGTCCTCCCTCCGTCCCCACCTGTAAGGACGTCTGCTGGGCCTGAGCGGGGTGCGGCTGACCATGCCCGCCTCCGTGCTGCTGGCTCCCGCCGTGCTGTTGGCCGTGTTGGCCGTGCTGTCCATGCTGCTGCTGTAGAGACGTTGCGTCCGGCTGCAGCACGATGCCGTACACGGCACAGCCCAATGCATTTTCGGCTCCGGGCGGGATGGTGTGGACAACTTGAGGCTGAGCGACTGCGTGCTGCTGCCACGCCTCCGTCATGCGGGCTCGGGTGTAGGGATTCAGTTTGGCAGCTGGCGTGGCCCAGCTGGTGAGAGAACAGAAGACAGGCGATTAACTAAAGAACTCAACGATTCAGAGTGTTTTGGAAAAATCAAGACGAGAAACTCACTCCATCTCAGCAAGCGAGGGTGAGGCGGGGTGCTCAGTGAAGGACCAGCGTCACGCCGAGGAGAACAGCTGTCTTTGGAAATTCAGGAGAATCCCTGACTTTCACTTTATCCTTCAAGTCTTCAAGTCGTATCTGTATGACAAAGAAAAACACACAGTGTCATTGGGTTCATGTTAGTGCAGCAATAAGTTCTACTTACAAAGAATCAAGGTCCAGTTGTTGGTAGTGTTGGAGAGGAGGTTAGCTGGTCTCTCACTACCCTGGACAAGTTCACAACAAGCGGCAATCTCCGTGACTGTGCGGTGAAGCCAAAAACTGCAGTTCCTCTTCTCGTCCACTTGAGGCTGGCTCCAGAAGTGAGTCAGTCTCCATAAGTCCCCATGTTAAAATGTCCAACTTCACAGCAGAAATAAACATGTTTACAGCCTGGTACAAAAAACAGTTTTGGTCTCTATAGCTAATTTCCCCGTTCATGACAACTGTACTGAGGGTGATTTTTTATACAACTCACCTGTTCAGATTATATTAAGGCTTAAAGTTATGCAGGATTAAGAGCGTGGACGCTTTGACTGACAGGTGGGTGTTGTTACAGGTGGCTTGTTTGAGCAACCAGGCTTCATTCAGCTCCACCTCAGGTCCGTTTTGAACTTCAAAATGTTGCTTTTTTTTATTTTGAAAAATCAACACCACCGCCTGTCGGATGGCTGTATTCAGGAGTTGGGTAGCTGATTTTTCTTACAGATGGGTTCAACATCCACCGACCCGACAGTTAGACAGACAGACAGACAGACCCAGGGGGGGCTGAGAAAGAATATTTATGGAGTGAAGATGCTCGTTAAAAATCCGCCATCACTGCGTAAACTCAGCACAAAGTCATGAAGCAACACTTGCACTTGGGCGGCAGTAGCTCAGTCCATGGGGACTTGGCTTTGGGAACCGGAGGGTGGCCGGTTCAAGTCCAGTATGGAACAAAGTATGGAAGGTGGACTGGTAGCTGGAGAGGTGCCAGGTCACCCCCTGGGCACTGCTCGCAGGGCGCCGCTCTGGGTGGCTGCCTATGGGCAATTTGGGGGTTCAGCATCTTGCCCAAGGACACTTCGACATGCAGACTGGAGGGGATCGAACCGACGATCATCTGTTAAGTGGACGACCCGCTCTGCCCGCTCCGAGCCACAGCCGCCCCATGTGTGTGTTAAAAAGCATGTAAAAACTGAGTGAATTGGGGATTAATAAAAAGCGTCTCTTCTTCTTCTTGCAGGACGATGCTGCAATGTTTACAACAGCTGGTTGTCAGACGGAGCAACTCTGTCTGAGGGTGACAACAGCTGAAGTCACAAAAATCAGAGTGAACGTGACAGCAGAGGTGAAGGAGTCTCTACATACTTACTGTGCTGTATGTAAACATGCTCATAAACACAGCACTCATTAACATGCACGCTTATAATTAATTCAAATATTTAAACCTTTATTTTAACGCTTCTCTTGTGTAGTCCCTCCCCTGTGAAACACGGCTAGAGAGAAAGAGAGGCAGAGTCTGCGCATCCTAACGTCTGCAGGCAAAGATCACTTAGCCACTTAGCTTAGCCTTAGCCTAGCCTAGCCTAGCCTAGCCTCCGCAGCCACAGAGCCGCAGGAAAGAGCTAACGTTAGCATGCTAGCAAAACAGCGAGGCTCGCGTTTGTTTTTAGTGCGAGCTGCAGGTGAACAGGGATGACGGACTCATACCTGGAGCGTCCATTCGAGCTATTCCCGGGTAAATGCCAGCACGTAGCGGGGTTAGCAGGGTGGTTAGCTGCCCCTCCACCCCTCCAGAGTAACGCTAACGGTCCGTTCCTCACAGCCGCAGACGGGGCTCGGTGCTCGGGTCTCTCTTGTTTCGGGGCCCGAAGGAGGAAAAAAAAAAAAAGAGATTCAGGATTCGCGGGTGATTTAAATGGGTTAAAATATTCCCGCGTTTTTTTTCACCCCTCAGAATCACCCCATAAATGCCGCCGACTCACGGACACATCTGTCCCGGTGAAGTCCGGACGGACCCGAACATCACTGCATTATTATAAATATGAGCTAAAGCTAGCTGACGGCTAGCTCCGGAGCCCCTGCCCGCGCGCACGGGAACATGAATAAACCAAGACACACACACACACACACACACACACACACACACACACACACACACACACACACTGAACCTGGTGTGTGATGGCTTTAATAAAAGCTGAATCTGTTATTTTTAATGTTGTCGCGACTAAAATTAATTTCTGTTTATTTTTTTTAATCCGAGCAGAAACAAAACACAAATTTATGCTAATCTGAAAGCGGAACGTGTTAAAGGTGTGCTGTGTTTCACCGGGGAGCTACATTAACGTTACAACAGGTTGTTTACAGCGGAAGCGCACGATTGAGCGGAAGATAGCCGGATATACACTTACCTCCTGTGTCCTTTCCTAAACACTTTTCCTAAATACTTTTTCCTAAACATCTTTCCTAAACACCTTTCCTAAACACCTTTCCTAAACATCTTTCCTAAACACCTTTCCTAAACATCTTTCCTAAACACCTTTCCTAAACATCTTTCCTAAACACCTTTCCTAAAGACTTTTTCCTAAACATCTTTCCTAAACACCTTTCCTAAAGACTTTTTCCTAAACATCTTTCCTAAACACCTTTCCTAAACATCTTTCCTAAACATCTTTCCTAAACACCTTTCCTAAACATCTTTCCTAAACACCTTTCCTGAACACTTTTCCTAAACACCTTTCCTAAACACTTTTCCTAAACACCTTTCCTGAACACCTTTCCTAGACCTCGATGGAAACCTTTTGAGGTAAACTGGGAAGGAAACATTATAAGGACTGCGCTTATGCACAGCTACGTCATGATGCGACGGCGGATGTTATTGACGTAACTGTGGTGAAACTACACACTTCAGAAGATGAACTACAAAAAGGGCATCTGACATATTTCTTCCTGCGCGTTCTCATTGTGTATAAATGTGAACAACCCAGTGAAAATATGACTTCATCATTAAAATAAAAGATGTAATATAATCCACGTGTTTGTCATGTTGTCCACTCAGATATATGAAGAAGTTTTGGGAGAAGAGGGAGTAGAGAGTGATTGTTGTATGGAAAGCCAGCCAGTTTAAATATACATGACAATGTGTTGTTAACACATTAACAGTCACTTGTCCAGTTCAATCAAATATTATCTATAGAAAAAAAAACAAAAGCGATCTTACAACTAGCTTAAAACTACGGAAGAGGACTGAAAATGATCTCGAGATCTCCAGAAAAACACGAGAGATAACGAGACTTTGTATTCCTGAGATAACGACATGATTCATTTGAGATCTCAACAAAACAAAAAGATAGTCTAGGATATTAAATCATTTCAGGAAACAGAGAGTGTAGAAATGTCAGAGGTAGGGAGCCCTGAGTGGTCATACATTCATATATTTTATGTCCTTATTTCCATAATTTCATTCGTTTTCTCGAGATCTCGAGAAATTTAACGTCTAGAGCGAGGTAAAAAAACTGGTACGTCTGCTTTCCCTCCACAAATTTCTGCTCTCAGTTAATATGGGAGTAAATGGGGCAGTTGGTGGGTGATCCTGACACATCTGAGCTAACAGAGCCAAAACTATAAGTCTGACAGCTTCAGCAGGTTTATGTGAGCAAGCAGCACAAATTTTACTACAATTTGATGTTCAAATTATTTCTGTAGCGTGAAATTTATGACTGTGAGAGATTTTTTGGTACAGATTCTTCTCTCCCTCTCCACTCTAGCGGTCATGTGACTCACTCTAGCTCTGAACATTCCGTCCATAAGCGCCAATGTTAAATTTTCCCGCTCTTTTTGGACGACTTTCTCGAACACGAAACGCAGGATATAATCATCATAACTACGTTTTCATTAGTGTATAATCACCTGAAAATAAAACTTTATTTATTTTAAACAAAACGTTTTTCTTACCTAAGAATGAGACCTTCAAACATTTTCCCGCTCTTTTTTTGTGACTTTCACGAAAACTGTTTGAGGAGTTGGGTGCTGAAAAAACTTGAAGAATGGCGAATAGTTATTAGTGTGTATTCATATTTTTCAGTCACATGAAAACTATCAGAGACACATAACTCCCACATGACCTAATGTGCAGAAATAAACATATTTACAGCCTGCTACAAACAAACTGTTTTGGTCTCTATAGCTAATTTTCATGACAGTCAGTCTTTAGACTTTATTTTGTTCCATGAATTTCACACTGTGACGTGTCTTTCTGTGGGTTCCTCATGTCTGGCTAAAAACCACTTTTAGTTTGTTGGGTGGGACTAAAATAAAAATAGTGAAAGGCAGATTAATGGTCATATTCTGCAACACTAAAGATGCCTGTATTTTCTGAAACCTCTCATCATCGCGGGTCCGTTCCACCGTCGGCCCTGTAATTTTGTACGGATGAGAATGGTCGTTTTTTTTTGGTCCACTAAATTAGACCTGCGATCTCAGCGCTGCTGCTCCGCTGGCTAATTTTAACAAAGCCTCTTCTTCAGTCCACTGGGTTAGTTTGAAGATCTCGACAGGAACTATTGTTGGCAAACATATCGAGATGTTTATGTTAAGAAACACTGATTGACTGGAAGTTCACAAAAAAACTTCCGAGGCTCCAAAAAGGAGAAAAATCTGACCACAGGCAGGAATCGAACCTGGGTCACTGCTGCAAGGACTTCACCTTTACACGTGTGACACACACTCCACCAGGTGAGCCACTGCAGGCGTCCTTAGCTGCCCGGTTTTGAACAAGCCCACGGGGAGAGCACTGGGCTTTGAAGCCAACTCGACCCGACAGCAATGGTCAGTACCCCCAAAGCTCATGACCGCAGGCGAGGGTTGGAACGTAGATGGACTGGAGTCTTCCTGAAGTCGATCACCAGCACCAACTTATTAAATAGATCAAACGAGTCAAACGATGAAAGACAGAATCAGAAAATACTTTATTACTCAAACAAGTCTGAAAACACATGAAACGATATATAAAACCTGACCTAAAACTGAAGCGGATCATTAAAAACTGTCTTCAAACATTTTGCACACAAACATTTACTAAAGATGAAGCAACATGCACGCTGAAGCATCCGTTAACCAGAAACTGAAATGAAACGTCCAAAAAACCTTTAGAAAAGTGACAAAAGAAGTGTTCTTTGGTACGATGTGTGGAGGCGATCGTCTTGTATGAGAAAAGTTTGAAGCGAGTTCTGCTGCTGTGTTTTGAAGAAAAAGACATCAGACTGTATATCACGATAGAAAAGCACATCGCTGACTGAACGTTCAGTTTTTTACTATTTTAAATAAAGGTCCGTGTGCCGAGCCCACCGGGGGAACACACGGTACAGATTTCCTCTGAAGGACCAGCTGTCCTCGTGTCTGTCTGTTAAAAACTCTGGGTCCTGCCCAGCAATTCTGACTCAGCAGTCCTGAATTTTGTCCTTTCTTTAACAAATTCTGGACACAACGGAGTTCAGGATCAACAAAAAAAACATAATGGCACTTTTTGAAATGTCCATCCAGCTTCGAAGCTGAAGATACGAAGACTGAACGGTTCATTGGGATTGTCCTCATAGCTGTAGACAAACAGTATTTGGCACCGGAGGCCAATTTTTTTACTCTCAGCTTGGCTCAGAGGTAGAGAGGCTGCTGTGCGAGGCACCGGTGAAGTCTTCCGTGTACGAACAAAGCGGCAGACGTAGCTTCACCCTCTCTGAACTCCGGCTCCAGTTTCCAGTCACGGCAGTTGTTGACGGAAACCCCAAATCTTTATTTCTCCACCGGATTCGTATTCTTTGCCCGCTGTCACATTAATCCTTGTGATGTCCGAGAATCTACCATCAGAATGACGTGAATGAAGTGTTCAGGTGATCGGCACTGACTCACAGATATGTCACGTGGATTAGACCAAACTTTTTATGTAATTCCTTAGTATCATGGAGCTGTTTAATGCCACATTGTTCACTTTAAAATACTTAACTAAGTTGACGTGAGAGCGCCTGAATACTTTAGTTTTGGTCTTTACCTGATCAGGTAGTCTGGCTGGCTGTTCAGCAGGTTCAGCGAAGGATCCACCTCCTTGAGCTGATTCCTTGAATTCAAGGTGCCCCGGTAGATTGCAAAATTGTAAAATTTCATAAAATGTTCAGTAAAAATTCAGTAAAACAGCAAATCCTCACATTTAAAAGGACCAGTGTGTTCGTTTTAGTGACATCTAGTGGTGTAAGCGGGGAAAAAAACTGCAGTTCCTCAAATGTTGACTTGAGGCTGGCTTCAGAAGTGAGTCAGTCTCCATAAGTCCCCATGTTAAAATGTCCAACTTCACAGTGGAAGAGGATATAAAAGTCTCATTCCGAGGTAACAAAAACAAGATGATTCTTAATTTGATGATGGTGATTAAACACTGATGAAAACAGAGTTATGGATATTATATCATGTAAATAGAACACACTGGACCTTTAAGTGAAATAGCGGATCTGCTCACAGAGTTATGGATGGTCGTTAAACGTCTCGCCAAAGTTTAATTGGCAGTTCAGAAGTCACGTGCTGGTTTTTCCTTTGCCGAGCACACGTATCGTAAAACTTCATAACTTATTATGAAACTAAAATGTTGAGAGACATCATAGGTTCTTCTTCGTGGGTTTAGAGCAGATATGTTTCATGTTTAGAACACATGACTGAGTTCTCGAGAAGTGCCTTTGGTTTGTGAACCAACTAGAAAACTCGAAACGCTCAGTCACGATAAATAACAGGACTGATTGTCTGAAGCCAGGCACACTTTCTGCGGAGGTCTGACAGCGACCCGGTTTGTCTTCCGTCCACCTCTCCGTAAGCTGTCGTGAAAAGAGTTCCAATAAGGTCGGTGCTTTCAGGTCGAGCAGACGTTGCGTTGCCTCGTTGCCCCCAGAAAGTAGCACGCTGCCCGGTTAAACTCGGCGGCTGCCGCCTGCTTCAGTTCCAGCGGCAGCGTGAGGTACGGTTGTGTCACTGAGTTCAGATCCACAGCTGGTTAGTCCCCCGAGTCCTTACTGTCAGAGTGAGGAGTGTACTTCAGCCGAAATGTCCCTGTGAAACACAAACACAAGACGTTCACGACAGAAATGAAACGATTGTCGTCTTTAACGTGCAAACAGTCTGCTGCCAAATTCATAAACAAACAACAGGAAATGATGAAAACGTTGGATTTAGCCGCGTCTAGCGGTGTAGTTTGCAACACCTACTCGCTCTCTCGTTGTAAAGTGTAAAGGCGAAATGTGCGAAAAACGTTAAATACTCTATCTAGAGTTTAGTTTGTCCGTCCTTGGCTACCGTAGAAACATGGCGGACTCCCTGGAAGAGGACCCGCGGTGTCTGATTCAAAAATAACAAAAGCACGACAAGCCTTACTTTCAGCTGATTGTACAGTAATGAAAACAGAGTTATGAATATTATATTCTGGACTTTTGTGGAGCATTACGCCAAACGGTTTTCGAGAAAGTCACCAAAAAGAGTGGGAAAAGAGTGAGTGGTGAGGGAGAGTAAAACCTCACCTTGCTGAGCGGAGTCCATGGGCGGCTGTTTGCACTCCTCCGCTCGGTGTCCGTTGGCACCGCAGTTATAACACGACAGGTTCCCCGCCACACGCTTCTGGCCTCCGTTTCCCATGATGCCATGGGGCTGGTAGAAGGCGAAGCCCTGCTGCTGGTCATGCGACGCGGGGCTGTGGCGGTAGATGGGCGGCGGCACCATCATCGGGTAGGAGAAGGGCGTGGCTCCGCTCGCGGCAGCGCTGGACGAGGCGATGAGGGGGCTGAGGTGGAGCAGAGGGCCCAGGGTGAAGAGGGACGGGCCGGCTGAGAATGGCTGCAGGTAGCCGGCCGCTGCGTATCCAGGCAACGCCCCGTAGGCGCCGCAGTTACCGCGGCAACCGCAGGAGCTGCAAACGCACATGGAGGAGGTGTGGCCTGAACTCTGATCCAATGAAGAGGCAGAGGAGGGGGAAGGGGAGGGGCTAGAGGTAGGCTGTGGCGGGTAGTAAGTGTTGCCGGGCACCGCCGCCACTGGAACGCCACTGCTCGCAGTTGCCATGGGAACAAAGCTGCCGCCACCACTACTGGAACCGCCAGACTGTGAGCCGGACTTCGAAGATGGGCAGGAGGAAGAGGAGGAGAAAGAAGAGAAGGAGGAGGAAGAGGAGGCGGAGGAGGAGGAAGTAGGTGGGCAGGAGTAGTATCCAGATGGAGAGGGCGACGAAGACGATGAGAGGTGGAAGTGCAAAGGCGGGTGGGAGAAGTGGTGGAGGCTGTTGGAGGTGGAGGTCATAGCAGAACTCGTTTCAACCATCAGACCCACGGCACCTCCCGCCAGGCCGCGGCAAACCACCGAGTCCTGGAGCGCAGAGGAGCCGTCCATGTTCAGCCCGGGGAACAGGTTCTCCAGCCTCACCCCCATCCCCACACTGAGCCCTGTCCCAAAAGCAGCACCGGCCGCCGGCAGGCCCGAGCCCAGAGGCTTGGTCCTGTCCTCTGTGCACAGCGGAGGCGGCCTGGGCTTACGCGGGGAGGTCAGGATGCGAGCCGGGTTCGAGACCGGGGAGAGCAGGGTCTGGGGGTAACTGGCCTGAGGGTGGTAGGGGGACTGTGGGAGGCCGAACGAGCAGGAGGGAGGCAAAGGGGGAGCCGGATCGGTTTGGACGGGTAGGACCTGGGCTGTGGGGCGACTGGAGCCTGTGGAGTTTAGGATGAAGAGGCATGACCTCTCGTTGTCCGGACCACCTCCAACCGCATCTGGACCCGACACACCTGTGACACAAACACAGAGTCAAGTCAAGTTTTGACATCCTTTGTCCTTTCCTAAACTTTTCCTTGACCTTGATGTCATGAGGAAAGATGTGAAGGAGAATTCATGAAGACTTAGACAAAGATGACCGCGGCTCTTACACGAGACTATGTCATGATGTGACGGCGGATGTTATCGACGTGATCTGTGGTAAAACTACAAAGTTCAGAAGATGGACTACAAATTGTACATCTGAAACTGACCGGGTCACGGAGACTTTTAACTCGAAATTTGCAGATTTTTTTCTCAAAAGTTGCCAAAACTGTGCGCAATGTTTCTTCTACTGAGGACTAAAGACTCAGACGTAGAAGCTGCTTCATGAAATAAACCATGTTGTGTTCAGTGTCTTCAATCTGATGACCTGTGTGACCTTTGAATGTTTTGAATTTGAACTGCGGTACCAATTTTTCACCACTAGATGTCAAGAAAAGTTACGTTTTGTTCCTTTAAGGCCGACAACACACTGGAAAATCACTCAGACGCTGCTGTGTTCAAGAGTTCGAAAACTTACGCCTGTGAATGTCTCTGGTCCTGTCGAAGGTGGAGTCACAGCAGAGTGGCGTCCGGGGCGAGCAGGAGGAGCTGGAGTAACCGGAGGATGAGCTGCTGTCCGTTGAGACGGGGTGATGGTGCGACACGGCGTCCACCTCCACTCGCAGCTCTGCTGAAATACATTTTAATACATGACATGTAAACTTGTGCATATGAGAGGTCGAATGAGTAGAGAGAGCCTGAAACAGTCTAAATGGCTTTGCTTACCTGCACCAGAGCTGGGATGTGCTGAAGGTCCCATGTGGATGGAGGGCGTCACCCTGGCGATGCCGCTGCAGGACCGCTTCTCCATCTTCATCTCCCTGCTGAGGACACACACAGACGGAGAGGTTTGATGCATGTTGATAGTTTTTTGGCATAAGCATATAACCAGTCGTGTCTTCCCAGAGCTTTGCTCATATCTCCTAATTCAAGTCGCTGGACCAGGTATCTGAAGAAACAAAAGTTCATGGTTCTCTGCCAGAAAATGGTGGAATGCTCCATCAGTTGCTGCCCCAAGCGAAGGAGTGAAAATGGAGCGTCAGACGGACCAGCGCGTTGATACAAGATCGGTGTGGTTCAGAGGGAGCTGAGTCTGAAGGCAAAACTCTCGACGTTCCAGTCCATCTACGTTCCAACCCTCACCTCTGGTCACGAGCTTTGGGTAGTGACCGAAAGAATGAGATCGCGGACACAAGCGGTCAAAATGAGCTTCCTCTGCCAGGTGGCCGGGCTCAGCCTTAGAGATAGGGTGAGGAGCTTGGAGTAGAGCTTCGAAAGAAGTCAGCTGAGGTGATTAGGGCGCCCCCCCGGACTTCTTACTTTGGAGGTGTTCTGGGCACGTCCAATTGGGAGGAGCCCCCAGGGCAGACCCAGAACCCGCTGGAGGAACTACATAGCCCATCTAGCCTGGGAACGCCTCGGGATCCTTCAGGAGGAGCTGGAATGTGTTACTGAGGAGCCCTGCTGAACCTGCTGCCACCCTGACCCGACCCCGGATAAGAGGAAGAAGATGGATAGAGAAAAGGATGAGTGGATGAGGTGACCTCCAAGTCAGACACTACATGAAGGAAACGTCCACACTTTAAGGTATTGAACTTGTAAGATTGAATTTAGCATCTAATTGAGTGAAAGATGCAGATTGGCCATCAGTGTACAGATCGATATCTTTCTGACACCCCACCTAGGGTGTCCAGGTTTTATGATGCCGTGGTGGATGGTTCAAAAACCTTTTCATGTGCATGGAAACCGAACAAATTAACATGAGTTTAAAATCTTAAAGTCACTTTAGAAGCCTGTTTTAGACTTAAAATGCAGCTCGTGTCCACCTTATCGCCAACAGAGGGAGACATTGTCTGCTCGACACGTTCCCCGGCATCCCGCCTGCTCCTCAACAAAACATCTGCAGACCGGTCACATGGAAAAAAAGCACTGCAGGAACTTTCCATTTTCTGAGTGTTGTTTAAGCAAGCTCACACACACAAACACACATGTTGCCACCTGCCTAATGGAAAGCTGTTGATACGGGGAATGGAAACACCAAGATCAGGAGATGATAACAAGCTTAGGTTCACGTGTTTGTGTGTGTGTGTGTGTGTGTGTGTGTGTGGGTGGAGAATCAGAGCATGTAGAAACATTTACTTGCACACACACACACAGTTTTTTAGTGTTTTTTCAGGCGTTTCTGTCGCTTATCTCCACATAAGTACATCTTATCTTAGCTGGTTAACCATTGACGCTGTACCGACTGAATATTTACCGTCCAGACCAGCAGCTGATCGGTCTGTCTGTTAATTGTTAATAGGACGAAGCATCTGCTAACTCCACCGCAAATATCTGCATTGTCAAGGGTCGCTGAAATTATCAGAGTTTTTACAGGTAAGACGATAAGCGTGTTCTAATGTTGCAACATTGTTGCCGTGCATCAAACCCAGTTTTGAACCGAGAAGTCTGGACGAAGACCAGAGGGTATTGAGACTGAGACCAAGACTTTGAGGGGTCAGACAGAATATCCCCTCCTGGTTGCTATATTGAGTCACCTCATTAAGTATTTACACGCCGCTGTGTTGTGGTCGTGACCAGTCTCAAACTAAAATCCAGAGTCCTCTTTGTCTGAGGCCGAGACGAGACAGAGGAATTTCAAAAGTGGTCTCAAGACCAAGACCGATCTCGAGTACTACAACACCGGTCTGACCAAGTCTCGTTCTGGAACCTCGGCGGAGTTGAGGTGACTTGTTGCAGAAGTCAACAGTTTGTTGTGTTGGAGTACAAAAAGATCTTTAATGTCACAGCTGAATGTTTTGACCACGGGGATGACGACATGGACGAGGAGAGTGAGCGGAAACAGGACGAGGACGTGAACCAGCTGCAGCAAGGCTGCGAAGCTCTGGAGACTGGTGGTGTTCCTGTGGGGGGGGGGGGGGCTGTGAACCTCTGTCCACAGAAAACGTATCATTTATTTGTAGGGTCCTTTCCATGATGGTGCCAAACAGTCACATGCACTCGTAATGGGCTGCAGCTCCTCCAACATTTGGGAATTTCATCTTGACAAAACAGTTCTACAAAACACAGCAAACAGATTAATTTCTGTGAGTCAGGATTAGTGCAGAGAAGTTTCTGAGTCACTCCGTGAACCCGCGGGTCAAAATCTGCTCTCGTGATTTTCTCCAGATGTTTTCCGGCAGATTCTGAGCACGTCAGAGGAGGAAGCGCGCTAATAAACTCAGAGAACGGCGTCCAAAGGATGACACACAAAATGTTTCGCAACAGAAACAAACTGCCAAAATTGAGAGCGGGCGACTTTAAGGAAATCCTTTACTACACTGACGAGTCTGTCAGCTGATCAGTCTCTTAATTGGTTTGGTACAGCGTGACAAGGACGTGTTAGTGCACCAATAAGTTCTACTCACATAGAATCAAGGTCCAGTTGTAGAGGGGGATAGATTTATCACGTCCAGTTGTTGGTAGTGTTGTAGAGGAGGTCCTCTCTGAAGAGCTGGAGGTCTTCAGGAGGTTTGTGAAGGTAGAGAGGGACGCCCCTGATCTGGTAGGAACTGTTAGGACGTTCCACCAACGGGGAACAACAACAGACGGATTGTTTAGAAGTGCAAAGCGGGCAACCGAGGCGACATGATCAGAGAAGGTTAGCTGGTCGTCGATCATGACTCCTAAGTCTCTCGCAACCCTGGCAGGTGCGAGATGTTGATGTCAAGGTGTGTAGTCGGTTTGGCTGGGAGGAGCAGCAGTTCAGTTCTTGGAGGTGGTGTGCCTTCAAACATGTAGATACGTCTGAGAGGCATTCAGAGATCGTCAGGTGGAAATGACAGATAGAGCGGAGTGCCGTCTGCATAGCAGTGATACGAGAAGCGGTGCGACCGGGCAACCGGCATCGATACAGTCGGTTAATTAGAAAATAAAAAGTTATTTCTTCAAAGTATAATAACATAATAACAAAAATTATGTTACGTGTTGACCCTGACACTGCTGACAAAAGTGGTCAGAGTGAAACATCACATGTGTCTGCAGCTTACTCTACTCACTTTTGTAGCTCCAGTTGAGTCTTGAGTTTCTTCTTCGCTCCTTGGGTCAGGTCGTACTTGTTCAGGTCGTCCTCTGTCAGCGCTAAAAACTGTCGGTAACACAGAGAAAAATCGTAATCGAGGCGCGATCGTCTGTTTCCTGTGAGACATCTTGAACAAACAAATGACGGGACAGAATCTGAAGTCGACCCACCTCCTCCATGGTGAGCTGTTTGAAGACGGGGTAATACTTGTGGAGCCGAAGCCTGCGGAGCCAGTCCAGGATGCCGTTCTGCTCTGGAGTGTTGGGCTGGGACTGGCACGGTGGCTGCGTATGGGACTGGGAACGGGACTGGGGGTAGGAAAGGGACTGGGAATGTGAGTGGGACGTGGGCTGGGTATGGGACAGGTGCATGGACTGGGGCTGTGCGCTGGGCTGACCGCCGGTTTGTGGATGAAGGTGGTGCTGCTGGGGCTGAGAGTACGAGTGTGACTGACTGTGCTGGGGATGGGGCTGAGGTGAGGGATCACCTCCAACAGGGGGAGGGAGGGAGGACAGCTGGGGGGAGTGCTGGGGAGGAGGAATGGAGGGAGGAAGAGGAGGAGGGAGGGAGGAGAGGTGAAGGGAAGGGCGAGTCAAGACGGAGCTGTTGGTGCTGACGACGGGCTGGACGCTGGCCACCCGGTACACCGCCCTGAGAAGAGAAGGACAGTTTGAGGGCTGACGATGAAGACGATGACAACAAAACATGGAAGACAAAGAGAGAAAAGTCCATACCTGCTGGTTCCTCGGTACTGAACCATACAGCCGAGACCTGAAGGACACATAGAAGATCTGTCTGAACAGTTTTAATTCAAAGAAATTCACCCAAGTGACCCGAGCGGCAACCTCCGTCCAACAAACTGCAGTTCCTCCAGAAGTAAGTCAGTCTCCGTAATAGTCCCTCTCTACCTTCACAAACCTCCTGAAGACCTCCAGCTCTTCAGAGAGGACCTCCTCTACAACACTACCAACAACTGGACATGATAAATCTATCACCCTCTACAACTGGACCTTGATTCTATGTGAGTTATTGCTGCACCAACACGTCCTTGTCACTGATTGTCAGCTAGATGACTAAATGTAAATGTAAGAAATTACTTTTTAAAACTCAAACAACCAATAAAGGTTGTGGCAACAAAGGAGGAAGCATTTGGTGATGTCCATGAGTTCAAGCAATCATTGCCTGCAAAGGACTCTAAACAAAATATTAAAAATGAACATTTTATTGATGATTAATTCATTTGTACAATTACATTCGAGCCCCTGAAATAAGGGAACTGTGTATAAAGATGGCTTCAATTCTTGAACGTTTCATTCAATTTTTTTGTTCAACTCCTTGAATTAAATTTGAAAGTCTATTTCAAATCCATTGTTGTGGCGTGCAGAGCCAAAATTATGAAAATTTGTGTCGCTGTCCAAATATTTCCAGACCTAACTGTATTTGAACTCAACTGTAACGTGAATTTTAAATGTCTTTCTGCATGAAAACGAGTCACAAGTGCAACGAGACCGAACTTTTTTGTCGACTCGTTAACTCAGTTCAGTGAAATAAAAGTGACGGTACAGCCTCGTATGCAGCTCATGAAGAGTGGACTGTGATATATTATGTGGTGGAGAGTGTTTGTGGAGGCAAATTACAGCAGACACATTCATATTAGCCTCGATCCCCGGGGTCTCCTGAGAGTCTGCCGAGTCTACACACACACACACACAGAAACACATGCATACAAGCACACACAGATGAGGGCTATAAATACTCTCCGGGATGAAGTCACATTCACAGAATCAAACACACACACACACACCAACATGAGGTCACCACACTGTAGGCTTCCCAACACAAACATGCCACGCTGAATTCCCACACCGGACTAAAATAGACACCGTCCAACACGTCCAAAACACAAACTGAGAATCCTGCCTGCAGTCTCACCTCTCTCACCTCTTCTCTGCACTCACAGCCTCGTCCTTTCCCTCACCTCTTTCCCTCACCTCTTTCCCTCACCTCTTTCCCTCACCTCTTTCCCTCACCTCCAACACAAAAAACCCAACCTGACATCTTTTATCTTGCCCTGTCTCACCTTCACTCCCTGCATCTCAGAATAGGGATTTCCTGTTTTATATCTCGCTGCCTTCAGCTGCAACGCACTCAACACATCTTCATCTCTCCACAGAAATCAAATCAATATAAAACTGGTCGACGGTGCAGAAAGACTTACTGGAGCTGGAGGTGAAAGGGCAGGTCGGGGCTACGGGAGCCGTGGGAAGCGAGGCGGGACAGTTGGGTGAGAGAGGCCTGGCGGAGGCGAAGAACAGCTGGACGCTGTGGTGCTGGAGGACGTGGCAGGGCAGTGCTGTCAGACACCTGAAGCAGGCAGAGGAGACAGGACAGCAGGGGGGGATTCACTGGATATGTTTGGTACTAAAGAGCGCTGAAGAGTTTTTGACCACCACTGTTTTTATCTCGTACAGGTAAACACAAAAATGATGACGATGCGATACGCGGTCTCCCGTCTTTTCACCGTTAGCTGAAGGGAGTAACGCACCGAGAAACATTGAAACATAACCAACGAAGAAGAAGAAGAAGAAGAGCATAAGCAAGAAAACACACAGACAGTGTATATAAGAGGAAATAAATACTCGATTTGTGGTGAGTAACTAAATTCTCTGATGTGTGTTTTAGGGCCACCAAATTCCTAGGGCCGGCCCTGCTCATCATAATCTGATAGAAGCAAACAGGGAGGATTATGGGACTAACCTGGGGTCCAGCTCTATAGACTGAGGGAGGAATTTCTCCACTGCTTCATCGGGAAACGCTTGTGACAGCTTAGGAAGAAGAAAAATCGACAGTTAAGACAAGAAACAGTGTAAACGTGCGCTTCTACGCTGACGATACAACGCTATACATCACTGTCAAACCTGACTGTTCAAGCAGCTTCATGCTTCACGTGACTAAGAACAAATATCCGTTAACCATGAAATCAAATCAGGAAAAGAGGGGAAGTAAATAATTACTATCAATTCGGGGAAGTGTGTTTCATGTGTGCGCTTCTACGCTGATGATACAAAGCTATACATCTCAAAGCAAAGCTTCATGCTTTACGTGATTAAGAACAAATATCCGTTAACCATAAAATCAAATAAAAAAAACGACTGTAGCCTGAAATTATTAGTATCAATTCGAGAAAGTGTGTTCTGACCTGGGACAGCAGCTCAGTCACCTCCTGCTGAGTTCTGACAACGGATGACACAAAACCATCTGACCAGCTGGCCTGGGAGGAGATGGGTAGGTGGAGGTGATGGAGTAAAAAACCAGAGACACAAAGAGATGAAGAACAGACATTTTGGAAAAGCAAGCATGAGCCAACAGCATGTGTTTTTCTGTTTTTTTACACCCACCTCGAACACATATTCACCGGCGTCTTCGGACTTGTGTGTCACTCCTCTCAGCGCCACCCTCTCGATCACCGCTGAAAGAAGCACAGATCGTTTCACAGATGATTAACCACGCTTCACATGTTTGAGACAGTTGCTTTAACACATCAGTCACATCAGTGATTAGTTTAAATATCCTGCAGCGATATAAAACTTGGCATACGCTCGTGAGAAATAAATTACACGAGGAGAAGATCAGAGGTTCAGTCATGTCATCTGATGCACACTACACTGTCTGCACTAGCCCGCGGCTCACAAAGACTGCAGTGTGCAAAAGGTTGGTGGGAATGTTGAGCATCCTCGCCGACTTCTTGTCCATTACTTCTCCAGGTGCTGAGATTTCATTCCAGTGTCGTGTTTCAAAATAACTCTCCTTCCCCCGCAACAACATTTGAAGTTACAGGAAGTGTCCTGCACTGCAGAAAAAAACAACCTCTTCCTCTTTACTGGAAAGTTTCCAACAGCAAATGAACAACTATTTGAAATAAGCTGCTGCCAACTGTAGCTGCTGTTAGCTAATGTTAGCTCAGTTTGTTAGCTGCTGTTAGCTCATGTTAGTTCAGTTTGTTAGCTGGGGCGTGGGTGAATGCTGACGGGGAGCAAAGCCAGTGTCGTGCCAGAACCAGAGCTGGGCAAGTGGCCAATGTAACCGGGCTCAGCAGCCTCTATGGACATAATGGCAGAGGAGAAGAGAGTGAAGAGGACGTTGACGGAGGAAGCTAAGAAGAGAAAAGGAGAGAGTGAGCGAGCAAGAAGCCGCCGGACAAGAGTAAATCTGGGACTGACTTTTAGTGGTTGGTGAGAGCTTGGTGAAATAAAAGGCTGAAAGACAGACGCCGAGCTGGGCTGACTGCTGTTGGACTAGTCAGTAATATTAGCTGGCTGCTCTGTCTGCTGTTGGTGACCTTGTTGATGATGTTTGGTCTACTTCTGTAATAAAACGCACACTTTAGTTTTGTATCTTCTATGTCTGAACTCATGCCTGTGGGTGTAGGGGGGCAGGTTAGGACGGCTCCACCGCCGTTAGAGCAGTTGAAGTGGTGAGAAAGCTAACTGGGATTGGTGTGTGTGTGTGTGTGTGTGTGTGCAGCAGACCTCCGGGTATCAATTCAGACATATTAGACTCTGAAACTCTCCATTTGAAACCACATGAGGCGTGCAGGAACAAGCAGCAGGGGAGGAGAAGACATAAGTGAAGGAGGAGACCAATAAAGATAAAGAGGAGGGGAGTCGCTCTCACCACCTCACCGTGAGCCCGACGGGCAGCAGCTGTGGAAAGCTCGACATGCCTCCTGCCATCCACGCTAATCTAGGCTGAGTGTGTGTGTGTGTGTGTGTGTGCATGGCGTGTTGATGAATCCACAGAATCTGCATATTGATAGACATCCGTCACGTGTCTTTATTACTTTACAACTGCAGTTTAACAAACACGTCGTAAAGAACACGCGAGGCGTGGCTAGCTCTGCTTCTACACTGTGAACACACACACACACAGGGAACGCGTATAAACTTAATTGTGTGTGTGTGTGTGTGTGTGTGTGTGTGTGTGTGTTATCCTGGTGACAGCTATGTGGTGTGACCATGAGGTAGTGAGATAGTTGAGTGTTGTGTTACAGAGGCCGGTGGGCCAAGACAACAACGGAGCGCTGTGGAGGGGCTCGCCCCTGAAACCACACACTGTACACCGACTGATCACCGGATGACTGATAGCTGCTGTTAGCTCAGTCTGTTAGCCGGGCTGCCCAGACTGTGAGCTCAGAGCACCGGGGGAGTGTTAGTGTTTGTACCACAGGAGGTTTGGACCACTGGGAAGAAGAAGAAGAAGAAGAGGAGGTTTACAGGCCCGGAGCATGGAGCCAATGTCGTGCCAGAACAGGAGCTGGGCACTACACAAGTTAGTATCATTGGTCACATAATGGCAGAGGAGAAGAAAGCGAAGAGGACGTTGACGGAAGAAGCTAAGAAGAGAAAAAGGAGAGAGTGAGCGAGCGAGAAGTAACTTTTTGTCACAATAGCGACCGTTGATCCAGAAAGTTTGGTGATGATTGCCTTGACGGATCACCCTGAACCTGAAACCTCGTGCATCCTTAAGTGACACACTACACTGCAGCTCACACACACACACACACACACACACACACACACACACACACACACACACACACACACTCAGGCCTTAGGGCAGCATTCTTTGCGCTTAGTTTTAGTGTTCAGATGTGCCAGCATGTCGCATCTTGTTCGACTGGGCTTAACTGGGTGTATAGCATGACACACACACTTCATGGTGATATGCACAGATGGAGGGTGAGGGTGGGGGTGAGGCCATGCATACAGTAAGACAGGCAGACATGGAGATCAAGAGAAGGTGGAGCAGAGTCGAGAATATATTTCCAGTAACTCCAGTCGCTCACCTTTTCCTGCTTTGTGGTTCTTGGTTGGTGCTGCTGCTGCATCCGCCGGGCCTTTCCCAGCAGGTACATGAGGAGGTAGTGGTGGAGGAGGAGGAGGTGGTGGAGGTGGTGGTGGAGGTGGTGGAGGAGGAGGAGGTGCGAGGTCTGGGTGAGGAGGGCTGAGCTCCTGCTGACTGACCGCTTGATCTCGACGCCCCATGGCGACCCCTGAGCTCGGCCCGGGGACTGCTCCGGCCTCTCTGGTCTGGCTCTGCGGCACATGGAGGGTGGAGGGTGGAAGGTGGAGGTGAGAGATCACGAGGTTAAAACAGCAGGGCGGAGGTCGGGGTTAACTAGATACAGTTCAGGACAGCGTTAACTCCTCAGCCAACCAAAACTGTTTTTTGTACCAGGCTGTAAACATGTTTATTTCTGCTGTGAAGTTGGACATTTTAACATGGGGACTTATGGAGACTGACTCACTTCTGGAGCCAGCCTCAAGTGGACGACAAGAGGAACTGCAGTCCACTTAAAACAACCCACGAATGACCTCGCGTATGAACATTTAGGCCATCCGACCCTGTGTGAAGCTCACAGCGGTGATGTCGGAGGCGCACACAGGTATTAAAAATGTTTCAGCAACAAGTCTCTAAAACAGAAACTTAATTGAAGCCTCAGTTTTTTTCACGTGGCTTAAAGTCAGAGTCAGTCAGAGTTGACCTTTCCTTCTGCAGAGATATTCTGCCTGCGATCGTACGCGCTCACAGCGTGAGGCGGCAGATCTGAAAACAATTAAGCGAGCTGCTGCCACATCCGCATGTTATCCGCCCGACCTGCCGACTGAAGGGAAAGAGCCGGACTGTTACTGTGGAGGTAAAACACGTAGTGCTGAAATGAAATCACGATATTTGAACAGCATGTGAACGCTGTCGTAAAAAACCTATAAACCTCCTGCCGTGCGCTGACACAAACTCCTCCTCATTCTGTTTTTATAGAAACGTTAAGCGCTCGTATAACGGGGTGATTATACACGTCCATGCAGGCCCGACAGATGTGGCCGTGTGCGTCGTGTGCTCTGCTCAGAGAAAATCTAATTCAACTCTTTTCCCCTCTGCAGTGACTCGGCGTCCAGCTGTTTCGTGTTAAAATAACCTCGTGCGAGTTGACTTCGAATCCTGGAGGACAAACAGCGCTCGAGTGTGTGTCATGAGCCGAGGTGGAAAGTAACTAAGTAAACACAGTTTGGAGTATTTACGTGTCCTGATGGTTCAGAGGGAGATATTCCTCCACATGTATCTCACAGCTGTACGGTTAAAATACTGGTCAGACGATGATGCTGCACTATTTTCCTTTTCAAAATAAAAGCTTAAATTCCTGAGTAATGAAACAAACTGTTGCTGAACTCAGTGCACTCAACTGTTACAACAAAACAGACATCACTGAGTCAGAACAAACTGTGAAGTGAAGCCACAAACTGCAGTTCCTCTTGTCGTCCACTTGAGGCTGGCTCCAGAAGTGAGTCAGTCTCCATAAGTCCCCATGTTAAAATGTCCAACTTCACAGCAGAAATAAACATGTTTACAGCCTGGTACAAAAAACAGTTTTGGTCTCTATAGCTAATTTCCCCGTTCATGACAACTGTACTGAGGGTGAATTTTTATACAACTCACCTGTTCAGATTATATTAAGGCTTAAAGTTATGCAGGATTAAGAGCGTGGACGCTTTGATTGACAGGTGGGTGCCGTTACAAGTGGCTTGTTTGAGCAACCAGGCGTCATTCGGCCCGCCTCAGGTCCGCTGACGCTCCACGCTGATTTTGAGCTTCAAATGTCTCTTCAGAAACCTGTGGGCGTCGTCACGGACACGTTGTCCAATCTTTATACTGTCACTGGTCACCACATGATAATGTTTTTAGTTGAAGTTAAATCCATTGTGCTGTTATCCTGAAACAGTGTCAGCTGTTTAGCCAGGTTTAAAGCATCATCACTAATAATAATATAAATTAATAATATATTATTATACGTTGTTGTTTTCTTGGACAGAGTTCACCGTAGTGTCTGTATGGAAGACTGGGCAGGTCGTGGTGACTTTTCCACGTATAAATTCATCGATTATTTCCCTCATAAAGTTTCCAAAGACTTCAAGTAGCGAAATCACGTCACGTGATCATCATCAGTGAACAGACGGACCTACTCGGCTCGGAGACGGAGGCTGCTTTCCCGCTGGGCGCTGAAGAGTTTCTAGAAAGGACAGTCTGGATCACCGTGACTTTAAGCTCTAAATCAACCATTTTTTTCAACTGTAAGTTGCCAAACACACAATTTACAGCCACATTACTGTGATGTGATGTTTCCTTCTACTGAGGAGTTTGTTGTGCTGAAGGTAAACGCTGTGAAACAATCAGACAAGAACATACGGAGGCTTCTCGTCAGTATAAAAAATAAATACTTTGCACCAAACTTTGTAACGGTGTGTTTAAAAAGTTCCACATAAATAAAACTTTACTTTCCCGACCTGAGGCGGGCCGAATGACGCCTGGTTCCTCAAACAAGCCACCTGTAACAACACCCACCTGTCAATCAAAGTGTCCACGCTCTTAATCCTGCATAACTTTAAGTCTTAATATAATCTGAACAGGTGAGTTGTATAAAAATTCACTCTCAGTACAGTTGTCATGAACGGGGAAATTAGCTATAGAGACCAAAACTGTTTTTTGTACCAGGCTGTAAACATGTTTATTTCTGCTGTGAAGTTGGACATTTTAACATGGGGACTTATGGAGACTGACTCAAGTGGACGACAAGAGGAACTACAGTTTTTTGGCGCTTCCACATCAGGTTCATTTACCAGCCACAGAGGTTGCTGATTGGTTGTTAGCTTGTTTTAGCTTGTTGTTAGCTTGTTGTTAGCTTGTTTTAGCTTGTTGTTAGCTTGTTTTAGCTCACTGTTAGCTTGTTTTAGCTCGTTGTTAGCTTGTTTTAGCTCGTTGTTAGCTTGTTTTAGCTTGGTGTTATCTTGATTTAGCTCACTGTTAGCTTGTTCTAGCTCGTTGTTAGCTCAGTACAGTTGTCATGAACGGGGAAATTAGCTATAGAGACCAAAACTGTTTTTTGTACCAGGCTGTAAACATGTTTATTTCTGCTGTGAAGTTGGACATTTTAACATGGGGACTTATGGAGACTGACTCACTTCTGGAGCCAGCCTCAAGTGGACGACAAGAGGAACTGCAGTTTTTGGCACTTCACTTCACAGCCACGATGGTTTGCCACTTGAAACAGCAGACAAAGTTAGCAACTAGCTGGTGAACGTAGCTTAGCATTTAGCAGCTTAAGAATATAAGATAGTATGGACGTTTTTGGCACTACATCACAGTTACAGAGGGGTTGCCGCTGTCACAGAGACTACGTCCATCTTATATACAGTCTGTGGTCTTGCAAACTGACCACAAACGGTGGAAAGAACCAGAATAATGCTTCAAATCCAACATGTCTACTGCTGTTCACTTAACCTGCTTTAAATCCATGATGTTGTCACATCGCGTGCACGGAAACAAACACGTTAAACGTCGCCGACTGTCGATAACGTGACTGCTTCTGGTTTACAGTGAAACTTCAGAGCGCTGAAGGAAATGAAGGAGAGCCAGAGAGGCAAAGAGAGAGAGAGAGAGAGAGAGAGAGAGAGAGAGAGAGAGAGAGAGCATTTATAACTTCCTGGGGATTCACTGGAGACACACACACACACACACACACACACACACACACACACACACACACACACACGCCACAGAGGGTTGATTTCAGCATAGAGAAATGTGCTGACCTGCACTAAGCAGGAGCCAAGGGCAACAAAACACTAAATACAAACGCTCCTCTCTGAGCTGGGTACTTTCCCTCCGCTGCTCGCACATGTTTCAACAGTGTGCCTGTCTGCTTCTGTACGAGTGTGTGTGTGTTTACGTCTCACACCAGAGATCCAAACTCTTTACCTCCACCGTTTATATCCCACGCGTTACGGTAACGGAGGGTTAAACGCAGCGCTTGGCGTCTCAGAGCAGAGCGACCATGTTTTTTTGGGTTGTAAACAACGGCGGTGTTTTTCTTCCCGACCTCTGCTGTCGCCAATATTTGGACACTTTGTGACAGAAGGTCGGAGGTTCAAAGCCCTCGTCACGCTCCGCGAGCTTAAGATTAGTTATTAGACGAAACTCCATGAAAACCAAGAATATTTTGATTTGTTTGGACTCAGAGACGCTCTTTAAAGATGTATTTAGAATGTACTCGTCATAAGTTTGTTTTCATTTGTGCGTAATCACCTGAAAATAATACCTGAAAAACATTTAGTATCTGCAGAGGGAGTCCACCATGTTGAATCGACATGTTTCTACAGGAAACCAAACACTGGCTCCAGATTTTGCACCCACTTTAGTTTCTACTTTAACCTCCACTGCTGAGGTGAGGGGTGTTCAGTTGGCGGCAGCACCAGTGCATGCACCGGTTTGTGCACCAAATACAGCTCGTGAGAGTTAATGCATGTACACTCTTCGGGCTGTAGAGCCGGGCTGTATGTACCTCACCGGGCTCGTCTCCGTCACGATGCGGCCGTGACGCTGTTCGGTTTGTTCTCCACCCGACTTCAAACTCCATCATTTCCCTCCAGACGTTGTAAACTGATTAAAGATTTGGTCACTTTTCTGGTTTACGTGCTTCTAAATATGTAAATAATCTATTTCCTGTCGACAGTTTGCACACGTGTGCGCCGGTTTCAAACCTCAGCGGTCCGTTTACGTCACGTCAGAACTGAATCCTTCCTGCGCCTTTGCTCTAATTCATCACATTTCACACGTCAGCTTGCTGTGGTGCTGTTCAATCTGGACCACAACGCTGATTTCAAGGTCAGGAAAACACCAAACTGTCACAGTGTTTCCTGCCTGTTGAATTTTATTGTGTAATATCTGTTTCTCTGTGTTATTGTTGCTGTGTTTGTACCTTACCTTGTGCCAGCAGGTGCAGTGAGTGTGGCAGGGCTGGCAGGCGGACAGAGGCAGGTAGGCGGCGCTGGCGTCAGGTAGGGAGCAGGCGGTGGCGGCGGCAGCGGCGGGGGACAACGGGCCCATCGGCAGGGAGACGGTCTGATGGTGATAGTGGTGATGCGGCTGAGCGTAACAGACGGCAGCTCGATCCCCGCCGGAGCCCGACGCCGCCGGAGCCTCTCCTCCTCCTCCACCTCCTCCACCTCCACTGCTGCTCACCTGCAACATGACAACAAAGTCAGAAACACGGCTGGAGCAAGGTGTGACGGCTGCGTCATCTGTTTTTTTCTGCCCACGAGACAAAAACACCAGAACATGTCAGAAAACAGCTGATCAGTGAACTGCTGCCAACTGTAGCTGCTGTTAGCTCATGTTAGCTCAGTTTGTTAGCTGGGCTGCCCGGACTGTGAACTCAGAGCACCAGGGGAGTGTTAGTGTTTGGACCACAGGAGGTTTGGACCACCGGGAAGAAGATGAAGAAGAAGAAGAAGAAGAAGAAGTTTTCAGACCTGAGGCACGGAGCAGGTGTCGTGCCAGAACAGGAGCTGGGCACTACATAAGTCCAAAGAGAAGATTTGGGGGGTGTTTGATGTGGTATATGTCGGTTGTTTTGGTTGTTTCTGAGCTCATATCGACTCATGATGATGAATTAGAGTTATGGAGTTACAGCTGGTGTCAGAAGATGAAACATCTCTTCATAAACTGACCTCAGCGGTCGACCTCCTGCTCGCTTTCACCCACAGGTGAACGACACATGACCGAGGCAGCCTGTCATTGACGGCGTCTCACCTGTAATTTAGTCGTACAGGTAACACACCTCCTCTGCCGGGCCTCACATTAGTTTGGATTCCCCCTTTACTTTCCTCTGAGGCAGGCTGGCCTGTTTGTGTCTGGCCTTTAAAATATATTTTCTCAGCATAAAATAAAGTTTTGTCCCATTTCTCAGGAACGTGTGATGGATTTAATTTAGCACGTTTCACTTCATGTTGGTTAAATCATGTTTATAATGCAGTGTGACTGCTGCACCTTCACCTGCAGGTCAGGTGTGACCTCCATCCCCTCTCACCTGCAGGATGTCCTGGATCTGTCCGAGCTGCTGCCTCAGCACCTGCTTCTGGTGGAAGCTGAAGGCCGGGTGGTGTGAGGCCATGGTGAACAGCAGGAGGAACTGCTCCTCGGTCCTCCCGTCGTTCAGCGCCAGGCCGTAGTTATTGATCACCGTGTCTATGTGAGTCAGAGTCCGGTACAGGACCCCCGCCGCCTCCCTGTTGTCGGAGCCGAGCAGGGCGAGGGACACCAGCAGTTTGCTGCGCACCACCTCGTCCGTGATGTTGGTGAGACCCGACAGGTCTGCGGGGTTGTTGGCTTTGATCTCCGCATCCCGGAGGGAGTGATAGTCCTTACGGGCCAAGTCCTCCAGGCAGGAGCCGAGGAAGCGCAGCTCGATGGGGACGCAGAGATCCAGGAGGCCGCACAGGAACTCCGCTCTCTGGGCTGAGGTGAGGGAGGAGAACCAGCGGTACACCCCCTCCCTCTGGACACAGCTCCGGCTCTCTACCATCCTCCACACATGCACCGGTTCTGGTTCTGGTTCTGAACTTTAAACACCGAGAGTCAAACTTCACAACAAAAAGAGAGCGCGTGCGTAATTGCGCAGGCGCGCGTGAGCTACTCTCGAGAAGTCAGAGAGCTGGAATTTGTCAACTTTCACGTGAAGTCGGTTCTTTGTTGGCGGACCGGAGCAGCAGGCCTTCCCCGAACCACAATGTCACCAAGTCGCCAAAGAGGAGTCCCTCCGCCGTGTCCCTCCCCGCCGGTCGGACCCTTCCTCCTCCTCCTCCTCCTCCTCCTCCTCCTGGACGGTACAGAAACAGCTCGTGCACAGGAGATCAAAACACGCCGCCCCATTCAAGGAGACGCTCAACCGCGCGGAGACTTTTTGATCGGAGCCGCCCCGCACTGCTGTCCCGCACCGCACGACGAACCCGCCCCGTCCTCATGGTGCTTTTTTTTTTTTTAATCCAACAACTTGTAAAGACTGGCGCTGCTGTGAAGGGTTAAAGTTTAAAAAACTAAACTCGTGCGGCTTCAAGCTGCTGCTGGAAATCAAATTATCCGAGACATTACCTCACCAAAGCGGCCGTGGAGGGAAAAAAAACACCGTGACACAGATACCGGAGCTTTCTGCCGGTGTCCATGAATGAATTCCGCTCAGTTTGGAGTTGTAGTCCGCCTGCAGTGAGCCATGAGTCCTGAAATCCAGAAAAAAAACAGCTGTGTATAACATTATCCCAACTCTGCCAGCAAGTCCAGCCCATCCTGCAGCAAATGTCTCCTCTGATTGGCTGCGAGCACCTGTCCGTATCCGAGTCCCCCTCTCGTGATTGGCTGAGAGGGATATCCGCTGCCCTGCCATTTCACATCTTTTCCTCATGCGCTCATACATATCTCAGCTCTGTTACCGGAGCTTTAAAGCGCCAGATACACGTTAAACTGTTTTATTTTAAATATATTGTTTTACGGTGAAAAACTGTCAAACCGTGACGGTAAAAGACCGTAAAATACGCCATGAAGTATGATATCAATTATGATATATATCATATTTCAAAACAGAAATAAAAAACGGACTCACATGGTGATCAGTACAGAATAAAGTAACATATTATATCACAGACTTATACGGTAAAACACCGTAATATTTAATGACATATTTTACGGTCTTTTACTGTCATGGTTTGACATTTAACATAAAATATGGAATAAATCGCCAACCTTATACGTAAAATCAAAATTACTAACATCCCGGTACTGTAATATCAGAATATGTTATACGGTACACGTTAAACTGATGTTATACACTGTAAAAAAAAATTGTCTGTAGATTTTATGGAGAAAAACTGCCGTAAAAAACAGTAAAAGTCTGTAAAATATGCCGTGAAGTATGATAGTTTAAAACCTTTATTTATACGGCATTAAAAGGGAATTTATACAGAATAAAGTAGTATTTTATATTAGAGACTGTTAATTATACGGTAAAACACCGTAATATTTAATGGCACATTTTACGGTCTTTTACTGTCATGGTTTAGCAGTTTTATTCCATATTTTAAGTTTAATCAAAATAAACACTGTTTTGAATGCCATATAAATACAATTATATATATTACAGTGTTTTACTGTATAATTAACAGTCTCTAATATAAAATATACTGTATAAATTTCCTTTAAATGCCTTATAAATAAATAAAGGTTTTGAAATATGATAGTATATAAAACACAGCCATATTTTACAGTGTTTTACTGTCATGGTTTGGCAGTTTTTCACCGTAAAACATACAGACATTTTTTTACAGTGTTCCTCAGATATGACAGCTAAACAAAAGGACTGACTGTTACAAACACATAAAGCAGAAATATTTAAGGATTAGTGTTATTACCGGGTTTTATGATGTCATAAATAAGTAAAGTAAGTCATAAAGTCACGGTCACGAGTCTCAGAGGGTAACGTCAGCTCATAAAAACAGTCTGATGGTCTAATTTCATGTCAGAGCGGCTGGTGGTTCACTAAAGACACCTACATGTTATATTTATAGTTTCTTCCCACAGGCTATCCATGTGTCTCAAACATCCGCTGTACCTGTAAATGATTTATTCTCACTGTTTAAATTCAGTTATTTGTCCTTTAAATCTGGTCATACTGTGTATATACCGTCATATCCACAAATTCATGCACATAAAGCAAACTGCTACATAAACCAGATTTATTTTAGCATCCGTCACATCTGCAGATAAGATAAGACAGACTTTAATGATCCCACAGGGGGAAACTCACTTGTCACAGCTTATTTATTACTCATAAATAAGAAATATATAGAAAAAGGTCATGAAGTCATGCTGGTGTGACCACTTATATACCCCACCTACTGCCCAGGACCTGAGCAACAACACACAGTTGTGCCTTGTGTAACGACCATCGTTCTCACCTCAGGTGACCTCAACAACTGAACTGAACCACGTGAAGCTCTGGCTGGGTCAACGATCGTGCCTCGGATAAATACTCGGATCTCCACACCAGTCAGTCAGAACCGAAGAAGCTTTGTGGGTGAGAGATGAAACGTCTTCATGGACCTACAACCGAGTCCAGTTTCCTCAGATTGAACCTTCTTGAAGAGGAAATCTACAGAAGAAAGTCATGAAAAAAGAGTCTGACAGCTGCTGGAATGAAGGAGCTGTGGTAGATCTCCTTCTTACATGGTGGGAGTAGCAGTCTGTTGCTGAAGGAGCTGTTTAAGGCCTCCACAGTCTCATGCAGGAGGTGAGAGGAGGTGTTCATGAACCTCCTCCTCTCCACCACTTCCTCTGTGGAGGGGGCAGTCCAGGACCGAGCTGGACCTCTTGACCAGTTTGTTGAGTCTCTTCCTGTCATATGACCACCACAGTGTCCTGCGCACTCCAAAGGACCTCAGTGTCCTCAGCACGTGGAGACGACTTTGACCCTTCTTGTTCAGGACGTCTGTGTTGTCCGACCAGTCCGGTTTGTTGTTGAGGTCCAGGTGTTTGCACACTCTCACCATCTCCACGTCCAGTCCATGGATGTTCACCGCTGTGGTCTGAGGCGTCTTCCTCCTGAAGCTGATCACCATCTCCTTCGTCTCGCTGCCGTTGATGTGAAGGTCGATGAATTCTGTGATGACCGCCCTGTACTGCTGCTCACTTCCTTCTGATACTCGTCCAGCGATGGCGGTATCATCAGAGAACTTCTGGAGGTGACGGCTGTCAGTGTCTGAAGTCTGAAGTGTACAGGGTGAAGACATAAGGACAGAGCACGGTGTCCTCACATCAGACACGCAGCATTTATTTACGTGTTCACACTTTACTTGCAGATCAAACTAATTCTGATTAACTTGATGCTTTTATTTTGTAGTTCACATGTAGGACCAGAAGATGGCGTCAGGCGTCCACGTTGAAACCTCCACCATACTCTACCTGATGCAGCAGGAGGAGGCTCACGCCGACGGAGGTGGTGTTACATCCACCGTGACACCTGAGCGTGCCCCTAAAAACATCACGACGCGTGAACGTAACGTGGAATAACGCTCATCTCTAGTTTCCCCCGTCCTCCCTTCTCATTGAGAACGTCCGGTCTCTAGAGGTAAACCCCGCCTCCAAACACACACACACACACACACACACACCCCGCCTCGGATGCTGACGGAGGACAATTCAGTTAGGGTTGCTATAGTAACCGTACCACTCCCTCCATCCTCCCTCCCTCCGTCACATCAGGGATGCTGCCTCACGCACGTAAAAAGTATGAAAACACAACACAAAGAAACGAGAGGCACGAGTCGTTTTCTTTCAAACACTTTCATTATTTTCTCCACATAACTCAAAAACGGGAAAAAAACAAAACAAAAAAATTCCCAGAAACAGAAAGAAAGAAAGAAAGAAAGAAAGAAAGAAAGAAGAGTCAAACTATAGAGAGAGAGCTTGGCATGCTGTGGCATGCTGCGGACTAACAGGGGTTGGCGCAGGGCATCGTCACCAGGCTGATGGCGTACAGCGGAGCTTCAGTCTGGGACCCGAAATGAAAACAGGTTCTGCCTCTGGTCGGGGTCGGGGTTTGGGTCGGGGTCGGGGCGGGAGGTTGCAGGCACATTAGACTGTACTCTTGTAATAACGTGTGTGTGTGTGGGGGGGGGGAAACACCAGAAATGAGCCTACATGAGCCGAGTGTGAGTTCCGAAACGCTGTCGGACAAAAACAACAAAAAAAAAAAAAAAAAGAGAGAGAGCAGGGCCTACCTGACACCCCCACCCCCCCGCTGGATGTTGTTACCGATGGCAACAGGCTTCAACCAACCCATCACGTGGAAGAAGGAGGATGCACACACATGCAAACACACACATACAGTGTCCTCACTGGACTATAAAAATAGACAACTTGTGACCTGTATTTGTGACTGTACTGAAGTCTGTCTGTCCGTCATTCAAAGAAATGGAGATGTTACAGTAAAACCCTTCTACAATCCTTTAAAGCAACGCTGTGTAACTTTCTAACATAAAATAATAATTTACCTCCTGTTGATCTACTCTGACCTGTGATCAGGTGAATGGTGTCTCTGTCATCCGTACGTCTGTTCTCACACTATGTAACTTTGGGCTCCGGGTCGGGAGAAGTACGTAACGCTTTACGGCACTAAGTCACACACCACCAACTATTTCACTGATTTTGGTGAAACTGGATCATATTTTATGGAGAAAATGTTTTCTGGTTTTCCCTCTGATGTCCTCCGGCTGCTCCGCCTCAACTCTCTGTGATTTACAGAGTTTCCTGATGGACAGTGAAGTAAACTGCTGACAGCTGTAGCTGCTGTTAGCTCATGTTAGCTCAGTTTGTTAGCTGCTGTTAGCTAATGTTAGCTCAGCTTGTTAGCTGCTGTTCAGCTCAGAGCACCGGGGGAGTGTTAGCGTTTGTGCCACAGGAGTTTTGGGCCACCGGGAAGAGGAGCCAATGTCGTGCCAGAACAGGAGCTGGGCAGTACATAAGTTAGCATCATGGATCACGTTAGCTGCTCATTTGGTAAGCTATAAATAACTTATCCACTCAGTGTTTTGCTAGATGAATAAATGGATGAATGAGTCGACGTTATCCACCCAAGACAGTATTTTGATATGTTAGCTAGCTAAAACCACAATATGACAACATGTTTGATGCTTTGCAGTAATGTTAGCTTTGACTTTGGACTCTGTGTTGTAGTGGTTGCCGGTCATTTGTTGATGTTAACGGACTCCATTTCTGAACTAACGTGAGCTGTCTGTTAGCAAAGGAGATTTGGACCAGAGCTGGGCGAGCGCTAGCAATGTAACCGGAGCTCAGCAGCCTCTATGGACATAATGGCAGAGGAGAAGAGAGTGAAGAGGACGCTGACGGAGGAAGCTAAGAAGAGAAAAGGAGAGAGTGAGCGAGCAAGAAGCCGCCGGACAAGAGTAAATCTGGGACTGACTTTTAGTGGTTGGTGAGAGCTTGGTGAAATAAAAGGCTGAAAGACAGACGCCGAGCTGGGCTGACTGCTGTTGGACTAGTCAGTAATATTAGCTGGCTGCTATGTCTGCTGTTGGTGACCTTGTTGATGTCTGGCTGTTAGCAAAGTTGTCGACTCGCTAGTTTTTGATCAGAAGTAATGTAATCAGAACAAATACTCGAGTACAGCTGAACATATTAACACAGTGTTGCTTTAAACGGGATACTTGGAGGCTTCGGCTGGTTTGATTGAACCCATTAAAGATCAATAACAGTCCATAAAAGACGTCTGGACTCGTCTCAGCTGCTCCCATCAAAACTTAACATGTCGCATGTGCTTCTGAAGCTTCGTCACCTTCAGATTCAAACGCACAACTAAGATATTACAGTACGTATGCATGCATCGTTGTACTTTTATCAATTTGCGCTACAAAAGCAAGGCAAGTGGCAACTAGTGTGTTTTCTTTTTTCTTTTCAGACATCTTGCAAGTATAGTATAAAAGATGTAGTCTTCAGGTTAAGTTTTGAGAGAAGCAGCTGATTCCCGTTGCAGATTTCTGCAGCATTACCTCGAAAAACCTCTTTGCCAGCGGTAGAGTAGGCGCAGGGTTTTTTTGCCAGGGATGATCTGTCTTGAACTACCACCAACTCAGAGGAAGCTCCATCCTCTGACTGGTGTGTGTGGAGGTGGGAGAGAGTAGGAGGCAGAGATGGAGAGAGAGCGGCTGACAGCTGATGCTAGTAGGCTCGATGTGGATGAGCAGCGACTGCGTCCTCATGAGATGCTCTTGTAAAGTTCATGAACAGCGTGAAAGGCCACACACACACACACACACACACACACATACACATTGCTGGAAAAAGACTCATTTACACACATGCACGCTGCAAACATACTGTACATACAGCATGCACACACACTTATTCTCCTTCCCGGCGTGAGATGAAGAGTGAGAGAGAGAGGACGGATGAGCGACGCCGTCCATCGGTAACAACAACCCGGACAGGCGGAGGAACTAAAAAGGCAGGAGTTATATAAAGAGAGAGCGAGAGGGTGGAGGAGGGGTTACAAAATAAAGAATATATCCATCATCAACATATTGTACATGAGAGAAAATGTTAATAAATAAATTAGAAGTTACAAATCTGTTGAAAACTATGATTTGAAGATGAAAAAGTCTGTCTCGTCAGTCCTGTCTGCAGACAGTGGAAGCAGCTCTCGTGGCCCAAGGTTCGGCCCGCTTGAGTCCAAATGTGAGCTCACTTCAAGTCCACTTTCTGGACTGTGTCACCTCCCCGGAGAGAGGCTGTACCCGTCTTTTTCGCCCCCGTCTTTGGGCTCCTCACTTACAGCCTCTTTGGTCCTCTCCTTTTAGCCGTGTTGCAGCAGTCCCCTCTCGGCGGGAAAAAGGAGCAGCAGATTTCTTCGTCGTCGTAATACTCGTATGAATTTATAGTTGTTGTTGTTGTCGTTGTAGCATAGATAGGCTGACTCTGAAAGCGGTGCTGTCTTTAAATAAAAAAGTGGATAAACAAAATAGCCACTCCGATGTTGAGCAGGATCACCATGACGACGAGGACAGAGCTGTAGGCCTGCGTGGGAGAGAGAGAGAGAAGAGACTGTCAATAATAAGAACATGATAATACATACACATGTACACACAGTCATCCCTTTCACAGCTGCTCATTGATGTGTCAATAAATTCAGTATAAAGGGAAGAAACCTCCAAACCAACCTGTGCGTCAGTGTAGGTGGTAAGACAGTTTAACCCACCGAGTTCCCGTCAAGAGTCGACCGCTCGGACCAAACCGCTATGTTTAACATGAATGTGTGTGATGTCTGACTGCCATTAAAAGGACGACTTTCTGCAGTTAAATCAAGCAACAACCTAAAGCACCAAAAACTGCAGTTCCTCAAACGTCCACTTGAGGCTCATACGTACAGAGAGTCCTACAGTAGCCCAGGATGGACAAACTAAACTCTGGATTTCTTTTCACGTTAGTTTCTCCTCGGGAGTGTTACCCCCAAATTCCACCACAGTGATACGCGTCCGTTCTAGTCAATGTTTCAAACCCCACCGGCTCCGCCGCGGTCCGGTTCAGAAGCGTCCCAGAAGCGGGCCTCCGCTCGGATCCTGTTCTATTTTTGACGGACGCCGCGAGCAGCCCGCGTCAATTTCCACAGAGCACCTCGAGCTGACAGGAAGCCAGACACAGAAACAGCACAGAGAATCCGCTGGATTTTCAAAATAAAACACCCCGTGTAAACTGCCGGTCGTAAAAACAGACAAAAGAGAAACAAATGAAGTACGTAGCATATTTCCACATGTAGAAGCATATTTAGAAGAACATAAACCAGGAAAATGACCAAATCTGAGCAAGTCAACAAAGTCTGGAGGGAGAAACGCTTCTGAAACGCTCCAGGTGGAGTTTGAAGTCGATGCAGGACGTGACAGAGACGTGCTCAGTGGGATTTCAGGGTGAGACTGTTAGATGTCACTAAATCCGACACAATCGTGCATCACTGAACAAAGCTGGAGCCAGAGCGCAATCAGCTAGCTTAGCTTAACACGTTGTAGCTTTGTCTGTTTTAATCCACACGAAGCACGTAAGAAGGACGATAGCAGGTTTTAACCAAGCGGCAACCTCCGTGGACGGGAAATTAAGTCAATGCAGGAAGTGCCAAAAACTGCAGTTCCTCTAACGTCCACTTGAGGCTGGCTCCAGAAGTGAGTCAGTCTCCATAAGTCCCCATGTTAAAATGTCCAACTTCACAGCAGAAATAAACATGTTTACAGCCTGGTACAAAAAACAGTTTTGGTCTCTATAGCTAATTTCAGCGTCCTCCTCACAGCTAATTTAAATATCAGCAGAGACGTGGATTACGGCAGACCTGAGGACCTGGGCTGAATTTATTAGCTCCATCCTTATATCACCAGTAGATCACTTCGGTCTACCAACCAGGGCTTACTGGTTGTCCTTCACATACGACTTAAAACAAAAGGATATCGTGGCTATGAGGCATCCGTCCAGACCCTAATGTCATTAAGACAGTTCTGAAAAAATCCCCCAGGTCTCATGAAGACACGAAGCTGGCATCAGAATAATAAACAACAAAATAATAATAAACCCTAAAGCGTGTGAAGAGAGAATAAGATGTCCCAGGATTGAACCCTGAGGAACTCCTTGAGGAAAACCGTTGAAGAGCTAAACTACTAATCCACGTCCTCAGATGTTCGATCGGGTATTATTATTAATAGATTCACTTCCCACTGTACTGAGCCTTCTTATGAACACGTTAAGATAAATAATACAATCGTGTGTCGAGCCCACGCGGAAGCCCACCGTCTCTGACAGCGTGAGGTCAGAGGGCGAGCTCTGCTGTTCGCGGGAAGGCGTCTTGCTCGATGACACTTCAGCAGATGCTTGGTGACAACCTGGGTCGTGCGGGTGAAGGCCGGTCGTCCTGACCGCCTGTCCACTCCGGGTAAATATGTGAAAGAGTACACGGTATATTCATTGTTTATTATCGATGCAGCACGTTTTTTTCTTGCTTGGAAATGACATGTTTGAACATAGAGTGTATTTTGGTCCGGAGACCTTTTAATGCTTTTAATTAAGTCTACCTCTAAAATAATCTGAACAATAGTTGCAGTGGGAGAAGAGAAAATGGGACTGTGAGTAACACTACGCTCTTAAAATTAAGCAACACATTGTAAATTAATCTGTCCGGGGTGGCTGCTAACGAGGTTTTTGCCGATCAATCCGCTGATCACAGATCTGTGTCATGGATGATTACCAGACCGGGGTAATAATCAGCCTCTTTATTTGTCTGTTTCATAAGAAAGTAAGTGCCAGAGTTTCTATTTTTAGCGGTTAGTTGATTAGTGAAGAATCAGATTATTTTTCAGTCTAATTATTTCATTTGTGCCGATGGAGGATAATCGTTCACAATTAGCATTTCATTGAGTAAACCACAGGGAAGCGTTCAGGTTTTAGTCACAGGGTCTGCCTCTCAAACGAACAGCTGGACATGTTGGAAAATACACTTCTTCTACGTATCTGTACACTAAACGTGAAACTACAGCTAGCAGCCGATTGGCTGCAGTTTCATGTTTAGCGTACAGATCAAGGCAAAAGAAAGTTTCAGAGATGCTAATGCAAAAATTATCCCGGGACTCTGAGGTGAGTAGATTTAGTTTTGTCCTCACTGAAACGTCCATCCATTGCCTGTAGGGGGGCGGCAGTAGCTGCTTTCAGCCAAGAAGCTATGATACTCGCACCTGTCCATCACCCAATGGATCGGTGCCGGATCCTGTATGACAGATTAAGACCAAATACAGCACTGCCAGGTGAAAACTCTGGTTTTACCATTCATTTGAGTGGAAGGTCGTCCGTTTAGTTGAGCCATATCCAACTTTTGGTTAAAACGCCAGTCCGACGTCACGCTGTAGCCAATCCGAGTCTGAACGAGCAGTGGTTGAGCGACATAGACAGTGAATGAGAGAGCCGATGAATCAGCCAAATCAAAAGTTATTTTCTGATTGTTTCACAGCGGTCACATTCACTGCAACGCCGGATTTGGTCTGAACAGGAACAGAACTGTCGCCACGACGAGGAAATCTCTGCCAACATTTGGCTAAGGTTGGAGAAACATTGTGGTAAGAAGGTGAGAAGACACCCCAACAATCTGCCAGTCTACATAAAGGTCACACCACTTCCCGCATTGGCACCGAGCGCTGGCACAATCCCCCCCGGATGGTTACTGGACTATAAAATCACTCATCACGGCGTCGACTCTCTTTTATGCCTCAACTTTTTCCTACGAATCAAAGACACGAGATCTGATAATGAGAGCGCAGTCAGAGACAGAGGAGCTGTGGTGCGGCGACTTAAAATCCTTGACACCAAACATCGAGCCCCCAAGCGAGTAACCTTGGTCTGTTTTTTGATCCTCATCTGAAGTTTGAAGCTCAAAATAAAATATCACAAGCGCGTCGCCTTTTATCAGCTCAGGAAATACTGCAAAAGTATCTCAACCACGCAGAAACCAAAGGATGTACAGCAGATCCTGGTTATCAGGCTGCTCCGATAAGTCCCTTAGGACTGCTGGTCAGCATGCAGGGTTCCTCGTGGTTCCTTTAGTCTCCAAAATCAGCCAACAAGCTCCCATTTTGTGTTGGAGTCAGAACCAGAACTTCCTGCAGCCCACTCTACCAGTTGAACCACCAGGACCTGTTTGTATATTTCGAGTCGATCAAGCCGATCTCATCTTATTTTGTTTGTCGTTTTATTTTCAGATCTCTCCGTCATCACGTCATTTTTTGTTGTTGTTGGACCGCGAAGGGCTCGGCCGTCTGGGGACACGTCTACATGAGGCGTTTGTTCCTGTAAATACGAGCCTGTGGGACGCTCGGAGGTTCAGTTCTGTGTTCCATGATGACGACGGACCGGTTGATGTCTTCGAGTGGACGCGGAGGTGCAGAGCTATTTTTGGGGACGGATGTTTCACGCTGTACTGAATACAGTAAAAGAAGTCTGAGGGTTGTTTCGTGTGTTTGTGTTGCGTGTTTTTGTGTTGCAATGACAGAAAAGTTTGATTATTGTGTGTGTGTGTGTGTGTGTGTGTGTGTGTGTTTGTGTGGCTGGCTTACACGTGTGTGTGTGTGTGTGTGTGTGTGTGTGTGTGTGTGTGTGTGTGTCAGAGCTGCCCCGGTGTTCCCATGGTGTTTGCAGCGTTCCCTGTGTGTGTGTGTGTGTGTGTGTGTGTGTGATAGTATCTGTGTGTGCTGTGAACCACCTTACACAAATCTCACTTGCTTCTCTGCGGCTGCAAACACACACACACACACACACACACACACACACACACACACACCCTACCTCCACCCACCCACCCCCTTGTCACTGACACACACCCACCGATTGGCTGCCGTTGATGCAAGGCATAAGCTGTTCCCTAGCAACAGAGCGCTGGTTAACCAATAGGGGGCCTTCTGTGAGGAAGGGGCTCGGTTTGCCAGTCTGCTGTTACTAAGGTGCAGCGAGGACCGCCGGGGTTCTCTCACCGAGTGTGTGTGTGTGTGTGTGTGTGTGTGTGTGTTTTCATGTTAAGTAGCAGGTAGCAGCAGCAGCAGCAGCAGACGCTAAGCTACAAAATAGCCGACTAGTGCTGGAGTCACATCACGCTGCTGCAGACAAATTTGTGTTAAACACACACACACACACACACACACACACACGTTTGTATATGTGTGTGTGTGTGTGTGTGTGTGTTTCACTTGCTGCTGACTCTCCTGTTGGTTTCATTAGCTAATGCTGTGACCGTATTATCATGCAGGATTAGCATGGTCGGGCCGTCCACCAGCCTGAGACGAGACGTATATATATATATATATATATATATATATATATATATATATATATATATATATATATATAAAATGGCGTAATCCGTCCCTGCTCGCTCATAGTTTCTTTATTTCACAAGGTTAAGCCTCGTGCCTCTCCCCTGGGATTATCTTAATATGTGGGATAACATTGTGTTATGTCACCGGGGATGGGATGTATCCTCATGACAGTGAGCAACAAATCCTTTTAGTCAAATCAATGTGTGGCAGTGACACGACAGATATGACAAATGCACAATACAGATACAGCTACAGCTGTCCTGGCCGAGCAGAGACGCGACTGAAATTTAAAGCTGCTGCAATATTTTTATCATTTCCTCTGATAAACCAACGTCTGTTACCTCCTGTTGATCTACACTGACCTGTGATCAGGTGGATGGTGTCTCTGTCATTTGTACGTCTGTTCTCACACTATGTAACTTTGGGCTCCGGGTCGGGAGAAGTACGTAACGCTTTACGGCACTAAGTCACACACCACCAACTATTTCACTGATTTTGGTGAAACTGGATCATATTTTATGGAGAAAATGTTTTCTGGTTTTCCCTCTGATGTCCTCCGGCTGCTCCGCCTCAACTCTCTGTGATTTACAGAGTTTCCTGATGGACAGTGAAGTAAACTGCTGACAGCTGTAGCTGCTGTTAGCTCATGTTAGCTTATGTTACCGTCACGGCTTCCTGGGAACATGGAGGATCCTGATAGGAGCAGCACCTGTCCCGACTATCCAATCCACGGGATCCAATCTGAGGATCAACTTTATTTACTTGTGACTCGATTACTGTACCGTCCTCCTGACGGGCCTCCCAGCCTGCACAGTGAAACCCTTTCAGATGATCCAGAACGTGGCGGCTCGCCTGCTCTTCAATCATGGAGCTCCTCTGTCTACCTGTAGCAGCCCACGTTAAATTCAAATCTCTAATGCTGACTACAAAGTAGTCTCCGGTTCTTGAACGTCCTCATACAGACATATGTTACCTCCTCCGATGAACGACGCCTAGCTCTGCCACCCGTACGCTCAGGACAATCCAAACTTTTCTCGTCTGTTGTTCCCCGTTGGTGGAACGTCCTACCAGTTCCTACCAGATCAGGGGCGTCCCTCTCTACCTTCACAAACCTCCTGAAGACCTCCAGCTCTTCAGAGAGGACCTCCTCTACAGCACTACCAACAACTCTTGACTCTGGTCCCTTAGAACTCTGGACCTCAGACACCTTCGTCCCCTTCCCTCCTCCAGTACATCATCTTGGTTCACCTTCATTGGTGTGGTTGGTCTTTGTTACTTCTGGAGTCATGTGGGGACTAAAAAATGAAATATAATCGTCACACTAACTTTTGCATGTTGTTTTTTTTCTTAGTTTAAGCCATCGTTTAATCTCAGTTGTTAAAATAAGTAACCCATCAGGTTCATTTGTGTAGATACAGCGATGCGGAAAGTCCATTAGACATAATATTACAGTGGTTCATTAGTCTTAACAACACAAACAATCAGACAGGTTCTAAAGTAGGCTTTAGTTCAACTATGTTTCATTTAACTTCATCTGAACATGGAGAGGATTCTTCGCTCTTATGGACACGTGTAAATTATCGTCATGACGGCCAAATACTCAAAAATAACACAGCAGTGTTGGTGCAGGCAGTGAGCAATTACCTTATTATGTGTAATACTGAACCATAACAAATTAACAAAGAAAACACTCTGACTGTGACAGCTGTTTGTGTGTGTGTGTGTGTGTGTGTGTGTGTGTGTGTGTGTGTTAAGGACGCTTTTGGCACAAACTTGTCAGCGTGATGCTTGAAAAGGAAAAATGAAGGAGTTCATCACCGTCGCTGAAAATCCTCCAAACAAACTGTTTGACACGTGACAACGCGAAGAGAGACGCCGATAACCGTCAGAGAGTTACGCCTGTAATCACCGAGCGGCGACCAACCGTGAAGCCAAAAACTGAGCACGAGTGACGTCAACAACTGAGCCAGTTTGAAGCTCAATGATGCCTGGTTGCTCAAACAAGCCACCTGTAACGACACCCACCCGTCAATCAAAGCGTCCACACTCTTAATTCTGCATAACTTTAAGCCTTAATATAATCTGAACAGGTGAGTTGTATAAAAATTCACCCTCAGTACAGTTGTCATGAACGGGGAAATTAGCTATAGAGACCAAAACTGTTTTTTGTACCAGGCTGTAAACATGTTTATTTCTGCTGTGAAGTTGGACATTTTAACATGGGGACTTATGGAGACTGACTCACTTCTGGAGCCAGCCTCAAGTGGACGACAAGAGGAACTGCAGTTCAGACAAGTTCAGTAGTGAATTTTAAAAGTAACTAAATAGTAACGTGACGGGAGTATCCGTTACTCCCTGCCCAGCGTTTGATAAGTGTTGTATTTGCGTTAGAGTCTTACCGTGTTGCCCTTGCTCTGTGTGAGGCTGTGGTCCTGCTGCTCCGGGGTGATGGGTGAGGACTTCAGAGGGGGGGAGAGGGTGAGATCCCGACGTAGAGGCCGTGAATCCATCTTTTCCCCCGCTCTGTCCGCCTTGTGTGAGTCTTTAGCCCCGTCCTTCCCCTCTCGCCCTTCCCTCCCCTCCCTCCCATCGCGGTTCTTATGTCGCTGTCGCTGCACAGCGTGCGAGCGCCCCTCTCCGTGAGCGTGACTGTGACCGTGCCTCTCCTCCCCGTGCCCATGGGACTTGTGGGTAGTGGAGTCTCTGGGCTGTAAAGGCTTCATCTCCATCTCGTAATTGCTAATTTTCTCCTCATCCTGCTCCAGCAGCCGGCCTCCCCTCCCGTGCACGCCCCTGTGCCCGGACGTCCACGAGGCGGACGAGGATGACTCCGTCCACCTGTCCCCTCTGGCCTGTCTGTGATTGGACGATCCATGCTCCCGGGACTTGTGATTGGAGGAGCTGTGTTTGTGTCCATTGGTCCGGCTCGCTCCTCGTCCACTGACCCCACCTCCTCCACCTTTTGATAACACCCCTCTCCTCTTGTCCTCGCTCCAGTTGTTGGCCCGTGAGTACTCTCCCTTTCCCCCTTCACCTCCACCGCTTCCTCCCTCCATCAACACCTGGATCTCCGTCTGCCCTCCTCCTCCACCTTTCTCACCCCTTTCTCCTCCGTCCTTCCCCCGGTCCCCGTGGTCCACGGCGCTCTGCCGGTGGAAGCGGGCACTTTTGATGCGCTGGGACGGCCGGGCGGGTTGAGGCGGAGTGTGGGGCGGTGAGGACGAAGGGGGGCTGAGGTCCGGGGTTGCGGCGTCGTTGGAGGGGTCATCGGAGGCCGCGCTCTTCACGTAGAGGTCGGGGCTGTCGGCGGTGCCGGCGCTACTCGACAGCCCCTCGCCCTCCACCTCGCTGGACACCTGACGTTTCGGACGCTGCACCTCCATGCCTGCAAAAGATGGAAGGATGAACAATTTTACTGCTTAAAATAACTTGCCAAGCTGCCAACTGTAGCTGCTGTTAGCTAATGTTAGCTCAGTTTGTTAGTCCGGCTGCCTGACTGTGAGCTCAGAGCACCGGCGGAGTGTTTGGAGTTTTGGACCACCGGGGAGGAATAAGAGGAGGTTTACAGGATACTGTTGGGGGGTGGAGCCGGTGTCATGCCAGAACCGGAGCAGGGCACCAAATAAGTTAGTGTCATGTGGTTTCAGCTGGTATATTTTGATACGTTAGCTAGCTAGCAATTCATCCAAGCAAGCTAACGTAACAAAATACTGTCATGGGTGGATAACATCATCCTCTCTGAGCTGATCTGGCTGTAAATTGTCTGACTTACAGGTTACTTCCGTTTGCAGGTTACTTTGTTGGCTGGTCACGTTAGCTGCTAAACTCATTTGGAAAGCTATAAATAACACAACCACTCGCTGTGTTTTGCTAGCAATAACGTTAGCAAGCATCAAGTAAAGGTTAACCAGCCAACAAAGTAACCTGCAAACGGTAAGTCAGACAATTTACAGCCAGATCAGCTCAGAGAGGATGATGTTATCCACCCATGACAGTATTTTGTTATGTAGCTTGCTTGGATGAATTGCTAGCTAGCTAACGTATCAAAATATACCAGCTGAAACCACAATATGACAAAATATCTGACATGTTTTGCAGTAGCCTAATGTTAGCTTTGACTTTGGACTTGTTTTGGGTGCCGGTCGTTTGTTGATGTTAGCAGACTCCATTTCTAAGCTAACGTTAGCTCCTGTTGTCCACTGTCTGTTAGCAAAGGCTCAACAGCCTCTACAGACATAATGGCAGAGGAGAAGAGAGTGAAGAGGACATTGACGGAGGAAGCTAAGAAGAGAAAAGGAGAGAGTAAGCGAGCAAGAAGCCGCCGGACAAGAGTAAATCTGGGACTGACTTTTAGTGGTTGGTGAGAGCTTGGTGAAATAAAAGGCTGAAAGACAGACGCCGAGCTGGGCTGACTGCTGTTGGACTAGTCAGTAATATTAGCTGGCTGCTATGTCTGCTGTTGGTGACCTTGTTGATGTTTGGCTGTTAGCAAAGTTGTCGACTCGCTAGTCAAGTAAAGTAATCAGAACAAATGCACGTGTACAGCTCGTTGGAAACCAGAAACGTCGGGTACACGACGATGTCCAGGATGTACGTATCAACATCAGCTGTCGAGAGCAGAAGAGATGGCAAAAGAACAACCTCAAGTGTCATGTCAGGTATGTGTGTGTGTGTGTGTGTGTGTGTGTGTGGGAGTGTAGAGTGCGTGTCATGAAGTCCGTGTGTGGTTCATGTTCTCGTGGGTTGGATACCTGCAGTGTTGTACAGGTGTGAGTGACAGCGGCACAAACACAAAGCTGGAGGGTGGTTTACACTGACCTTTATCACCAACCCACACACACACATTTTATGTGTTCATGCATGCGTGCACACACGTGTTGTTGCATATGTGTTTGCTTGGCTGAGTTCGTAGATGCAGTATGTATTCAAAATGAACCCTCCATCCATGAGCAAGAACTTGGTGACAGTGGCGAGGAAAAACTTCCTTTAAGAGGCAGAAACCTCGAGCACGAGCCAACCGGTATTTATGTAATTGTGAGGGGAAACGTCCCTGTAAGGACAGTGTAAAATCGTAGAGTGTTATGGGGACACTGACTACTCTTCTTGACAAACAGAGCAGCTGTAAGTTTGTGTTTAGGAAAGCAGACGCCATTCTGGTTGTCTCACTCATAGATATAGAAACATAGATACCGTGTTCGCAATTTGACGATGCGAACTTTACTAGAAAATTGACTGTAACCACTGACAGTACAAAATATGGACGTTGTATCCGTGACGCCCCCCACAGGTTTCTGAAAAGTGTGGTGGCTCTGGTGGCCGCTGCTGCATTGTTAGTCCTGTCTCGGATTTGTAGGCAGGACTACAAACATGGCGGCGGACACCACACTGAGCTTCACAACGGCGCTTCAGAAACCTGAGAGTGACATCGCCAAACACCGTCCATTCTTTATACCGTCACTGTCCTAAGGGCGTATAGACGAGTCAGAGAACAGCTTCTTCATGTCGTGAGTGTAAGTGTATTGAAAAATTGTCCATTGTCCTCAATCAAGCTTCCATAAATCTTTCAACATAAGACATCTCGGACTCTCCCGTGGCTGAACTGAACCACAGGATGAACTAGAAAATGTCTAAATAAATGTAGAGTGTGTCTGACTGTGGCCCCGTCGCGCCCATACATTATTATTGACACTGCAGCACAGAGACTTCAATAAAGTTAGTCAAAGGCAGGCTGGAGGTTGCCAAGCAACCAGGGTCAGCTGCAGGTCAGAGCAATTAACTGCAGCTGTGCTCTGTCTGTGTGTGAGTGACTGCTGAGAGACACAGAAAATCTCTAAATGAACCCCCTCCAACTAGTGGACACTAATGCCAAACGGTAGGTCGTATCAAAAAGCCCAAATGACCGTGAGCATCCTCATCTTGTCGACCATGTGAATGCTGAATTTCAGTGTCTAAAGTTAAAAAATGTGACCTGGGGAGATAGAGAAAGAACAGGTGCCCCGTGCTGCTTTGGGAAATTTCTCCTCTCCAGTTTACATGGGAGTAGATGGGGCTGTCGGTGGGTGATCCTGGCACATCAGTGAGTCTCCCGCCAAAACTATAAGTCTGACAGCTTCAGCAGTGATATCGCTGCGTAGCCCACGAATTTTCCTACGTTTCTATGTATAAATTATTTCTGTAGAGTGACATTTGTGGCCACGAGAGCCGTTTACAAATGTATTTTTTGACAAATGTTTCTCTCCCTCTCCACTCTAGCGATGATGTCACCCACTCTAGCTCTGGAACATTCTACCAATACACACCCATTGTAAATTTTGGCGTGTTTTTTGGTGATTTTTGGTAAAACCGTTTGGTGAAACTCTTAGAAAAGTCACAGCACACCATTCCCGGCCGAGCCGGTCGTGTTGATACCTTTTTTGTGTTTGTGCGACCAAAACTGCGGGAGGAGTAGCGAACCGAAATTCCTGGGATACGTAAGAATAATAAGTATGGGGAACAGTGAATAGTGTGCCTTGCAGGAAAACTCAATAAACTTCACGTGTAAGTTGTTCTTGGTGAGTTTTGTGTACTCACCATTTCCCGGGTGCTGGAAGGACGGGGAGAACTGCTTGGCCGTGACCCTCGCCATGCGACTCTCCTCCTGGGCTTTCTGAGCCGCTCCCACCGCCGCCTCCGCTTTACCCTGCGCGTGAGCCGTCCTGACAGACAAAACACACAGAGCACAATAAATACATCAGACTTTGTCTTCATAATGAGAAAAGAACAGAAACAGAATCACGGGCAGCGGCATGTCCTGAACTAAAGCCTGTAAGAATAAAAGAATGGCAAGGTTGGAGGGAGATAAAGGGATTGAAAAGAACAGAACAGAATAGAAACACAGTGTCCAAAAACACAGTAACCGACCTTTTGTAACAATAAAAGTGCCAACAGTGCACCACAGTATTTCAGGTTTTCACTGATATAGGGGTATTTGTGGTTGAGTTCACCTCCATTAACTTTGTATTGCCTCATGGTGTTTATTGCCCAAAGGGGTGATGGGATACCTTGTGCAGTTTGGAGCCGATCCTTTAAAGTTAAAGTTCAGGAAACTCTGCATATTCAGGGAAAAAATGGCTCCTGTTGTCTTTAAAAAACAAGTTTGTAACCTTTAATGTCTAAAACAAAACCAATAAATCTGACGAGAGGACACGAGTCAGAGTACAGGCACACTTTTTAAACTCTGTGTCCACGCTAATGGGACGTTTCTCTCAAAACAGTGACTGTGAATTGTAAGTTGCAGTTCATCAAACGTCCACTTGAGGCTGGCTCCAGAAGTGAGTCAGTCTCCATAAGTCCCCATGTTAAAATGTCCAACTTCACAGCAGAAATAAACATGTTTACAGCCTGGTACAAAAAACAGTTTTGGTCTCTATAGCTAATTTCCCCGTTCATGACAACTGTACTGAGGGTGAATTTTTATACAACTCACCTGTTCAAATTATATTAAGGCTTAAAGTTATGCAGGATTAAGAGCGTGGACGCTTAGTAAGTAATGAAATCAGAACAAATACTCCATCAAGCTAGCTATACAGGAAAGATATCAAGACTAATGAGTCTGGAAGTGTTTGTAGATGATATAAAACTGTTAGATTCAGTCTGTTCATTCATTTCAGCGTGAAACGCAGCGTGCTAACTCGGCTAACACAAGACACTTTTTCCTGTAATCATACAAACATTGCTGCTAGTAAGGAACGTGCAGCGAATGCGGCCTCATTCATATCTGTGTTATCTGTTGTACTGTGTCTTGTTACGGCTGACAAATCTCATTGTAAAAGACACCTGACACACACACACACACACACACACGGCTGTAAACAGCATGTAGGAATCAGCATATCACATGGTAGCTCACAGTTACAGGCTCTGTGATCTTGAGCTTGAAAATGTGTTTATTATTTATTTGTTTCCTGCTCCTTTCCACACCTCCCTCGCTCTTTCGTTTATTTCCTTCATCATCACGTCGTCCTTTTGTCCCACAGATCTTTCCTCTCCATCCTAGCCTCACCTTCGTGTCTCTCTCTCTTTCTTCGAGGGGCTCTCGACTCGTGTAAAATAACCTCTCCATCCATCCCTCCCTCCCTTCCTTTTCTCCCTCCGGGCAGTAACAGTCTTGATGCAGTGTTGCATGTCGATGGATATTGATTTTTTTTTTTTTTTTTGTTGTTGCTCTGCCCGTCTCTGCACTCTCTGCCAGTGCTGCTATGCCAGGCCCACAGTATACTCAACACCACCATGCATGCTGGTCGGCTGTGGGGGAGGAGGTGAGGCATGAAGATGTTATTAAAGTGTTATTAACCACCCAACCAAATTTGAATGATTAAAAATATCGACAAGTTCATGAAGTTAGGTGTTAAAATCAGGTAAAAATGAATTCTCGGCTCCAGGACTGTGGGGGCGTGTCCTCTGAACGTGCTGAAGCCACGCCCACTCGTGGGAGCGGCGGAACAGCCATTTTGAAGCGACTGAAACGTGTCAGATGAGTTCAGAAAATGACATGACTAACTTTGAAACACTGAGCTGAGATGAATTCATCTCTATCTCTCTGCTCAGGGTGGCCTCAGCGTGTCATCGAGCCACCCTTTAAGGACCGCCCACAAAATCCTGGACTGAAAACTGGTGAAAAACTGTTTGAACCTCTAACTCCACATTTCAGTAATATATCGTTCAAAGTCTTTTCACGTGTTTTCAGCAACTATTTTCCAACATATTTAATGTGTTTGAAAGAAATCTCAGAATTGACTTTACGCAGACTTTAAGGCTTAAAGTTATGCAGAATTAAGAGCGTGGACGCTTTGATTGACAGGTGGGTGACGTTATCAGAGCACCCAGACGGCATTCGGCCCACCTTATGTCTGCTGATATTTAGATTAGCTGTCAGGCTGAAGAAGCAGGACTGCCAACAACAAAAATCTCTCTCTCCCTAACTTCCTTTCCCACTCCTCTCTTTCCTCGGGAAAACCCTGTTTCGGGATGAATAGTTCAATGGCGGCTTGATTGTACAACACAACATCCTGTCCAGAAGAAGAAGGAACAGAGCTGAGAGAAGAGAGAGAGATGTGGCGGTGCGATGAAGGGAGGGAGGAGAGTGTGAGACAAAGAAGAGGGTGTTAAAAAGGTGTTCAACGTCAATGAATCATGACCAGATTAATCGTGAGACAGCGTAATTGTAGCGACACCCCGAAAGATTGACAACGTCTACGTTAAAGAAGAAAAAGAAGCAGCAACGTCTTCTTCATGACAGGAAGGAACAGAAGGCCAAATGGTGATTTACAGACTTTATGACGGAAAGATTCATAAGTAGTGAACCGCTAACTGAACTGACTCAGCCCGGGATGCCAGGAGCCAAACCCGGCAAGAAAACCACCTCGGTAGGCTGCTGTGTTCACTGTTAGACTGGACACTGCTGGTTCAGAGGTTCTGTTGCTGTATTCACTGTTAGACTGGACACTGCTGGTTCAGAGGTTCTGTTGCTGTATTCACTGTTAGACTGGACACTGCTGGTTCAGAGGTTCTGTTACTGTATTCACTGTTAGACTGGACACTGCTGGTTCAGAGGTTCTGTTACTGTATTCACTGTTAGACTGGACACTGCTGGTTCAGAGGTTCTGTTCGGTCCCAGGTCCGAAGAAAGTAAACTCCTCTGATGGAGGGATGGTTTCTGTACTTTTACACAGATAACCTCATCAGGACTCTGAAGGACAAGGGACGCTCTTTTAGTGACAGGAAAGACGAAGGTGGTTCGAATGAGGAGTGACGGAGTCTTCACGGATCTACAACCAGGACCAGTTTGTCCCAGATTGAACCCTTCTTGAAGAAAGACGACGTGGACTGCTTCATGCCTCGTGGTGGCAGACGGACATAGTTTCATCACATACTGTACACTTTGACAAAGGTGTACTACCTTTAAAGGACGGAGAGAGAACACTGGGGCCAAAAGGACGAGAGGACAAAGAAGAGACACAGAAGAAGACAAACACGAGCACAGTGTTGAGGTGAGGACAGGAAGTCTAATCCAGGACTCATGCTAAGCTCTTCCATCATCTCTGTCATTACTCTGAACCAGCTGATGATGATGATGATGATGATGATGATTCATAGCTGAATATCTAACAGAGCTTTCCGGCTTGCATCACTGCTGATAGGGTACATATGTGTGTGTGTGTGTGTGTGTGTGTGTGTGTGTGTGTGTGTCGGGCTTTGGGCTTTGCTGATGAAACGAGGTCACAGCGCTGCAGTGAATGGCTCCGTACACAAAGCACAGTGAGTCACTGGTGTGTTTATCTGCTACTAACTCAGCACAGGTAGCTCGACGCCACATCGGTTACATCAGCACGTGTGACAACAACAGCCATCACACACACACAAACACACACACACACACTGATACAAATCCAGGATTTACTGTCACATCAGAACTTTGTTCTGGAGCCAAACGTGACCTTTGACCTCACACATGTCAACATTAAGAAGTGGGATTGAAGCAACATGACGTAGCAAAACACTGTGAGTGGATGTGTTATTTACAGCTTTCCAAATGAGTTTAGCAGCTAACGTGACCCGTGATACAAACTTATGTACTGCCCAGCTCCTGTTCTGGCACGACACTGTCTCTGCTAGCCAGTCAGTATTCCCTGTAAACCTCTTCTTCTTCTTCCCGGTGGTCCAAAACTCCTGTGGTACAAACACTAACACTCCCCCGGCACTCTGAGCTCACAGTCCAGGCAGCCCGGCTAACAAACTGAGCTAACATTAGCTAATAGCAGCTAACAAACTGAGCTAACATGAGCTAACAGCAGCTAACAAACTGAGCTAACATGAGCTAACAGCAGCTAACAAACTGAGCTAACATGAGCTAACAGCAGCTACAGCTGTCAGCAGTTTACTTCACTGTCCATCAGGAAACTCTGTAAATCACAGAGAGTTGAGGCGGAGCAGCCGGAGGACATCAGAGGGAAAACCAGAAAACATTTTCTCCATAAAATATGATCCAGTTTCACCAAAATCAGTGAAATAGTTGGTGGTGTGTGACTTAGTGCCGTAAAGCGTTACGTACTTCTCCCGACCCGGAGCCCAAAGTTACATAGTGTGAGAACAGACGTACGAATGACAGAGACACCATCCACCTGATCACAGGTCAGAGTAGCATCGACAGGGTTTTAAAAGTTACATAATGTTGCGTTAACACGCTCCTGGGAAAGTTGGACGAAAAGAGCCGCATCATCCTTGAACCAGATTTGCCGCTGTGCTTTCGTTTAGCTCCGAGATTATCTGCAGCAACTATCCTGTGACTGTGTTTCACCTCTCAGGGTTTCTCCTGGTGTTCCACAAGGAAATACCCTGCTGCTCTGTTCTGGGACACAGAGAGAGGGAGAGAGAGGGAGGCTGTCCTGTGCTGCTGTCTGAATCTGGGTTAGACATTTCTTGTGTGTGCATCACAAAGACAGAGGGCTGCTTTAAAGACCGGGGTACAACCGTACTGTACTAGTTAGGATTGTAATCGAGTGTTTTTGTTGGAGCAACCTGCATCACCTACCTGAACCGTCTGCACTGAGCTAAACGTCACCTCCTCCTCTGACAACATTCAGCAGTGTGGCGTGTTTAAATTCAGACCATGTAAGCGTGGCTGTGCAGCGACGCCCTCGTGAAACGGGTCCATTCGAGTACTTTTTGCATTGAGATCTGGGTTTATCTGCTTTAAGCGTGCATAAAGTGGCACCCTACTTTAAACAAGGACACTCTGTCCCTCCCCAAAAATAATTTAAGCCCCCCCCTCTTGTGCATGAGCTCCTGCCCTCCAAACATCCGAGCACAATCCTCCTCCTCAGCGTACATTAGCTGAAGTTTGCATGCCCTTCTTTTAAATGTTTTAACCTGTGGGTCCAAATTATAACTCAGCATTGTTCAGAACCTGCAGAACTTTTACAGTTAAAGAGATAAAACTGCTTTCAGACAGGCGGGAACAAGCATCACGATTAGATCACAATAAGACACGTGAAGTGAAGCCAACGTGGAACTGCACTTCCTTCCTTCCAGGTCTCGACCTCCCCAACAAGGCGACAGCAGCATCCAATGAGGTATCTACGTTACTACATCTTATCAGAGCGACCAGTCGTCATTCAGCCCGCCACAGGTCGGCCGACGATCCATGTCCATGCGGGACGTCTTCAGATATCGACAACATCCAGACTTCTCTGGGCTCAAACTGACGGACTGACGGAAAGTGTCGAGTCCACGTTTCTGTCTAAAACACGGCGGACTGTCACTTTGTCCAAGTCCAGATATCCCAAGACTGACTTAACGTGTACGTTATAACTTCCCATGTTTAAATCAGACACACGTATAAAAGTATAAACACAGAATAACCTGAGTGTGTGTGTGAATAATCAGGACGGAGTCTTCTGTCCGGAGGCAGCTGTACTCGTCGTGCACCAGCTGGGTTGGCCCATCAGCATTTTTTTCAATATCATAATATTCCTCAGAGGCTTCAGGTAGAGCATCGCGGATACGCAAAGGCAAGTATCCTGCAGTCAGTATGATCTGTCCCTTGGTCACAAGAATCGAAAACGTCTTTGTGCAGCAACGTTTATAAGAAAGAACTTAAAACATGCTGGGTGGAGCTGAATGACGCCTGGTTGCTCAAACAAGCCACCTGTGACGACACCCACCTGTCAATCAAAGCGTCCACGCTCTTAATCCTGCATAACTTTAAGCCTTAATATAATTTGAACAGGTGAGTTGTATAAAAATTCACCCTCAGTACAGTTGTCATGAACGGGGAAATTAGCTATAGAGACCAAAACTGTTTTTTGTACCAGGCTGTAAACATGTTTATTTCTGCTGTGAAGTTGGACATTTTAACATGGGGACTTATGGAGACTGACTCACTTCTGGAGCCAGCCTCAAGTGGACGACAAGAGGAACTGCAGTTTTTAGCACTCCCACATCGGCTTCATTTCACAGCCACAGAGGTGGCCGCTTGGTTGTTAGCTTGTTTTAGCTCGTTGTTAGCTTGTTGTTAGCTTGTTTTAGCTCGTTGTTCGTTTTTGGCACTTGGCATTTGGCTTCACTTCACAGTCATGGATGTCGGATGTCTCATGGTTGACCTGATTTATGTGTTACTAGTGGAATGGTGAAGTGAACGTATCTTAAATAAAATGTGGAGTAACTTCTCCTCCACCTTGTGTATCTGAGCTGCTGTAACAAGTTATCTTACCAATGACATGACGTGTTGGAGGCATCAGATCGAGAATGAGTGAATATATTCACAAAAAACAAACAAAGTTTGAACATTAAACATCTCTTTGTCTTTGCACTGCATTCAATTGAATATAGGTCATCGGTAAAATCAGGGTTGTACAACCAAACAACACTGAGCGGTTGCCGCTCCTCGCAGTTCATTCATAATGTATGAACGCAGACGGCTTCTATTAGAATCAGGCTGCGCGTGTCACAAAGTTTGGGTCCATCCGTCACAGTATTTTTGGCCGCGCTCGACGTCCGAGTGACGGTCTGTTCATCGCGGGTCCGACGGGCTGCAAAAGCTACAGGTGCGACTTAAAAATGTAGCAGAGAGACTTAATTATCACGATATATAACGGCTTTGATTGATCTGTGTTTCCCTTCATGTTCAGGCTGCCCTCAGCACAAGCAGACGGTCATCAGGACTAATAGGATTGGATCTTTAATCAGTCAGCTCATGCGTCCTCTCGCATGTTATACCCTCTCTGCAAACACGGGCAGCTGCATTCACATACATCAGGACGCGAGTAAGCTCATGAGCACATAAAGAGCAGCTCGCTCTCTCAGGCTGCATGCCAACACTGTTGGCATAATGCGGAAATCTCTCTCACTCTCTTCCTGTCTCACTTTCCAACTCTTTTTCTACGTTACTCCGTCTCAAACGTGCAAACCAGCTGAACCGCACATGCAAACACGAGCGTATACTGTACATACATTGTACATAAGTTACAGTTATTGACCACGATGTCACAGCGCAACACGTTATTACATTATTGATCCAAGCTCCAAGGTCAATTGCTAATCAGATAGTAAATCTAACCCCATTTTCAGACAGCGGGTTCATTCACAAACTCGCTTTGTCTGACACTGCAGCCCGTTCACAGGACTGAACATCTGCTGTTCAGCTGGATGTCTTCATGTATAACACTGAAGTTAAACTATCCATTTCTTTAGTGTAACTTTCCTCTGATAAACTAACGTCTGTTAACTCCTGTTGATCCACACTGACCTGTGATCAGGTGAATGGTGTCTCTGTCATTCGTACGTCTGTTCTCACACTATGTAACTTTGGGCTCCGGGTCGGGAGAAGTACGTAACGCTTTACGGCACTAAGTCACACACCACCAACTATTTCACTGATTTTGGTGAAACTGGATCATATTTTATGGAGAAAATGTTTTCTGGTTTTCCCTCTGATGTCCTCCGGCTGCTCCGCCTCAACTCTCTGTGATTTACAGAGTTTCCTGATGGACAGTGAAGTAAACTGCTGCCAGCTGTAGCTGCTGTTAGCTCATGTTAGCTCAGTTTGTTAGCTGCTGTTAGCTAATGTTAGCTCAGCTTGTTAGCCGGTCTGCCTGGACTTTGAGCTCAGAGCACCGGGGGAGTGTTAGTGTTTGTACACCAACACAACATCCCACCCCCGCGTTTTGGACCCACTGTGAAGAGGAGCCAGTGTCGTGCCAGAACAGGAGCTGGGCAATGTAACAAGGCTCAGCAGCCTCTATGGACATAATGGCAGAGGAGAAGAGAGTGAAGAGGACGTTGACAGAGGAAGCTAAGAAGAGAAAAGGAAAGAGTGAGCGAGCAAGAAGCCGCCGGACAAGAGTAAATCTGGGACTGACTTTTAGTGGTTGGTGAGAGCTTGGTGAAATAAAAGGCTGAAAGACAGACGCCGAGCTGGGCTGACTGCTGTTGGACTAGTCAGTAATATTAGCTGGCTGCTATGTCTGCTGTTGTTGAGGGATGCACAAGTCCAACTGTTTGTGAGCTATGTGTACTGAACTAGCCTCGACTCACAAGCCTGGTTCTGTAACCTTTAGCCTAGAACCTATAAAATACATCAACTACTCCAGGCTGTTGGTTCAGTACCATGGAAATCAGTTTAAATACCAATACAGCCATTGGGGAACAAGACATTTTACTTCTGACCTTCTGTATTACTTCACTCAGATCTGGCTCCAAAAGAAGTGGATATAAATTTAACTGAATGGGATTCCTGTGAAGCTAACAGCCAAATTGCTTGCTCAGTTTGTATCCCCGGATTGATCTCTGGTGTAACGTTAGCATAAATGTCCACCTTTCTGCACAAACTCAGTCTCCATATGATGCTTTTAAAAAAAGAAGCTTTGACAGTGAACTACCTTATCTGTGGCCCTATAACCTGGTTCCTTGAAACAACAAGTTCTGGAGACCAAAATGGGTCATAGGCCTACTTCTGATGGGTCCCCACATGACAAGAGTATCAATGTGTATCCATGACTACAGGTCCCAGGACAGCTAATTAATTTCTGCTTTGAGTCCTGAGCTGAAAAACAAAAATTGTTGCTTTATGTTGCTGTCCAAAAGTTTCTGGTTGCAGTAAAGAAGGTCAGGGCACGCCCATTAACATCATAACCCCGACTGTGCTCATTGTTTTAGTTCAATGAGCAGTTATAATGAGAGCAGCTTCATCAACGTCTTAACAGCTCTTAACGGTCTCGCTTCGGTTGCTGTTATACCATAACCTCCTTAACCCTGCTTCCACCTTAACCTTAATCCTGTCCATAATCTGTCACTGATCTCAATTTTAAGGTGGAATGGACCCATTCACAAGTGTTTACAGGTAGAGCCGACTGCAGCTGCTCCGCCTCAACTCTCTGTGATTTACAGAGTTTCCTGATGGACAGTAAAGTAAACTGCTGACAACTGTAGCTGCTGTTAGCTCATGTTAGCTCAGTTTGTTAGCCGGCCTGTGAGCTCAGAGCACCGGGGGAGTGTTAGTGTTTGTACAGCTGGCGTTTTGGACCACCGGGAAGAGGACGAAGAAGAAGAGGAGGTTTACAGGCCGGCGTCGCAGGGGGAATGCTTGTGGGGAGTGGAACTGGTGTTGTGCCAGAACCCGAGCTGGGTGAGCGGGCGATGTAACGGGCCCAGCGAGGAGGACGTTGATAGAGGAAATTAAGGAGAGGAAAGGAGAGAGTGAGCGAGCAAGAAGCCGCCAGCCGAGAGTAAATCTGGGACTGACTTTTTGGCGTTGGTAGGTAGCTAAAAGGATAGAAAAGTGCCGACTCTCAAACAACTTTGATTGCCAACTGAAATATGATTCGAGGTGCAACATGACAAAATATTAGTCTGTCCTTAAAACAAAAATCAACTTGCATAAACGTGATGATACCAGAAAGACAAATAAACCTAAATTCTTCAATAAAGTCTTAATTATGTGAACTTTGAAGCAAAACCTCTGAAAACTAAACTAAACTAAGAATAAAGTTAAAGTTCAGTCAGTAACATCCAGCTGTCATCACGACTTGATGCAAACATCCTGATTGGTGTGCAGATGTACATGAAATCAAACAGAGCCCCGCTAACTTCAAACAGTAACAACAGACAGACAGGTAAATGTTCATACTCATATTGGACATAGGATTACATCCCTCACAGGAAGAAGCTTCAGATTACACATTAACCAGCCAGCTTCCACACACAAACTTCCTCTAGACCAGATGGACCGGTCATGGTTTCAGTTCAACCAAACAGGAACAGGAAATAACAGCCACACAAAAACAAGACAGACATCCACAATCCACCACAAAGACACTACCTGGACAGAGCGATCTCCGCCTTCTGCCGGGCGATGTCAGCCGCCTTCTGCGCTCCTTCCACGGCTCGGTCCACCTTCTCTCGGATCTTACTGGCCCGGAGTGGGATCAGGTTCTTCCTTTTGCCGCTCACCAGGATGTTCTGTTTGTACTTCCCTTCCTCTTTCGTGCCGTCAGGAAACGTGGTGCAGCCGTAGCCGTGACGTTTGTTGCTAAGCCACTCCCCCTCGTACTGCAGCCCGTCGGACCGCCGACTCACGCCGAACCCCGTCCGCTTGTCGTTCTTCCACTCCCCGCAGTAGGTCTCCGTCGCCGTGGCGTCCACGTCGTCGTCAGCTACAGCCAGCTCCGCATCTGCATCTCCGAGGCTGGAAAAGTGAAAGGTAAGCTTTAATGTTAGAGGCTCCTGATGTGTACCACCAAAACCCTTTTCACCACATCTCATCGTCTCTTTCTATGACTTGATATTTCAAATTAACGTCCAGTGGAGTTCTGGAACTCACCAAAGGACTTTTGTCTAAGACCTCCATCTGGTGTGGTCTACTAACAGTGAACGGGCCGAAATTGATAAAACTAATTTTAAAGGAACAATATGCAACTTTATTTTTAAAATTACTGCAATCCAAATTCAAAATACTGGAGAGTCGTCATGTTTTTGGTTAATTTCGAGCTAAAAGTCTCCGTGACCTGGTCAGTCCTTCCTACAGACTCAACGGCTCACTTCCCCTCACTACTTGCCTGGTATGGTCAACGAATACAGGATTTTCTTTACAAGCAATAAGACTCCCAGAAACCCGACTATTGTTTGTCAGGAATGTTTCCACCATGCAACTCCTTGAAAAAACACAAAAATCTGAACAATTGAGGTGGTGGACCATAGACAGTATAAAAAATCGTCGGTGGAGCTGAGGCGGGCTGAATGACGCCTGATTGCTGAAAATAAACCCACCTGTGAAGACACCCACCTGTCAATCAAAGCGTCCACGCTCTTAATCCTGCATAACTTTAAGCCTTAATATAATCTGAACAGGTAAGTTGTATAAAAATTCACCCTCAGTACAGTTGTCATGAACGGGGAAATTAGCTATAGAGACCAAAACTGTTTTTTGTACCAGGCTGTAAACATGTTTATTTCTGCTGTGAAGTTTTTAACATGGGGACTTATGGAGACTGACTCACTTCTGGAGCCAGCCTCAAGTGGACGACAAGAGGAACTGCAGTTTTTGGCCCTTCGGCATTGGCTTCACTTCAAAGTCACGGAGGTTGGACAGAGTCAGGTTTGTTGTTTTCCTCCTGTTTTTAAATATTTATGCTAAGCTAGGCTAATCATGTCCTGACTGCAAGTCTACATACATTCATATCGATCTTCACTTGGAAATTAAGCAAATATGCTTCCCAAAATATTGAACTATTCCTTTAAAAACATCCAGAAATCAAAGACAGTCCTTCACAGATATTGTGAACACATGAAATATAAATCTCGTGCTCACACATGAGTTTTTTTGTTCGTGTCCGCAGCAGTAGAAGAGAAAAAAACACCTCGAAGTTTCTTTCCTTATCAGGCTTGCCAATAATTAATCAGACCCGATAAGCTGCTGTCAGCCACTTTGCCAACAAACAGGTTGGGAGCTGCTGACTCTTGTTGTCAAGCAATTGGTGCCTTAAAAAATAAGCCACCTCAATCCAACATACTTTTTTTTTTTTTACGCCGAGCGTTTCAAATTGATTGAACACATTCGAGCCAAAGACGTTGCCGTTAACTCCACGAATTAAACGGTAATTCAGAGATGCTATGACTGACTCTGAACCGGTGTGTCCAATATGATTGATGGGAACGTGATGACTGTGTAAAACAACGTTAAAAACCCGGGAACTTTTTTATCAGCACTGGTCCAGCTGAGCGGTACACTGCCCTTTAGGCCACTTTGGACTGCGTGCCAATCCGTTTTAAAGACACTAAAGTAGGACGAGTGCTTGTTGTTGCCTTGATGTCCTCCACGTGAAGGACAGTTCCCTTTCTGAGTACGTCATCCTCTCCTTGTCCTCTCACTCCACCTTGCTCCTCACATTCATTTCATTACTTCACGAAGGAGCTGATGTGACACACTCTTCTCTTCTCAGCATCGGCCAGTACAGTATGTAGCCTTTTTAACGTGTCCGTGAAATGGCCTTGAAACTGGACAGTGCAGCTAATGCTGGGGAAAGTTTGCGGTGAGGGTACAGAGCAACTGAAACTATTGGTTAAGGTTTTGGAAAGATCACAGTTACAGGCAAACGTTAATTAACCCCAGTCCTGCATCAAACACTCTAAGAAAACCTGGTTCTTCTGGAGCACTTTGAGTTCTCTGGAGAACCTTTTTATCCTTAAGAACCCTTTTTTTGTTGTTTAAGGTTCCTTGGAAAACTGAATGCTAAAAAAGAGTTCTTTAAATCACAATTGCAGAACTTTTGAAGTTCTCTCTTGAAGTCGACCCTTTGCAGCAACTGGTTCTCAAGAATGAAGAACCGATAAAAGGTAAAAGGTTCCTTGCAGAACTGATAAAGGTTCCTTGCAGAACCGATAAAGGTTCCCCTATGGCATCACCATGAAGAAACACTTTAGGTTCTAACTGGAACTTTTATTTCTTACTTTATCTTTACTTTGAGTTCTCTGGAGAACCTTCTTGTCCTTAAGAACCCTTTTTGGGCAGCCTCTTTTTATGGGCTCTGCTCATTAATGACCCAAAAATGAATAGGGTATATCTCTACAACTACAAGGTCTATTTCTATAATTTTGGTGTCATAATAAAGGAAACACTTGTGATATTTGTTCAGATGTATAAGTATCAGTATGTATGTCACTGGCTTAGACCCCAGGGTCCCCAATTGGGGGCCATAGTTCCCCCTACGGCATCATCATGAAGAACCACTTTAGGCTCCGAATTCGCACTGAATGTTGGTGCTGGATGTAAACTTTGAGGTCTACCAACATGGATGTAATTCGTCTAACAAGGCCTTTTTTCCTTTCATTGTATGCTCATGATTTTCTTCTATACTTTCAATTTGAAGACCACCCTACCCCGTCCATTACCTTCTCCGGTTATTACCTGATAGTAGAGTTGATATCGGATGCAGCAGAGGACACAGTACTCATCCCAGCCTCGCTCCTGAACGAGCTCTGTTTAGACCTCTGGGAGGCCAGAGAGCTCCTGGACTCGGACTTCCTCAGCTTGAGCCCGGACAGGATGGATCTCCGGAACAATCCGCCTTTTCTCTTCCCCTTCAGCAGCTCAGCCTCGCTGTGCGCCGTCAGCACGAAACCTCCGCGAGACACGGCGGGGCTGCTGCCGCTGCTGCCCGTGCTGCACATGGACACGCTGGTGGTCAGTGTGCCGGGAACGGGAGGAGGACCAGGAACAACCGCCCCGGTCCGGTCTAGCAGGGCTGTACCGTTGCTGTGCTCCGAACCGGAGCGGAGAGAGTTTATGGAGGTACGGAGCGGGGAGCGGATGACGGCCGCCATGCCGTACGGGACACTCTGACGAACTCCGTAGCCATGCCGCATCCCGCCAACCCACTGGCCCTGAAATGTTCCTAGAAAAAGAGGAGAAGATTACCAATACCAAATCTATGAAAGTATTTTCTTTTATACATGATACATATATGATATTTTAGTTTTACAAGAAAATAGACCTCAAGAATCTGGGACAGTGCAGTGCTCAGCCACTTCCCTGAACTTGGTAACTCCAGATTTGCGGACCAGAGTGTATCAAGGCCAAGACAAGACCAAGACCTTTGAGGGGTTGAGACCAAGACCAAGACCAAGACCACGGTCTAATATTCACAAAAACTCTGTGGATGAAGGTTGCTTCACGGAGTCACCTTGAGGTATTTACCATCCGCTGTTTGGACACTGTTTTGCAAATTAACTCTTTGTGGGTTAGGTTATTTTATTCCAGAGGATTTGACTGATGTCTCCTCCCAGACAGTTCAAGAATAAATCAGACAATGCACAGGCAAGTAAGTGACATCCACAAAGTTGTGGCCTTGACCGGTTTTGAGCTAAAATCCAGAAGAACCTCTTTGGCAGACACCGAGGAAAAAAAAGTGGTCTGGAGCCTCATCTTTAAACCAAGACGAAGACCAAGACTGCACAGTATTTATCTTCTTTAGGCAGCTACAAAAAACTCTTTGAGTGACTCGGGGTTGCTACAGTGAGTCGCCTCATTAAGTGATATTCCCAGAGTTGTGGTCCTGAACTAAAATCCTGAGTCCTCTTTGTCCGAGACCGATCTGGAGTACTACAACACTGGAGGTTGGGGGGGATAATTGCCTCCTCATTAATTTGATCTCTACTTCTCTGTCGTATGCAGAGACGGTTGATCCGTCCATGGCCCGATGAAAGTTTGAGCACTGTCCGAATGTTTTGTTCTTTTCGTCTTTGACGTTTTATAAAATTTGTAAAACTTTCGTCCCTTTTTAATTCAGAACCAAAACTTTTTTATGCTGTTATGTGTGCCTAATCTGTACCGTACATGGGACTGACTTCCTCTTCTTCTGTCCATTCATTCACCACCACGTCTCTTCACATACTGCTGCATAATAGTTCTTACATCCCTGTGTTGCTGAAAAGTAGGGCATCTATCTGAGTGTGTTTCCCCTCACACACACACACACACACACGCACACACACACACACTCAAACGGAAGTGTGTGTTCCAATAAGAGTGCAAGTGATCCATCCATGCATCCCGCCTGCCCGTCGCTCTGATGTAACAGCACTCTGATTCATTCGGCAGCGAACGCAAGTCGCTCTAACCAAACTACGTGACCATATAAGGACTGCAAACAAACACACACACAAACATTCCCCTTGTGGGCTCGGTGTGTGTCGGTGAAGTGCTGAATGAAGCCGGTTTTATAAGCCAATTGTGTTCCTGCTTACGTTTGAAGATCAGCAGTGCTGTTAAAAAAAGTGAGGTGGGGTGGCGTTGTTTCTGAACCTGCCCTCAACATTAGGACGATATGCTGCCTTTTATCCCTCACACACACACACACACACACACACAAAGTGTGTGTCACAGACAGCTGGCCAGCACATCTGGACAAGCCTTTGTAATCATGTCAGTACACAGCTGTACGACCATATGACAGACAGGTCAAAGAACACACATACACAAACAAACAAATGGCCCCCAGCATGACAGACAGACAGACAGTCAGTCAGACAGACAGACAGACAGTCAGCTAACGTGCTCTTGAGGCTGGCAACGTGATGAATGTAAGACTAATATTACGTCTTCTTATCGCTCAGTTTTGGTCTCCACCAAAAGAGAAATATCTGTTCCAAGCTCCTGTTTTGAGTTGGACATTTTAACATGGGGACTTATGGAGACTGACTCACTTCTGGAACCAGCCTCAAGTGGATGACAAGAGGAACCAGAGGTTGCTGCTTTAATCCCGTCGACCCAATCAGACGAATCACCGTTATTTAAACAAGAATCGCCGAACAGTCGGGGCGGCTTGTGGATTTTGTTTTCTGGTTCTTAAATATTGAGGTTTTTCTTTCTCGTTTAGCACAGACTGATTCGCCTCCTTTTGTTACAATTAATCTGAATTTTGTTTAATAAATAATAATAATAAGAAGAGATACTTTTATTAATCCCTCGAGGACACCTCGGCAGTGCCCAGGAGGTGACCTGGCACCTCTCCAGCTACAAGTCCACCACCACACTTTGTTCCATACTGGACTTGAACTGCCACCCCAAAATCCACAAGTCGCCCTGACTGTCAGGCGGTTCTTGTTTAAATAACTTTGTTATACCAAGAAAATCTGGTTTTATGTTATTTCCTTTTGCCTCACGAGCTGGGATCAAACAGCCGTCGATCATCGATCGGCGATCGGCGATGGGAGTGAATAAAATATTCAATGCTGCCTGTCGCTCTCCGTGGTGCTGAAGACTGCTGGTGGCTCATTCACAGGTTTTCATGTGAAATCAGTAGAAACTCTCAAATGACGAACGTCTACTAGAGTGAGACACACTGCAAACTGCATCTTTTGAACAGCAGATCACCCGCACGTCATTTCCACTGTAAATCTGTCACGCCGTGTTGTGAGAAACAAACTGTAAAGGCCTCGACCTCGCGGCGTACAGCTGTGGGGAGAATACAGCCTCACATCTCGCACGCCAAAAACGATTTCACCGACTCTTCTTGCCCCGGAGGGCCGACAGGAAGCACTCATCCAGTCATACGGGGGCCTACATAACCGAGGCAGGCGGGGAAAGAGTTAACGCGGAGAGATCAAAGCTGCGGAAACATCACAGAGGCACAGCGATTTGATCACGCGCCAACCCCCGGGCTGAATTCATAATTGTCTCTTTAACAAACGCGCGCGTCTGTTCTCTATTTCTAGGTTAAAAACCATCTGTCGCTGAGGGTCTGCGCTTCACTCAGCTGAGGAGACACTCGTCGAAATCTGTGAATTCAGCTCGTTTTGTTTGAACTGTACTTCATTAAAAAAATTAGGCCACCGTTCATACGTCGTGTCCCGATGATGAGGCTTCGAAATCCAGTCCTCGGTTACAACTCCACACCTTCAAAACATTGATTTGCAGCGATGCAGCTGTAAGAAGAAGGAGCGAGGAGGCCCGTGAAGGAGTTGAATTTGGTTAATTTCTGAATTATTAATGTGTTGTTGTTTCACCATGTCAGCGCTCACATGTCTTTGTTTGTGTGTGTGTGAGAGAGAAATGTGGAGGGAGGGTGAGATTAGACAACACAAGGTCAAGTTTCTCACACAGATCGTTTGTTGCCAGTCGAGGTTTCAGTTTGAACTCCGATCACAGCTCAGAGACGTGTCATCACAACAACGAGGACCAGATTACAAAAGATAATACTCGAGTATTTGTTCTGATTACATTACTTCTGATCAAAAACTAGCAAGTCGACAACTTTGCTAACAGCCAAACATCAACAAGGTCACCAACAGCAGACATAGCAGCCAGCTAATATTACTGACTAGTCCAACAGCAGTCAGCCCAGCTCGGCGTCTGTCTTTCAGCCTTTTATTTCACCAAGCTCTCACCAACCACTAAAAGTCAGTCCCAGATTTACTCTTGTCCGGCGGCTTCTTGCTCGCTCACTCTCTCCTTTTCTCTTCTTAGCTTCCTCCGTCAGCGTCCTCTTCACTCTCTTCTCCTCTGCCATTATGTCCATAGAAGCTGCCGAGCCCGCTCGTCTGTCTCTGCTCCAAATCTCCTTTGCTAACGGACAGCTAAGTCTGTCAACATCAACAAATTTCCACCACCCGCTACAACACCAAGTCCAACAACAAGTCCAAAGTAAAAGCTGACAAAACACAATGATACGAACTTATGTATTGTCCAGCTCCGGTTCTGGCACAACACCGTCTCTCGCACCCTGAGCCTGTAAACCTTTTCTTCTTCTTCTTCTTCTTCTTCTTCTTCTTCCCGGTGGTCCAAACCATCTGTGGTACAAACACTAACACTCCCCCGGTGCTCTGAGCTCACAGTCCGGGCAGCCCGGCTAACAAACTGAGCTAACGCCAGCTAACAGCGGCTACAGTTGGCAGCATTACGTACTTCTCCTGACCCGGAGCCCAAAGTTACATAGTGTGAGAACAGACGTACGAATGACAGAGACACCATTCACCTGATTACAGGTCAGTGTAGATTAACAGGAGTTAACAGGTGTGTACATTTTCATACAGTCCCTAAAAATTAAGAATTTTACAGAAGTTGCGCCACCCCGTCTGCTTCCTCATTAGTATGTCCAGTCAGTGTTGTGTTAGCAGCGGTGCAGGGCAGACTTCCAAGACAGAGTTTTCATGTTTCAGACAGCTCTGCTAATCCTCACTACAAACACCAGACCACTCCCAGCACAGGAGCTGAAGCCTGCAGCGGGCTTGTTTTGGTAGTCGAGGAGGCACCTCAATACTCTGAGTCCACCATTTGTGCTGCAGCCGAGGATAACCCACAAGCTCAGGTGAGCAAAGCACGTAAAGACAAGACAACTGACAGGCGACAGAGCAAACAGACATGCAGAACACTAAAAGCAAGAGAAGTCAGCTGAAAGCTCTAAATCACCGCATGGGATCGTTATCCGTTTAAGAGATTTTGCTTAGGCCCCTTTTTCTGTCTGAGTCTTTCAGATTTCCATTTGAGGATTATTTATCATGAAAAACAGCCATGATAACAGCGGTGTGCTGCTGCTGCCCTGAAAATGTCCATGCTTATAACCAAAAGAAAAAAAAACAGGTTTTTGTGTGTTTTGTATATTATTTGTGAAGAAATAACTTCTTTCTTATTCCCCAAATCATTTCTATGTGTATACTGGATGGAGAACAACCTCAAAAAGAAGTCTAGAACATCAACTGTCTGGTCAGAACAACCAGGTGGTTGAATCTAAGAGATGTTTGTATGTAACAGGTGTATCAGGTAATGATGATGGTGTTGTTTACATCCACCTATTGACACTAAATATAGTGAAAACCAAAGAGGATAAAAAAAAGGTAAGAAACCAAACAAAGAAGAAATCTGGGAAGGCAACAGGACCTGCTAGCGTGGTCACTCTGGACCTTATCGTTTCTGCTGTGAAGTTGGACATTTTAACATGGGGACTTATGGAGACTCACTCACTTCTGGAGCCAGCCTCAAGTGGACGACGAGGAACTGCAGTTTTTTACACGGATGTTTTGCTGCTCGACTGTCGCTTCAGATAAAGATCGCAAAACAGGACAAGCACAGCGCAAAAACTACAGACAAATCACCGTCCTGTCTGCAGCCGGCAAAGTGTTTAACAGGATCATCTCGAACAGAATAAAGGAATTAGTCACACACACACACACACCGACCGGATTACAATTCTGTGTATCGTGACGCAGCTTTCTACTCTATTTACACCCAGCTGATTAAACTGATTTGGACGGCATGCATAGGAAGAACTTTGTGGTATATCAGTCAGTGTTAACTGGATGACCTGTACTCTGCAGATGACTTATGAAGTCATGCATGAGAACTTCTTCAGGATCCCTTCAGTTGAACAGTGTTAGAAACCGCCCCTGCAAACCAGGATTAGGCTACTTAACCCCAATATTAAGTACCTAGTAAAGGTATTGACCTTTGGGTCAATACCCAGTAACCCAGTACGAAGTCGTATTAAAACTTCTCCAGTCAAACAGCACCAGCATTTGACACTTTTTGTACCCAGATCTTGTGATAGGCCCACTGCCATACCTACAACTAACAGCTGTAGCAGCTAAATACAGTCAGTTGTAGTGAAGTGGACTGCCCTAAATTACCCAGTACACAAACCTGTAGAAGACGCAAGGATGAGATGATACAGGGAGTGAAAGAGCAGACGACAGAAAGACAGGATACTCATGACGCTAGATAGAAACTGAAGCAAATATATGTGGATAGCTCTTGTTGACCCTCAGTACAGTTGTCAGAGACCAAAACTGTTTTTTGTACCAGGCTGTAAACATGTTTATTTCTGCTGTGAAGTTTGACATTTTAACATGGGGACTCATGGAGACTGACTCACTTCTGGAGCCAGCCTCAAGTGGACGGCAAGAGGAACTGCAGTTTTTTTGGCACATCCGGATTGGCTTCAGTTACTTCCCTACTACTATGAGTACCCAGGTCAAAAGGTTGACCCCCAGTGGTCGCCATTCTGGCTAGGCATTGTGAAAATGGAAGCTGCTGGAGCTGAAGCGGTTGCAGTGAATACCGCTATATATACACAAATGTAAGCTGTACATATGTTTCATATTTATATTTTGGCAGTCAAATATTGGCGCCAATGCTCTGCACAGATGCAATTCGGCGAAGAGGGAGTGGAAAAATGTTGCGATTGCCGCAACGGCCAAACTCGAATTGAGTCAACGCTACACTCCAGGAATAGTGTACACAGAGTACCACAGAGAAGAGCACTAACAGCATGAGACTCTTCGTCTTGTGTAAAATAATTTCCTCTTGAAAGACACCGGTACGACATGATGCTGATGGTCTGAATATAATCCGTGCACACACAGAAACACGTCTTGGTTACAGGATGATAGAAAACTGAAGAGCTTCCTCCCACACACTGTAAATATATTCACGTCTTACCGCCACGCCAGCACACCGAGCAGGTTTTGGATCATAATTTATGTAGTTGCTGGGCGTCTTTAAACTTTATTATGTCGGCTTACATAACACGGTCAGAGCTGGAATAATTATGTTAATGTGGGACAATTATAATGTTGTTGTAGCGTTATTTGCCAACAGCTGGGGGACAGGAGAGAGCTGACGAATGATCGGACGACGCCTCGAGTTAAACGCTGTCACACTTTGGTGAAAGTCTTCACGTAGGGCGAGTTCCTGTGTGTGTGTGTGTGTGTGTGTGTGTGTTGTATTAGCCCATCAGACACAACAACCAATAACAACACTGCTGTAATCTTTAGTTGTTACCACACACTGACAGTTGTAATCTCAGCCTCTCCCTCTGTGACTCACTTCAGTTCTCACTAAAATGATTACCGAAGCTGTCTTTTCATTTTTCTACTTCACTCCCTCCATGTTTGTATGTGTGTTTGTGTTTGTGTGTGTGTGTGTGTGTGTGTGGTTGGTAATCAGTGAGCTTAGCTCTTCATCTCAGTAAACACCATTAGCCCGGAAGGCCAATCCAGCCAATCATAGCCCGGTAGAGCCGGCCTCAGCGGCCAATCGCAGCGAGGAACACTGAGTCCCTCCTGACACGCTGACCTGCTGCACGTCGGTGAGCGTTGCTATGGAAACCCTACTGTACAGAGCAGCGCCGAGGAACTGCAGCGAAGCGAGGGAGGAAAGAGAGAGAGAGGGAGAGAGGTGGGAGGAATGTTGGCAAACGAAGGAGAGGAACCAAAAAAACGATAAGATAGAGGAGGACGAGTGTTTCCTACAAATGTGGCATCAGGTGGACCGGCAGTGCCGAGCGTCTTTGAGCGTTTTGGCTCCTGACTCTTCTTGTTTCGGTCAGCTTTAATTTGAGTAACCTGCGTTTGAGGCGTGTCAGATGAGTTTATTTCAGGGTGTCGGACGTATTTGGACACATTAACAATCAAATTATCTTAATATGCGATGACCATTAAAGTCTCATTTAGCAAAGACACTTTGGATCTACTGTGTTCTTCTTAAGCATCATCTATATAGATGTTTAATTAGTAAACTAATTAGACATTTTAGAAATATATCTACACTGTAAATCTGATTATAAAATATAGAAAATAACATTTTTACAGTAGTTTTCTTTGTTTTTTTTTACAGACATTATCTGTAAAATAACAAGCAAGCAAGACAAATTAGTTATTTCTCATTTTTGTAAAGAAAAGGGAACTATATTGATTATACTGTTTTTTTCTGCTTTCTTAAATTACATTAAAATGTAAAATGACATGAATTATCTGTAATTAAGTATGAGGCTCATTATATAAATGTTTATGTCCATGTACTTTTACATTCAAACTCTGTAACCTAATTTATGGAAAATAATTCTGCATTTTCACAGTAATTTTCTGTTTTTTTAAAACTGTATATAAATCTCTGTAAAATTACATATATATTTGTAAAGTGGCCAAAAACACAACTCCAAATGAATGCTAATGCTACACTGTGTAAGAGTTAGACAACAGCTTGTTAATGTGTCATGAATTGCTCTTCAACAGGTCCAATCTGTTGAACTTGTTTGAATTCATTAGCTGCTGTGGTCTTTGTGTGTAGCTCCTCTGTGTGAACCTGAGAGTTATCGTCATGTTGGTGACTGTACCAAGACTTAATGCAGAAACACAAACACAAAGCTGTCTGTGGAGCAGCCGGGCATGACGCTAAAGATGACCCCAGGGCGAAGGGGGTGACGTGAAAATCACTAGAAAGAGACGTGAAACAGGTCGTCTGTCATCGTTTTGAGCCCGATCAGTTACTCGTTTTTGTTATGCCATAGATTCATATAAAGGACAAATGCATGCCGTTATAATAAGGACACTGTGTACTGTGGGAGCGAGATAAACACTCATAACTAGGCCAATCTCTGCTGCATTTACAGTATGTGGGTTCAAATACTTCACAGAGATACAGTGTCTCTCAAACAAGTCGCCGTCTTTGCCTTTTCTCTCTGTAATGATCTCACTCCTCTGATTAGAGCGTATCGCTCATAGTAATCACGATAATCATCCCTCCATCCATCTTTCCATTATCTGTTCATAACGTAACCGATCCGTCCGCCAATCTGTACGTCTGTCCGTGCATCCATCCCTCCCTCCGTCACGTCCGTCTGGTCATCTGTCTTCTCTTTTGTCCTGATTCAACCTCTCAAACCGGGTCTGGTCTCAGGATTTTATCAGGCTGTGTGTGTGTGTGTGTGTGTGTGTGTGTGTGTGTGTGGTCCAGACCGGCGTTGTAAAGCGTCCTGCTAGTTGTAGAGTTATGTAACAAAGCTTTGCTTTCACTGCATGTATGCTGCTGTCAGCTCTGTTGCTCAGCTCGCAACAGCCACATATCGTGTGTGTGTATGCTTGTGTGTGTGTGTGTGTGTGTCTATTTTTAAGCCTGAATCCATATGGTGCGTATGTGTGTGTGTCTCATTAAGAGAGACCGGACCGACCCCCCTTGTTCTACGTGACTCAAAGTGCATTGATGGCATTGATTTCAATTTCAGGGTTGATTCGAACGCGTTCACGTGACGCAAAGAGGCTCAAAATTCAAATTTCAGCTTTTCACTGCAGTCAAGTGAAACACTTAAGATAGACAGCCATGCTATGGCTGGACGGTGATGTCGGACAGTCCATCCATCCATCACGTTGGTCCCAACCACGGACAGTATAAAGAATGGACGATGTATCCGCGACATCGCCCATTTTGAAGCTCAGTTTGGCGTCTTCAACCAAAACATCTCAACAGCTGCTGGTTGGACTGGCAAACTCTTCTGTACAGACGTTCATGAAGCCTGAGGAGCGCCAACACGAGGTTCACATTTGTGGTTTTGAGATGATTTGCCCTAAAATTGAGTACAAACATTCATGCTCCCCGGAAGCTTCAGTGGCAGTTCGTGCCACTGAAGCTTCTGGGGAGCATGAATGTTTGTGCTGAATGCTGAAGAGTCTTGTCTAGATGAGGAAAAACTAAACTGGGTCTTCAGGAGGTTTGTGAAGGTAGAGAGGGACGCCCCTGATCTGGTAGGAACTGGTAGGACGTTCCACCAACGGGGAACAACAGGCGAGAAAAGGTAACATATGTCAAGAACCGGAGACTACTTTGCAGGCCCGTCAGGAGGACGTTAGAGATGAACACAGCCTGGATCAGGAGCTGGGGAGCATGTTGAGGCAGGTAAGGTCGCCAACCAAAGGTGACGTGGTATTAGCCTCCTACACTACTGCAGTGTGAATCTTTTGTTCTGCGGTGTCTATCGAGTGTTCACGGTATGTTTAAGAGAGGAAACAGAGGATGGAGACACTTTGTTTTTAACAGGACTTGTTACTCGGGAGCTGCTGTCCTCCGTCCCTCTAACCTTTCACTCATCCCTTAAGACTGCGTGGCCTGAATTGAAGGCCTCCAAATGCACAGCGTGTCCTCGTGTCGCTGAAGTGAGGGCGGAAAGAGAAGACGAGGAGGACAAAAGACAGAGAGAGGACGAGTCGGGGGAAGAAAATTAGAGATTAGAGATGGAGAATCATCTTCAAAGCCTGTCCTGATGTAACCCCGCAGAAGAAAGGCTGACCTGAGAGGACCTCTAGACAAACTCCTCCGGTTGAACATCGATCATGTCTGTAGCCGCCATTGGCCTGTCATGCCAAACCGAGCCCCCAAAACACCCACAATGCATCTGCCCGTGTGTGTCTTACCTCCATCGGAGTACGTCTCTGTTCCATATCCGTCCTGGAGCCCGTTGTTCCACGTCCCCTCGTACTTCCCGCTCGTCCCCGTGCTCTCCCGCAGGCCGTAGCGTCCCTTAAAGCCGTGCGTCCACTCGCCCTTGTACACCCAGCGGCCTTTATTCTCAACGCCCACGCCATGTCTCTTGCCCTGAGCCCAGGTGCCCTGATAGGTGTTCCCGCTCGGCCAGGTGTAGACGCCCAGCAGCTCGAAGCCGTGCGCCCAGGACCCGCAGTACTCCCCCTGGCCCTTGGGTCCCGTGCAGATCCCGTGGCCGTGCGCCTTGCCCTCCTCCCACCCTCCGCAGTATGACCCCCCATCGTCAAAGTTGAACCTGCCGCCAGTGGACATGCATGAAACAGGTCTTGGCAATTCCCCTGAAGCCTCGACAAAAAGAAAAAGAAAAGAAAAAGAAAAGGAAAGGAGGAAGAAGAAGAAGGACAGGTTGGTGCTAGAACCAATCCATGGAGCCGAGTCTGGAGGTCGGTGAGGACAGGGGTGAGGAGGAGGTGGAGGTGGAGGTGGAGGAGAGAGCGGGAGGGAGAGGGAGAGGACTCCCACACAAATCAAACAACGCCACCCTCACCCCTTCGTTCGAGCTGGAGGAGGGAGAAACGAGGCGAACAACAAAACTTCGGCCCCCTCACAGGGGCATCGGGGGTCGTGGTGGGGAAAGGGTCGACGCCGTTCACACCATCCTCTTCGTAGCGTCGGCTAGCACCTCCCGACTTCGACTCTGTGACGGATGCAGGTGAGAGGAGGTGGAGGAGAGCGGGCCCACGGCTGCCATTATCCTCTCTCTCAGCAGGAGTTTGAACCGTCAGGCAGCTCCACCGGTCCTGCCATCGGGCCTGCCTACACAACTCTTCCTCCTACTCCGCTCAGTTGCCTCCTACCTGATGATGCCTCCACCTCTCTCTCAGAGGGGGGGGGGGTGGTGTTAAGAGCCGAGAAGTCTCCCCACGGTGGCAGCCCTTTAAAGCCTCCAAGCCTCCAGCATAGAAGCCACCCTCGGGCGCCTCCTGATCAACACGGCGGCCCGAAAAAACTGAAGCTGGTGACAGCTTTTTGTGTTTGAGTCAGACTTCAGGCTTCAGCATCGAGGCGACACACACACACACACACTCACACACACACTCATGCATGCATAGAGAGAGGGAGAGACAGGAAAATGAGGAAACACATCAGGTAATCTGCTCGGCCGCCTTCTTCTTCTTCTTCTTCTTCTTCTTCTTCTGTCTGTCCTGTGTTGCTGTAGAGCAGCAATGCAGTCTCCTGCTTTATGCAGGCACACACACACACACACACTTTCTGACAGCAAGTGCGCACACACAGACAATGAAAATAAACAACTGAATTGATTAATTTCTCTTCCTCTCTCCTCTCTCTCCCTCTCTCTCGCTCTCAGTCTGTCTGCAGGTCTTTAATCCACTGCGTCCATAAGTGGTTTATCTTCTGCGTGGGTTGCCTTCAGGTTGCCCGCTTTGATGAAATAACATCCATCTACGTGATCCTGTTGCAGTGTGTTGCTGCGTCCTCCTCAGCATCTCCTGCTCGTCTCCATGTTTCCCCTACGGAGCGCCGGGCTGACGCACAGCCTGCCTTCCTGCCTGCTGCTGCTGTCTCAGGTCCTCCGATCTCCTCCTCTCTCCTCCTACGGATGGATCTCAGTATCTCTCTCTCTCTCTCTCTCTCTCTCCCTCTCTCCTGATCTGTGTGTCTCAGAAAATCTGCTCATTAGAGAGGACTGTTCCAATGCAGCCAGCCGACCCCCCCCTCCCGCCCCGCAAACCTGCCCCCCCCCTCCGCCTCCTGCTCAATAGCACACTCCAGCTCTTAAAGAGACACGCGCCCTGCAAAGCGTCGCTCGTCACCTGTAGCTCGTCCTTTGTCCTTTCTTCTCTTTTGGCGTCTCGTCTCGGTCCGAGAGTCTGAACCGGGACCGCGGCGGTGAGGATGCATATTTAAGGTGAACCTTAAAGGTCCAGTGTGTAACATTTAAGGGCGTCTGTTGACAGAAATGGAATATCAGATTCAGAACTCAGATAAGAACTGTTATGTTTATGAGTCTACAAAAGACCAGTCGTGTCACGGCCACTGTTTTTTCCTTTGTGCTTGAACACAGAGGGAGAGGCAAGGGGTTTTCAGTTGATTGCAATCTGAAACTTCACCACTAGATGACGCTAAATTATAGACACTGGACCTTTAAAGTAACAGCTCCAACACGTTCACTACGTTTAGTCGTTGAGCTGGCGCTTTTATCCGAGGTACAGTGCGATAAGGACACGGTAGTGCAGCAATAAGCTGTGCCTGATGGAGTAACCCGTAAATTCCACCGGGCGCGCAGCGTTGCATGTGCGCCGCCATGATCGCCGCAGCGATACGCAGCCGTTCTAGTCAGTGTTTCAAACCCCACCGGCTCCGGTTCAGAAGCGTCCCAGAAGCGGGCCTCCGCTCGGCCTTCTATTTTTGACGGACGCCACGAGCAGCCCGCGTCAATTTAACACAGAGCACCTCGAGCTGACAGGAAGTCAGACACAGAAACAGCATACAGAAGCTGCTGGATTTTCAAAATAAAACACCTCCGTGCAAACTGCCGGTCATAAAAACAGACAAAAGAGAAACAAATGAAGTACGTAGCATATTTCCACATGTAGAAGCATATTTAGAAGAACATGAACCAGGAAAATGACCAAATCTGAGCAAGTAAACAAAGTCTGGAGGGAGAAACGCTTCTGAAACGCTCCCAGTGGGTTTGAAGTCGATGCAGGACGGAACAAAACAGCATCGCAGCTGCGATGTGACGGAGACGTGCCCAGTGGGGTTTCGGGGTTAGGTGTGACCAGGTGAAGGTGTACACATCACTGTAGTAGATAAAATCCCTACGAGGGACAACAGACAACTGCTGTTGTTGTGTGGCAAACTTATTAGCAAACATTTGTCCACCTTATAAATGTAGGAGCAACATTCAGTCTCAGTTTTTGGTCTCCACCAGCTGCTGAAGGAAACATCTGGCTCTGTATCAGCTAAATTATGCGTCGGTATGTTCACAAGCTATAGTTGCTAATCTGAGATGAAATTCTGAAGTTCCCAAACCGGACACCCTCCCTGCGCCGGCTACACCTTGAGATCCCGTCCGTGAACGAAATATCACGAACAGAATCGAGTCCAACACCCGCCGAGAACGTAGACAACTCTCACTTTGGTCGGAGGAAGTAGTTCCCGTCATGTCTGCTACTTCCTGTATTTACAGCTCAGTAGTTGTGCAGCACTTTTTTTTCCATCCGTTAATCTCAGTGTTCCAGATTATTCCACACAGACACAAATTAATCCCATTGAATAAAAAAGCTTCCATAATCAGATTACACAGACATACAGACAAGTCTGAAATTAAGATTACATGTTTTCATTGTTAGTAACAGGTTGTTGATGCCGTGGTTCCTCAGCACAAAGACCTCCTATTGATTAGTTGATATGGACACTGCCAGAAATTTGATCCTTCAGGGAAAACCACACTTAAGTCTGAAATGGATTTTATTTACTTACAGCTCAAAGTTTTGAGGGTAAGAAATCAGTTTCAGTGCTCTTTAAAATGATTGACTGAATTACACCTCCAACTCTGATTCAAATTTATAAATGTACACGTCCACGGTTAGCCATCACGTGTCCGTTATTGGTGCCCATTGAGGAGTTTTAAAGGGAAAATCACCACGAGGCAAAAAAAAAAAAAAAAAAAAAAAAAAAAACGGCTGCTGCGCTGCTGCTCACTGTTGCGTATACGTAATATAACCAATACACCATTTTATGTTGTTGCAATGCAACACTGTAGAAAAGCAAAGCTGGGAGCCGGGTGTGTGAATTTTTCATTTATAGTATGACGCTGACCTGTGGACGGTTTGTGCTGCGTTTTAGACGCAAACATTTGCACAAAGGAGCAAACTGGATACCTGAATCCTTCCTGCTGGCTGCCTGCACAGATGAATGGCACAAAATAATCTACTGGAGGTTTGAAGCACTCTAAAAATGCATTCATTGTTTCGCCTCCATCTCTTTCGTACAGATTGTGTATTCATAGTTTTCGTGGCGTGGAGCCCTGGAGGGCAAAATAACGTTCTAACATGAAAACGTACACGGACGACCAACGGACAGAAGACGGCTGTGAATTTCAGCCCACGGATATTTAGATCACGTCTACAGAAAAGGAAAACAAAGATGACATGAACAAGCTGATGCAAGTTTTGGCCACTTGTAGCTCGGCGCAGTATTTCAACCAATGAGGACGGCAAAGTGAAATAAGAGCTCCACTTTGATGATCTACGTATCGTATATTCATGGAGAACATCTCACCTTACGCTGCCACCAGGGTGAAAGACGTATAGACAGTTATATATGTCGTAGTCATTAATGCTGCCATTCGGAGTCTTTAGAAGCACAATGGGCCAGTGCACTTTGTGGTGCGCTCCATGGCCAAAGTCCAAAGGCAAAGCTCTCAATTTTCCAGTCCATCTACGTTCCAACCCTCACCTCTGCTCATGAGCTTTGGGTAGTGACCGAAAGAATAAGATCACGGATACAAGCGGCCAAAATGTGCTTCCTCCACCGGGTGGCCGGGCTCAGCCTTAGAGATAGGGGGAGGAGGTGGTTGAACAACTGATGAGGATGCACCCACCCCCTGCCGGCATTCCGCCTTCCTTTGGAGGTGTCCCGGGCACGTCCAACTTGGAGAAGACCCCGGGGCAGACCCAGAAGCTGCTGGAGGGACTACATAGCCCATCTAGCCTGGGAACGCCTCGGGATCCTCCAGGAGGAGCTGGAATGTGTTGCTGGGCAGAAGGACGTCTGGAGCTTCCTGCTAAACCTGCTGCCACCATGACGAGGAAGAAGATGGATGGATATAAGCTACTAAAAGTCGAATAAGTAGACCTTGATGAAGACAGTTGTAAACTTCGTATTATATTCTATTATAAGTGTCTTGCATTGATACAGCGTCACACGACGTGAAAATGTTCAGTTCTACATTATCCGTTACCCACATGTGGCTCAACGTACCCCTCATCAGGGGCAAGTTGAGCTCAAGACCTCAAGTAAAACTCCCCCCGCTGTCCCCCCATGTGTGTTTGGCTCGACTCTCGGATGTTATGTTGCAGCAAAAGTTGAGGTTGAGTTGAGGTTTCAGTTTGTTTTTTTTTCAGCTGAACCTGCATTGTTTCGTGTTTCGCTCAAATAAACAAAAGGGCTGCAAATTTGCCACTGAATCATGCGGTCTATTTTTATTCATCAACAGACAGCCGATGTACCGACTGTACAGTTAGCTTGCAAACCTATGCACTGACAGCAAGTGTGTCCGTCTGTCTCAACCGTCGCCTCTGCACATTTGTGATTTAACTCGGGGAAATTTTTGCTTTGCTTAGGTCCAAACATTTTTCAGCTTGTGTCAACGTGTCGCACCAGCTGAATTTGCTAACTGCATCCACTGATCCAACCACATGACCCTGCAGGCCTCGAGCCGTTCCTAAGTTTGAAGTGTGAAGCAGAAACAGTCATAGTACCATTTCCATTTGACTGTATTAGTCTTTACATTGTCATTTAGTCATTTAGCTGACGCTTTTATTCAAAGCGACTTACAGGGAGCAATTTGGGGTTCAGTATCTTGCCCAAGGACACTTCGACATGCAGACTGGAGGAGCCGGGGATTGAATCACCGATCTGATTAGTGGACGACCCGCTCTACCTCCTGAGCGACACCAGCCCCTAACCTCTTGGTACACATGTTTGGGTTTTTTCTTTTTACCTTTTTTTTATATTTTTTTGCACTGGTTGCGTTTTTTCTGCCCTGTGTCATTCACAATTGTAAATGCCTTGCTCAAGGGAATCTCAGTGGTAGTTGAGGGAGTTAACAGCCCCTTCCTCCACCATGGACCTACTTATTTGAGGCTTTTGTGCCAGTGTGGATCGCTTGACTGATGCTTAGATCTCAGTGTGGCAGTAAGGAACGCCAAATGTCACTCAAACTATTATTTCAGATTAACCCCCCGATCACAATGCCCCTTCCTCTCCTACACTTCTACAGCTGTCCTGTCGCTGTTATTGTCCTTGTCCTTCTGTCTGCCAGTGTCTGGGAAAGCTAAGCCAATTCCAGCCCAGATTACAGTAATAAAATCACTGTGAGGATTGAGGATTAAGGCTTAGGCCTCTAAACACACTGGTAGTAGAGAGGGAGGGTGGATGGAGGGTGGAGGGTGGAGGAGCAGGTGAGCAGGTTCAGGAACAGTTCGTGTGATTTCCTGACCACAACAAAGAGATTATAGACGTTAGTAACACAAGAGGCACGCTCACAAATCCATGACATCATTTAACGGAGTCAAGAAGGCACTGACACAATCGTGGATAACGGTTACTGGGTCATCGTACAAATACATTCAGTCATTTAGTCGAAGCTTTTATCCAAAAAGGGAAACAATCGAGGTAGAGGGGGACAGATGTATCATGTCCAGTTGTTGGTAGTGTTGTAGAGGAGGTCCTCTCTGAAGAGCTGGAGGTCTTCAGGAGGTTTGTGAAGGTAGAGAGGGACGCCCCTGATCTGGTAGGAACTGGTAGGACGTTCTACCAACGGGGAACAACAGACGAGAAAAGTTTGGATTGTCCTGAGCGTACGGGTGGCAGAGCCAGGCGTCGTTCATTGGAGGAGGTAACATATGTCTGTATGAGGACGTTCAAGAACCGGAGACTACTTTGTAGTCAGCGTTACAGATTCGAATTTAATGTGGGCTGCTACAGGTAGACAGAGGAGCTCCATGATTGAAGAGCAGGCGAGCCGCCACGTTCTGGATCATCTGAAAGGGTTTCACTGTGCAGGCTGGGAGGCCCGTCAGGAGGACGGTAGAGATGAACACAGCCTGGATCAGGAGCTGGGGAGCATGTTGAGTCAGGTAAGGCCTGACTTTTCTGATGTTGTGAAGAGCGAAGCGGCACGACCAGGCAACTGAGGCTACCCTCATAGGGGCGAGACATAGGGAGTCAATTTTGATGTTGATGTCATGGTGTATAGTTGGTTTGTCTGGGAGCATCAGTTCAGTTTTTGAAAGGTTCAGCTGGAGGTGGTGTGCCTTCAAACATGTAGATATGTCTGAGAGGCATTCAGAGATCAGTGCAGAGACCGAGGGGTCGTCAGGTGCTGCCCCAAGCGAAGGAGTTCAAGTATCTCGGGGTCTTGTTCTAAGTGATGGGAAAATGGAGCTGAGTCTGAGGGCAAAGTTCTCGATCTTCCAGTCCATCTACGTTCCAACCCTCACCTCTGGTCATGAGCTTTGGGTAGTGACCAAAAGAATGAGATTGTGGATACAAGCGGCCGAAATGAGCTTCCTCCACCGGGTGGTCGGGCTCAGCCTTAGAGATACGGTGAGGTGCTCGGACATCCGGAGGGAGCTCAGAGTAGAGCCGATGCTCCTTCATGTCGAAAGGGAACACCTGAGGTGGTTCAAGCACATCCAACTGGGAGGAGACCCCTGGGCCAGACCCTGAACCTGCTGGAGGGACTACATAACCCATCTAGCCTGGGAACGCCTCGGGATCCTCCAGAAGGAGCTGGAACGTGTTGCTGGGGAGAAGGACGTCTGGAGCGCCCTGCTGCCACCGCGACCTGACCCCCGGATAAGACCTCAATGTTGGATCAGACTATGACAAAGTTAAATCTGAGATAGGGTCGCGTCCATCTTGTCCGTCTGCTCAAAAGGAAGTTCAGCGTTGGGATGAGAAGTTCTGGACACTCTGATATCCGGCAGCCAAAAGTGACTCAGTTCTTTTACATAAAAAGACTTTTATTCACACCGAGTCTGACAATTTATTCCTGCGTTATAATGTACAGCAAGTTCAGGAGAAGCCAGAAATATCCTCTCGTCTCAGCCTGAAGTACCCGTATTCTACAAGTTTCTCTCTCTGACACACGACAGACGTATCTCTGACGATTACATGCTACGTGCCTCCACGTCAGCAGAGTGCCCAAAAAAATCTCTTTAGTTATTTATAAAATCTTTTTTTATCCCCGATTTAAAATAAAAAAAAGAAGAAGGGGGTCGCAGAAGAAAAAGAGGGAGAAGAGGGGCTGCGAAGGAGGAGAGGAAGGCAGCCTCGTCCTCATCCATCTCTCCTCTATTATTCATTAGCCTCCTCTCATCCCTCGTTCAGCATGCTGATGGAGGATAAAATAGGTCACCGAGGGATAGGCTGGTGCTCGCACGTTGACTGATGTCTTCCCTCACACATCGTGCACTCATCCCCTCCTCCATCCGTGCATCCCTCGCTCCCTCCTCCACCTCCTCTCCCTTTTTTTTCCTGCCACCACCACTGTCTTGTCATCATTCCCACCTCCTCCTCCTCCTCCTCTTCCTCCTCCTCTCTCCATCCCTCTGATGATTCCTGAATCGTTCCTCACCTTCCTCTCCTCACATCCTCCCTCTGGCTCGTTGTAGAGGAGTAAAACTCAAAGACAAAGGACATGTGTTGCTGCTAGCTATCTGCAGGGGGCACACCAAACCATCATATCTATCATGTATGATATCTGTGTCCTGCTACAGAAAGAAAATGTAAAACAACCTCCAAATATGTACAAATATCTACCATAATATAACGTCTGTTAACTCCTGTTGATCTACTCTGACCTGTGATCAGGTGAATGGTGTCTCTGTCATTCGTACGTCTGTTCTCACACTATGTAACTTTGGGCTCCGGGTCGGGAGAAGTACGTAACGCTTTACGGCACTAAGTCACACACCACCAACTATTTCACTGATTTTGGTGAAACTGGATCATATTTTATGGAGAAAATGTTTTCTGGTTTTCCCTCTGATGTCCTCCGGCTGCTCCGCCTCAACTCTCTGTGATTTACAGAGTTTCCTGATGGACAGTGAAGTAAACTGCTGACAACTGTAGCTGCTGTTAGCTCATATTAGCTCAGTTTGTTAGCCGGGCTGCCCGGACTGTGAGCTCAGAGCACCGAGGGAGTGTTAGTGTTTGTACCACAGGCGTTTTGGACCACCACCATCATAGTTCTTCTCTTTTTAATCTCATGGGTGCTGTAAGATTCTGTTGTGACAGAGATCCTGACCCACAGTGCGTCATGGGAAGTGACAAAGACATTTACCGACCCTACCGGCTCTCACTGTCACCGTTTATTTCCCTCGTTTCCAAAGTTTCCAAAGACTCAACCTACAACACCGCTGTGAGAAGTTATAAAGTCATCGAGTTCATCATGATCATCATCAGTAAACAGACAGACCTACTCAGCTCAGAGACGGAGGCTGCTTCCCCGTGAAGTGAGCCGTAGAGTCCGTGTTGAGGACTGACCGGGTCACGGAGACTTTTAGCTCGAAATTCACCAAAAACACGACGACCACATCAGAAAGTAACGTCTTATTTCAGTCGGACACAAACCAAATTAAACTTCTCTCTGTCATTATTTTGCAGCACAGACTGAAGTCAGACTCAGACGTAGAAGTCCGTGGAAAGACGACTATCCAGTGTTTTGAATTTGGACTGCAGTACCAATGTTTTAACCGCTAGATGTCACTGTTACACACAGAGATACATATTGTTTCCTTTGAGTTATTTTATTGAAAGTGGATGAAAACCGTGAACTCACACATGGAAAACAGTCTGTATATTCATGTTTCACATGATCAGAGGTGTTAAAGTTATGTTCATTATGCTCAAACGACATGTTTTAAAAAAGATATTTTACACACACATTCACACTCACACTCAGCCACAGACAGTTTGGCGTGTCCCACCACTACTGATCTTCATAGAAGACTTTGGCCATGGCGAGGCCGACCTTGGCGACCTTTTTGTCCTTGGCGTCGGGGCCCATGTTGGAACGTGCCAGTCCAATCCAGTACTGCTCTGTACGGGCCTGGTAATCCGTCACCGTCTCTCCGTCCTGCACTGCGGGGTGTTGTTCTTCATCTGGAAACACAGCGTCAGGTAGAGAGGTTAAAGGTTTAACATCACGCTAACTTGCGGTCATCTCACCACAGAGGTGCCCCAGGGCTCGGTGCTGGGGCCCCTTCTCTTCGCTCTTTACCCCACCTCTCTGGCTTCTCGAATCACTGCTATGCAGATGACACTCTGCTCTATCTGTCATTTCCTCCTGACGACCACTCGGTCTCTGCACGGATCTCTGAATTCTTCTCAGACATATCTACATGGATGAAGGCACACCACCTCCAGCTGAACCTCTCAAAAACTGACTCCCTACGTCTCGCCCCTACCGGGGTAGCGAGAAACGTAGGAGTCATGATCAATGACCAACTAACCTTCTCATCACGTTGCCTCGGTTGGCTGACATACTGGCCAATCAGCTGATATCAGTCACTATACTGGCATGGTTAGATTAAATACATGTAGGTATTTAGCAGCTACAGGACTGACAGCAGATCAGATGAACTTTATACCGACATTATTTTAATGTTCAGCAGGTCCTGATCTCAGTCCTGAGTTCATTGTAAGTCAAAGAAAGAGACAGGACAATCCCTTGCCTTCCTCATCCTCGCTTTCCTCCTCAGACTCGTCCTCCTCTTCCTCCCCTTCTGCTCCTTTCACCTCCTCTTCCTCCTCCTCCTCATCGTCCTCTGACTCAGACTCTTCCAGCCACTCCTGCGTCTCTGTGGAGAAACAATCATAAATCCAAATGAAACCTCGTCATCATCCTGCGTCACAAGACCGATCAGCTGTTTTTTTACGACAGGTTTCAGATCTTTTACACTCACTCGGGTCCATTTCGACCAGAACCTCCCACTGCTCCATCTTGTGGAGGTCGAGGCAGTAGAAGTCGTTCAGAGTGAACTGGCGGTCGCCGACCTCGAACATCCCGCCGTACAGGAAGAGCTTGCCCTGACGCGCCGTTGCCATGGCGCTGGACCTCTGGCATGGCTCCACTAGGGGGGCCGAGGCTGAACACGAGGGGTTAAAAACACGCGATTCAGACTATATGTAACATTTCAAATGAATTCAGTGTGTGTGTGTAATCTTACCATCGTCCTCCTCCTCCTCCTCCTCTTCCTCGTCCTCTTCCTCCTGAGCTCCAGGGATCACTTCCTTGATGGTCATCACGGTGCCGTCCTCGGTGACGATCTCCTTGATGACCTCGGTGGGTGCTTGTGGTGCCTCCTCCCCTTCCTCCTCCTCCTTCTCTGCTCCCTCCTCCTCCTTCTTCCCCCTCCGTCGTTTCTTCTTCTCCGACTTGTTTCCCTGAACGGACGCAAACAAAACAATAAACCATCGCCGACAGCAGTCCGAGCTGTAAATCACCGCTTCATGTTGTAATGGTTTGGTCACACGGCAGAGGAGCTAGTCAAGAGTTTGACGGACGAATGATTGAGCTGAACTACCGAACAGGCCTCAACTATCGTCTGTTAACGTCTGTTTGTTAGCTGGGCTGACTGGACTGTGAACGACTCACAAAAATACCAATTTCTACACAGTGTTGCTTTAAGAAATAAGTTAAGTTAGAGTTATCTGGAATTTCAAGAAACTGGAAATAATTGTGACAAAACTACACAACATTTCTACAAAGCTAGAGATGAAAAGACGATTGTACAGTTGGTGTCTGACTTGTTTAACACAGAACGGACCCGGCCATGGCTTCCACTTGATTCGTTAGTGCACACACTGAAGCTCAGGTGACCTGAACGACTCGGTTGTAGTTCCGTGAAGATGTTTTGACAGTTGTTGAGGTCACCTGAGCTCCGGTGTGGATGACGGTCGTTGGAGTCACATCTGGTCTCATGTCACTCCAACGACCATCATCCACAACTGTCGTCAGAGTCGTTAAAGTCACCTGACGACCATCATCACCTGTGGACGATGGTCGTCAGGTGACTTTAACGACTCTGACGACAATCGTCACAGCAACAACGAGCACTAACGAACCAAGTGAAACTATGGCCGGGCCAACGATCCTCCCTAGACTAAATACTCGGATCTCCACATCAGTCAGTCAGAACTGAAGAAGCTTTGTGGATCAGAGGTGAAACATCTTCAGAGCTCTACAACCAAGTCCAGTTGCTCCAGATTGAACCCTTCTTGAAGAAAGATGACTGAGAACCTTCACAAACGTCTAGAATAGACAAACATTCATGCAGCAGCTTCACGTCCTCGTAGCTCACCCTGAGGACGCCAGGAAACCAGCGGTTCTTCACCGTGTCGTACAGGTAGAGGTCGTTGTAGAAGTCGCCCTCCAGTGACTCCTCCTCCTCTTCGTCACATACCCCACCAAACAGCACCGCCCGCCCTGCCGGGCCCACCGCCAGGGAGAAACCAGAGCGAGGAGGGGGCTTGCTACCAGACGGGTTCAGCCTCGACCACAACCACTTCTCTGGAGGACAGAGAACGTCACAAAACATCAGCTGGAGGATTTCTATTTGTGTTTATCGCTCTGTCATCTCTGACAATCAAATGTTTTTGTACCTTGGCCGTCTTTTCCTTCTCGCTTCAGGAGAAACATGTCGGAGTGGATGGTCCCCTTCTCGACATCCTTCTTCACCCTCTAGATGAACACAGTGATGAGGTGGACTTCAGATCACGTAAAGTAAGACTGTATCGGTACAGGACGGACACTTACCACTTTAGAGTATCCCCCGTAGATGATGACACCTGTGCCGTCGGGCGTGGAGGTCATCTGACAGGCCGAGCGCGGGGCAGGGGCGGTGCCTGATGGAGCAAGGCGCGACCAGGTGAAGGTGTCCAGGGAGAAAGAGTAGACGTCATTGTAGTAGATGAAATCCCTACGAGGGGGGGATGACAGACTTATAAGCAAACATTTGTGTTTGTAAGAACAACATTCAGCCTCAGTTTTTGGCCGAGGCAACAAAAAGGTCGTTTAGACTGACTGTGGAGGTTTGACCGGTCTGAGCGTCTGATTGGTGGCTGCAGGATGTGTTGTTTCATAGTTTTGATGCCTTCAAAGTTATACATATAAATATAAATAAAGATTGAGAAGGTGTGTTCAAACCTTCGACTGGTTCCCACCTACCTGGTGCTCTCGTGAAAACCTCCAAACACCAGCAGCTGTTTCTTGCTGAGGACCATCCGGTGACCACTGCGACCTGACGGACCACCGGGCGCCCTGAAAAACACAACACGGGATCATGTTAGAGCACGTCCCATTCATCATCATCATCATCATCAGCTTCTTCTTCGACGTCGTTGTCTTCTTAAATTACAGGACAGATTTAATACAAACAGTATTTCTGGTCACAATCAGACTGCTTGTTATTTTCCAGCCGTGTGTTGATCATCGCGTCACATCGTCTATTTTTATTTGCACTTTTTCGTACGTACTTGATGTTCTCCCAGGTGTGTGTAGCCAAGTGCAGCACCCAGAGGTCCTTGTAGTGGTAGAACTGTTCCCCGTTCGGAGAGGCAAACTCTCCACCAAACACCCAGAGCTGACCGCCACCCTGGGGAACTACCACCGCCTAAAGGAGAGGGGGGAAGGAAGGAAGGAAGGAAGGAAGGGAGGGAGGGAGGGAGGGAGGAACAAAGAGGAGGGACAGAGTGAGATAAAGAGGTTTGATGTCCTCGGATTTAATTGGTTTTCGTGCTTCAGCCCTGATGACATTGTTGATAAGTTTCCTCTCGTCTGTGCTGCAGCAGTCTGCCCCCTTGTGGTTCAAATGAAGAATCGCAGGACAGCCAGTGAGACCAGCATCTATCACATAAAGCTGTAACCAGGGGCCATTTGATTATTACTCCTCACCTGACCTCTGCTTACCTGGACGTGGTGCTACGTAACTAAAACGGCTCTCTACTGCTCTCGTGGAAACAAATAGAGGACGAAGTGGCGTCAAACATCACGTAAAATGTCATTTTGAGGCTTGAAGATGCTCGCTGTGGGCGTACCTGGTGAGAGCAGCGTGGCGGAGGAGGGTTGGGGATCTCTGATTTGACCCAGCTGTTCTTCTTTATGTTGTAGAAAAACAGGTCGTTGTACAGGTACGTCTGCAAAAAAAAAAAAAAACATGTCGGTATCCACCTGATCACCTGCTCATCTGTCTTTCAGTTTTTTTTGTTTTCTACCTTCTTCCCGTTGAAGAACTCTCCTCCAAACAGGATGAGTTCGTCTTTCTCAGGATGTGCAGAGAGAGACGCACTCAACCTGAAAAACAGAAGAACACAAGACGCGTCCGCGATGTTAGAGCTGCAACGATGAGTCGATTCATTGATCGGTTAGTAGCTGAAGTTAGCAGCGTGGATCTGAGGACGCCAGCGTTGATCTGTCTTCATGTCACCCTCAGGATGATTTGTCATCGTTCTGTGATCCTCTGAACCTTCATCTATCTACAAGTGAGCGATCTGATGAGTTTATATTCATGTTGTGATCTCAGGTGTCCACGATCTGTTTAATGTTTGTCTGATTTCTGTTTCCAAACTTTATAATTTCAAAGACCAGCCGATCTGTGCTAGAAGACGTCAACTATCTAAATTAAGAATAATCGCTTGGGCTGTTAGGGGACCTGGTTCATGCACTGTGGTTGTGCCCAAAGGTTCGGCCTCTTTGGACCAGGATCCATAAGTACATCTTAGAGAGAGATAGCGGGGACAGACTACAACCTCTGTCCTGAACTCTAAAGTTATCAACCACACGGTCAAACCTTTAGCTAACTGGTTCCAGACATGCAAGCATGATCGGCAAACATAATAATGAGAAAGTGGAAAGATGCTGCAGGCCGGTTATTTCAGGAACGGGTCTCAGAACTGAGTAAGGTGGCGGCCTTTGAGAAGATATCATACAGTCTGACGAGAGAAGTACAATGAAACTCATTAATGGACTCATCCAGACTCGCTGGTTTTGTTTTTCCTACCTTACTGCTGTTAATCTGTATTCCATCTACCTGTGTCAACAGATTATCTGTACTTGTAATGTATGTAGGATGAAGGTGGTGAGGTCGGGTCACTTGGCCTCTTTAATTTGTTTTGTGGTGGAAGTCGCTTCTATTTGTATTGTAAAACAAAATAATAAAATATAAGTCTAAAAAAAAAAGAATAATCACTTGGAGTCATTTTATACAAAACAAATCCTCAACAAGCTCAGCTTCTCAGGTGTGAATATTTTTTGGTTTCTTTAGTTCTCTATGACACTGAGGAATGTGAATTTTGAGATTTTAATGGACCAAAAATCTAATTAACCATTAATTAATCGATATTGAAGATACTCTGTATGATTCTACAGTAAGTTCGCTCAGCTGCTCGTCCTCATATTTTCATTCGTCCAGTGACTGAGTACAGTCTGAAGTATCTCAGATGTGCGTTTTGTAGTCCAACTTCTGAACTTTGTAGTTTTTCCACAGACACGTCAGTAACATCCGCTGTCACATGACGTCGGCTCATGTGAAGTGCACTCACTGCAGAACATGTTTCATGTTTCATGTTTCTTTGTTGCTAACGGAGACGACGGAGCTGAAACAAAGTGACGCTGTCTTCTCACCTCGGTGACGGAGGTGGACACGTCGACTCTACGACCTGAGTCTTCTTCGCATCCAGATTCTGGAACTCTGCGATGAGAGCCTCCAAATCCTCCTGGAGACAGACGAGGACAGAGGAAAGGATGAGAGGCAACAAGGAGAGAAGGAAGGATGAGAGGCAACAAGGACAGAGGGAAGGATGAGAGGCAACAAGGACAGAGGGAAGGATGAGAGGCAACAAGGAGAGAAGGAAGGATGAGAGGCAACAAGGACAGAGGGAAGGATGAGAGGCAACAAGGAGAGAAGGAAGGATGAGAGGCAACAAGGACACAAGGAAGGATGAGAGGCAACAAGGACCCAAGGAGGGATGAGAGGCAACAAGGAGAGAAGGAAGGATGAGAGGCAACAAGGACAGAGGGAAGGATGAGAGGCAACAAGGAGAGAAGGAAGGATGAGAGGCAACAAGGAGAGAAGGAAGGATGAGAGGCAAGGATGAGAGGCAACAAGGAGAGAAGGAAGGATGAGAGGCAACAAGGACAGAGGGAAGGATGAGAGGCAACAAGGAGGGAAGGAAGGATGAGAAGCAAGGATGAGAGGCAACAAGGAGGGAAGGAAGGATGAGAGGCAACAAGGATAGAAGGAAGGATGAGAGGCAACAAGGACACAAGGAAGGATGAGAGGCAACAAAGACAGAGGAAAAGATGAGAGGCAACAAGGAGAGAAGGAAGGATGAGAGGCAACAAGGACAGAGGCAAGGATGAGAGGCAACAAGGAGGGAAGGAAGGATGAGAGGCAACAAGGAGAGAAGGAAGGATGAGAGGCAACAAGGACACAAGGAAGGATGAGAGGCAACAAAGACAGAGGAAAAGATGAGAGGCAACACGGAGAGAAGGAAGGATGAGAGGCAACAAGGACAGAGGCAAGGATGAGAGGCAACAAGGAGGGAAGGAAGGATGAGAGGCAACAAGGAGAGAAGGAAGGATGAGAGGCAACAAGGACACAAGGAAGGATGAGAGGCAACAAAGACAGAGGCAAGGATGAGAGGCAACAAGGAGGGAAGGAAGGATGAGAGGCAACAAGGACAGAGGCAAGGATGAGAGGCAACAAGGAGGGAAGGAAGGATGAGAGGCAACAAGGAGAGAAGGAAGGATGAGAGGCAACAAGGACACAAGGAAGGATGAGAGGCAACAAAGACAGAGGCAAGGATGAGAGGCAACAAGGAGAGAAGGAAGGATGAGAGGCAACAAGGAGAGAAGGAAGGATGAGAGGCAACAAAGACAGAGGCAAGGATGAGAGGCAACAAGGAGGGAAGGAAGGATGAGAGGCAACAAGGAGAGAAGGAAGGATGAGAGGCAACAAGGACACAAGGAAGGATGAGAGGCAACAAAGACAGAGGCAAGGATGAGAGGCAACAAGGAGAGAAGGAAGGATGAGAGGCAACAAGGAGAGAAGGAAGGATGAGAGGCAACAAAGACAGAGGCAAGGATGAGAGGCAACAAGGAGGGAAGGGCATGAGCATGAACAGTACAGACATGAACACACAGAGTGTGTGTGTGTGTGAGTGTGTGTGAGTGTGTGTGTGAGTGTGTGTGTGTGTGAGTGTGTGTGTGAGTGTGTGTGTGTGTGTGTGAGTGTGTGTGTGTGTGTGTGTGTGTGTACCTCCTCTCGTTTGGACCTCTTCGACACCTTCTTCTCCATCTTGTTCGCGGTCTTCTCGGCTCCCTTCACCTTCTTCTCTTTCTTACCTTTCTTGCCCATGACTGCTGCTGAGCCTGAGGCGGGAAACTCTGAAACTCTTTCCCGCGGTGTCACATGGAAGTCCAAACAAACGCACGTGCAGACACACCGAAGCGTTTTCCTCTCACAACCCACCGGGGATTTACTTCCGGCAACAGACGTACAAACGTCAGCACAGCGTGCAGACGTCACAGCGCCCTCTGGCGGGTCGGAGGACGTCCCGCCTAAACTTTGACTTTCTAAACTATAAAGTGGATAAAAATGTTCTCACACTGAAGACAACACGCCCAGAGTTCATTATCCTAAAGGTCTGACGGCACCTGAATGCAGCACGCTGTCCCCTGAACGTGTCATCTTCACCTCTTCTCTCAGATGATGGTACGGAAGCCCAAAGAGGTCATACAATCATACATTTTATTTTGTCAGATGAGTCACACACACCACCAACTATTTCACTGATTTTGGTGAAACTGGATCATATTTTATGGAGAAAATGTTTTCTGGTTTTCCCTCTGATGTCCTCCGGCTGCTCCGCCTCAACTCTCTGTGATTTACAGAGTTTCCTGATGGACAGTGAAGTAAACTGCTGACAGCTGTAGCTGCTGTTAGCTCATGTTAGCTCAGTTTGTTAGCTGCTGTTAGCTCATGTTAGCTCAGTTTGTTAGCTGCTGTTAGATAATGTTAGCTCAGTTTGTTAGCTGCTGTTAGCTCATGTTAGCTCAGTTTGTTAGCTGCCTGTTAGCGAATGTTAGCTCAGTTTGTTAGCTACTGTTAGCGAATGTTAGCTCAGTTTGTTAGCTGCCTGTTAGCGAATGTTAGCTCAGTTTGTTAGCTACTGTTAGCGAATGTTAGCTCAGTTTGTCAGCTGATGTTAGCTAACGTTAGCTCAGCTTGTCAGCTGCTGTTAGATAACGTTAGCTGAGTTTGTCAGCTGCTGTTAGCTAACGTTAGCTCGGTTTGTCAGCTGTTGTTAGCTAATGTTAGCTCAGTGTGTGTGTTGGGGACGTGGAGCCAGAGCCAGTGTCGTGCCAGAACCGGAGCTATAGGCAATACATAAGTTAGTCAATCATGAATCACGTTAGCTGCTCATTTGGTAAGACCACCGGGGAGTGTTTACCACAGGCACTTTGGACCACCGGGAAGAAGAAGAAGAAGAAGAAGAAGAAGAAGAAGAGGAGGTTTACAGGAATACTGACAGGAAGCTGAGGCAGTGTTGTGCCAGAACAGGAGCCGGGCAAGTAACGGTACCGTAACTGGGCTCACACAGAGGAGTAATGACAGAGAACAGACTGAAGAGGATGTTTCGTGTTGTTGTTGACCTCGCTTGATGTTTGGCTGTTTATGCTGTATATGTTTCACATATTACAAAATATATACGCACATGTGCGTGTATATGTAGGTCATGTACTGTATGACCTCACACAGTAACTAATTAACACAGTTTTTTTGCTGAGGGTCTGTGTATGTGTTTGAATACACGTGTCCATTTGTCTTCAGCGTATGTGGAATGTCACGGAGAGAGACGACAGGTACTAATGAGTAAAGAAGCGTCTTGACACCCTGATATGACATTTGTTTATCTCTGAAAAAGCTCTCATGACAGACTCTGCATGCATCCTGTTTAATGACGCCACAGAGAAGCAGCAAATAAAGGTAAAGCAACGTAGATTTTATGAGGAAAAACGGCTAAACCTCGACAGTAAAAGGTCGTAAAATATGCCATTAAATATTACGGTATTTTACTGTATGAATACATTTTTTTTTAATCAAAAGAAACACGGTTTTGCTGTATAACTGACATTAAAATACCACATGAATGTTGTATAAATAAAATTTAAAATTACAGTGTTTTACCGTATAATTAACAGTCTCTAATATAACATCCCTTAAAATGACGTGTGAATAAATGTTTTGAAATATGATTGTGTTTTACTGATACAGGAAAACACAGTCATATTTTCATGACATATTTTACCAATAAAATTTATTTTTAAATGTTATTATTGGCCCCCGGGCCCTCTTTAAAAGACGTTTGGACACCGCTGTCCTGGTCTTGACTCTGAGCCCAGAGTTCCACAGTGTTGCCTTCAAAGACCCTAAAAAGAGCCGACAGTTCACATTATGACCTGTAGAGGGCGGCTGCGTGTTTTCTTTGGACCTGCACAGATGACTTGATGAGCACAGCGTCGAGGTGTTATTTATCTGTTTTTTGGTAATTAAAGGGTGAGAAATATTTTAGTTGCTGACACTCAAAGAGATAAAATGCAAACATAAGGTGACACCTCGATGTCTACGTCGTGGAGAGACATTAGTCTCACAGAGAAATATTACACGAGGCTGTTATGTGTTGATATAAATTGCTTTTTTCCGATCTCGCTGAGGACGTCACGTCGGCGCCTTTCCGCTCCTTTTGAATGAAACCGTTGCTCTCTCCGGTTAATCTCTCGTCTCCATCGCTTCTAATTATTTCATATCGCTGATTAAACAAAAAAAAAAACAGAAGATGTCTTTTTACAACCGACGCGTGAATTCATCAAGGCCGCTCTCTGCTGCTGGGTATCAGCTCTTTCCAGCCATCTGTCGACATATTGTGATATTAATTTTCCTTCCCAGCATCTACAAACACACACATCAGCTGACCACACACACACACACACATACACACACTTAGCACATGACCAACACACTCCTGACTGCTAACCTTTGGTGCTTTTCTTTTTTTCCGCAGTGTGTTTGTCCTGTTGGATGTGTTGGTTTGTCTTTATATAGTCAAAAAAACAGAGAGCAGTCTTTATCTTCTCCACCTCAGGCCAGTCACAAAGTTTATCACAAGTTCCCCACTTGTCATTTAAATAGTATGAAACATACTCCCCCCACCTACGCCTCCTGGGAGCCAGACCCTCTTAAACATTTCACTGCAGTCATGTGGGCATCCATGAGACACTTGTTCTTGTGTTTCCACGTCCCGGAGGCCAAAAACGTGGCACGCAAGCCCCTTCAGGATACGAACCGTGCTGGTGTAATGAGACAAATCAGCAGACACGCTGGTGAATATCGCTGCATCCATTATGAGCCGGTGGATGCAGGTGTCGCTTCTGTAAGCAGGGTAATGAACACTTACTGTAACAGGCGTTATAATTCACACGCAAGTGGAGGTCGACGACATCCACGCAGGTGGAATGTCTTTCAGTGCGTGTGTGAGCGACGTTTAGATGAAGCGACTGAAGTGTAGAAATTCGTATTTTTCAGATTTAGCGCCCCAGTTTGTACTCGAGTATTTGTTCACCAAGCTCTCACCAACCACTAAAAGTCAGTCCCAGATTTACTCTTGTCCGGCGGCTTCTTGCTCGCTCACTCTCTCCTTTTCTCTTCTTAGCTTCCACCGTCAACGGCCTCTTCACTCTCCTCTCCTCTGCCATTATGTCCATAGAAGCTGCTGAGCCCGGTTATGTTGCCCGCTCACCCAGCTCTGGTTCTGGCACGACACTGGCTCTTCTCCCCCCGTCAGCGTTTGCCTCTAAACCTCCTCTTCTTCTTCCCGGTGGTCCAAAACGCCTGTGGTAACACTAACACTCCCTGCTCTGGTCTGAGCTCACAGTTCGTGCAGCCCGGCTAACAAACTGAGCAACAGTTGGCAGCAGTTTGTGGACCTGGGACCTAACCCAACCTCTGAACCAGCAGTGTCCAGTCTAACAGTGAATACAGTAACAGAACCTCTGAACCAGCAGTGTCCAGTCTAACAGTGAATACAGCAACAGAACCTCTGAACCAGCAGTGTCCAGTCTAACAGTGAATACAGTAACAGAACCTCTGAACCAGCAGTGTCCAGTCTAACAGTGAATACAGCAACAGAACCTCTGAACCAGCAGTGTCCAGTCTAACAGTGAATACAGCAACAGAACCTCTGAACCAGCAGTGTCCAGTCTAACAGTGAATACAGTAACAGAACCTCTGAACCAGCAGTGTCCAGTCTAACAGTGAATACAGCAGCCTACTGAGGTGGTTTTCTTTCCGGGTTTGGCTCCTGGCATCCCGGGCTGAGTCAGTTCAGTTAGCTGCACGGCTGACCGAGCTAACCACAGTTAGCGCTTCACTAGTTATCAATGCTTCCATCATAAAGTCTGTAAATCACCTCAGTAGTGTAACGTTATTCCCTGTTGGTCTCAGAGGCTGTGCTCCAACCCGGTCCAGTCCAGCTGCTGAGCAACCCCGACCCAGAGCCCAAAGTTACATAGTGTGAGAACAGACGTACGAATGACAGAGACACCATTCACCTGATTACAGGTCAGTGTAGATCAACAGGAGTTAAACTGGATCGTCTCGTCTTGTCTTTATGTCTTGGGCTGATGTGACTTTTCAAGCCCGGGTCAGTGAGCCAAAAGAGAACATGGACGTCTTCTCTGAACAAATGTTGTTTACTGTGATGAAGACAGAAGAACAGATGGCCGGCTTGCACCTGTATCCCTCTGCATGAATACACACACACACACACACACACACACACACACACACACACACACACACACACACACACACACACAAGTATAAATACGTTTGTGACTCAGCATCCTTGCGTCAATACTGCTCTCAGCATCACGCCGTCTCGCTGTTTAGCCTGAACGTCTGGTCGTGACTGATGCCGGAGGGAGAGAATAAAAGACAGAGGTGATGAGATGAGCCGTTATCCAGCCTGTGATTATGAAACAGACGCTGTCGCTGCATCCTCACGAGCAGGAATACAAACAGCCATGGAACAACATGGAAAACTGATATCATTTTTCTGTTGTTCAGAAACAAAGCAACCAATGTCTTTTGGTTTATTATTTATTTATTCCATATTTTAAAATGTCTGTAGATTTTATGGCAGTAAAAGGTCGTAAAATATGCCATTAAATATTACGGTATTTCACTGTATAAATTAAAAGAAATTTTAATCAAAAGAAACACAGTTTTGCCATATAACTGACATGAAAATACCACATGAATGTTGTATAAATAACTAAAGAATTCCCAGTGTTTTACCGTATACACGAAAACACAGCCATATTTCATGACATATTTTACGGTCTTTTGCTGTCATGGTTTGGCAGTTTCTCACCGTAAACTCTGTCGTGTGTGTGTTTCTTCCTCACAAACAAAAGAGAAACACAAACACAGACAAACGGTTTGATTCCAGCGCACCACCCGGTGGGTGTGTGTTTGCATGTGTGTGTTTAGTATGTTGCAGGGAGCATGTGAACACTGTTAGCAAGCAGCTTCCTCCCACAGTCCAAAGACATGCGGTTAACAGGTTAATTGGCGACTCTAAATTGCCCGTAGTTATGAATGGTTTGTCTCTATGTCTGATGAGCTGGTGACTTGTCCACGGTGGACGCCACACCACCTTTCAGTCAGCTGGGATTGGCTCCAGCCCTACCGTGACCCTGATATCGGGGAGTGAAAATCAGAGCTCACACCTGTCAGTGTTCCCTGCAGTGTGGATACAGACTGTTTGTTGTCCTCTCTCACATCCTTTATCTGCAGCGGTAGAGCGTGGGAATAAGAAGAAGTCGTACGTTTACATTTATTATTGCGCTTTTATCCACTTACTGACTCACAATGTGCGCATTGAACCATGTGGATACAGCCCCAAACCTGCAACAATCAACAGCTGAACTGCTACAAACAGAAACAATAAGAAGAGAGTTTGTTTTCCTTGGACCGAGGTGAAGTCATAAAATGAAAAATAAATACAAAGGAAGTGTCATTGTGATTTTTGTGTCGCTGTCAGAAATCACAGCTGTGTGTTAGAGAGCCAAAGATTCAGAGAATTTCACCAAACAAACACAGGTGGAGCGTCAACAGTACGTCTGTTATGTAACTTCACGAACGCTTTACGGCACTATAAGTCACTATTCAGCTTTACAGTCAATGTTTTTTCTTTATCAAAACAAGGAGCTAAAAGAGGCTCACGGTATCACCGTCTGCTGAAGTCGAGGAGTTTCCCGTTGGTGTTGTTTCTTTGCCTCAGAGGGAATAATCTACGTCCTGACGGTGTTTGTTTGGTTCACACAAACGCTCTTGACATTTACCGAGCCTGGTTTATCTCATCTGATTTAAATGCTGCAGCTTTCCGTCTGATAACAGCCGGCGTGTTTGATTGTCGATGTATTTGCTAAGAGGCCTCATTCACTTCCTCTAAAATGAATGAGTCACAACTGCTTTAATTATTTGTGTGATTCATTGATGAAATGTTATTTGTTAGTTTTAGTTTTTATCACTTTTAATTTTGTATTTTCTCTTGAAATCACAAAACTTTCAAAGCTAAGCACGGCCTGGGCCCCGATGCTATACTTAAATGGAATGCAGCCATGATTGACAGTATTAATTACACCTTTGAGGATGAAAATGTTCAGATTAAAGGTCGCTGAATAAAAGAAATAATCTCATCACAAGTCCTTCTTGAGACCACGTCTTTATTCGGTCTCACCGTCACAGTAAGTTTGTAATATTCGATGAAGTTGTGGGTCATCGGACTCGGAGCGTGACTTGGTGAGTGATAGAGGAGTATTAGTCGACTCAGCCTGAGGAAAAGCTCCAGTTCTGGCACGACACTGGATCTTCTCCCCGTCAGCGTTTGCCTCTAAACCTCGTCTTCTTCTTCCGGTAACACTAACACTCCCTGCTCTGTTACATAGTGTGAGAACAGACGTACAAATGACAGAGACACCATTCACCTGATTACAGGTCAGTGTAGATCAGCAGGAGTTAACAGACGTTAGTTTATGAGAGGAAAGTAACAAAATGTTGCGTTAACATCTGATTTGTGCAACATGATGCATTACACAAGGAGAGCACGTGTGTTATAACTCACTAAGGAATGTAGTTAACATGAGCGAGCCGTCAGGAGTTCATTTGTTTGTACAGAGTACAGTTAGTTTGACCTCCCAGTGAGTAATAACCACATCTTAAAGTTAAACTATACAACAATTTGTCACAGCGGGCACCGAACCATTTTACTTTGTGAACCACAAGACAAAGATGACTACGGGATCATTTGTGTGTTCGATGCCCCACAAGCTGGACAGTCTTTAAAAGTGTCTGCAGCACAAATCTATTCACGTTCCTCAACTTTCTGTGATTTAGTCTTTCTAATTTTTGAGTCTTGTTGAAGTGAGGCGTTCATTGTTAGGCAGATTTACAGACTTCGTTTCACTGATCCAACGGGCTGTAAAACAGCAGGCCTACGTCTACAGATGCAGATTGGATGAGAAATACAAAGACAAACCACTCACGGTCATGCATCTCTCAGGCTGGGTAAAGAAAACCTCTCTCTCGGCCGGACCTCCATCCTGGAGAGACAGGCGGGGACCCTTTGGGTCAGCTGAGGCCTCTCTGTGAAATGTTGCAGCAACCTTCAGAAACCTCGTCTTTACTGCAATTTCCTCAAACGCTCTTTCAGAGTAACACAGTTTGAGACGTGTTATGAAGCTTCAGGTTGCAGCTGAATCTCTTCCCAGAGCTTATTTGGTGTTAAAGGGAGACTCCTGATCTGCACTTCTCTATCTCTAAGGCTGAGCCCGGTGGAAGAAGCTCATGACCAGAGGTGAGGGTTGGAACGTAGACGGACTAGAAGATCGAGAGCTTTACCTTCAGGCTCAGCTCCCTCTGAACCACAACAGTCCGGTACAACGTCCACAGTACTGCAGACGCCGCACCAACCTGCTGGTCCATCTCATGCTCCATTTTGTCATGAAGACCTCAAGATACTTGAACAACAGAATGGGTCCAATAATCTTTTTTTAAAACACTTGAGATGTCAATGTTGTTGGAACTATCCAAGTAAATGTCATAAAACCTGCGTCACGCCTCGGTCCATGAGTTCAGGGGTTCAGCTCTCCTTACCTTTACCATGAGACTGTAAAACTGACCTTGGATCAGTCATCCACTTCCACCCTGGGCTGCCCTGAATGCTTTAAATAGTTGAGAGGATTAACTTGTTTGGTTCTGTGAACATTCATCAACTGTGTGTCATGTTTACCTCGGTGACCAACCTTACACAGTCCACTGCTTTAATCTTCCAGAACAGATTCACGTGGACGTTACGAGAGAAACGCAGTTTGCTTTTTATTTAGTTCTGTCTTTATTTTTATTCTCCAGAATAAAACATGAAATACAAAGATACAAATATCAAGCAGCAGCACAGTGGTTGGATGCTCTCATCACATTTTGAATCCAGCTCAAGCGGCAACCTCCGTGTGTGGGAAATGACGCCAATGTGGAAGTGCCAAAAAAAACTGTAATTCCTCGAGTGGCCACTTGAGGCTGGCTCCAGAAGTGAGTCAGGCTCCATAAGTCCCCACGTTAAAGTAAACAGTTTTGGTCTCTGAAGCTAATTTCCCCATTCATGACAACAGTTACTGAGGCTGAATTTTGTTGCATATTTTGAGCGCTTTGGAAACCTGTGGGTGACGTCACTCATGCTCTGGACTTCATTTCAAACTGTAAATGTGTAGACTTCCCGTACTGTGTCGTCTTAGATAAAGAAGTATTGGACAAGTTGCACAAGCCATCCCTACTTGTTTACTTTGACAGGTTTTTTCTCACATTGTACCACAAACTCTGACACAGACAGTAGAAACAACCTGTTTCCGTCCTGCACAAGTAGTCGAGAACAAGGCGATTCAGAAACTTTAGCATTCCACATCCATTCAGTTGTGACCTACAGGCAGGAACAGGAGTGGGATGCAAGAATTTCCAAATGCCTGAAAGTCTTTGACAGAAACTAGAGTACCGAAGCACGGAGGAGGAGAAGGGGGAGGATTGTGAGAAGCATGTGAAAGCAGAGTAAGACCTGAAGAAGATCAGGAAAGCACTTTGCTAACTGGACATGTTGCTTCCTCTTCCTCTGCCTAACATAGGTACAAAGGCAACACAGTCAATCTGGACAATGCGGAAAAAGACATTAAAGGTCCAGAGTGTCAGATTTAGAGGCCAGAAATGGAATATAATATTCATAACTATGTTTTCATTCGTGTTTAATCAGCTGAAAATAAGAATCATTCTGTTTTTGTTACCTTAAAGGAACAATGTCAGTTATTTATGTATTAAATCATAAAATATCCACGTTGAGTCTTCAGATATTAAAGAAACTGAGTTTCAGCTGAAGTACGAGCTATGTTTCTTCTTTTGAAATTTGCCTTCCGGTCCCGACGGTCCGTTTCTCCACTACAATCGTCCTCTCACTGCGGGAGGCGTGGGCTGTTTTCTGTTCACCGTAGTGTCTGTTTGACGGAGGACTGGGCAGGTCGTGGTGACTTTTCCACGTATAAATTCATCGATTATTTCCAACTTGTGAGAAGTTATAAAGTGGTCAAGTTCAAGTATCGAAATCACGTCACGTGATCATCATCAGCAAACAGACGGACCTACTCGGCTCAGAGACGGAGGCTGCTTTCCCGGTGAAGTGAGCCGTAGAGTCCGTATTGAGGACTGACCGGGTCACGGAGACTTTTAGCTTTCTGATTGTTTTAACCACTTTAAAACAATCAGAAAGTAACGTCTTATTTGTCTCTCAAACAATTGGAGGGGTTTAGACAGCTCCAGTGTTTTGAATTTGGACTGCAGTACCAATTTTTAACCACTGATGTTACAAACAAAGTTCTGTATTGTATTCTTTAAAGCAGGGGTGGGGAACCTGTTCCACAAAGGGCCGGTGTGGCTGCAGGTTTTTGTTCCAACAAACCAAGAGCACACAGTTTGACCAATCAACTCTCTGAAGACTGACATCAGTTGATTAAATGAGTCAAGTCTGGTGTGCTGCTGCTTGGTTGGAAAGAAAACCTGCAGCCACACTGGCCCCTTGTGCAACCCCTGCTTTAAAATGAGACTTTTATATGTACAGACGCTGCGGGTCCTCCGTGTTTCTACAGTAGCCCAAAACAGACAAACCAAACACGACTCTAGACTGTGGACTTTTTCTTTTTTCATGTTTCATGGCCACTGCAGTTCCTCCGCAACTTCAGGTGAAATGAGAGGGTTGCAATCAGCAGCTCCAACGCTAAATGCCACTAAATCACACACTGGACGTTTAAAGCATTTTTGTTTTAGCAGGCACTAATTTAAAAAAATCACAATTCCACTTCCATAAAAATAATATAAATAAATAAAACTTTGATTTGAAAATAAATCTTAATACTCTATATGAAACAAAAGATACTATTCTGTAAACATGAGAAGGTAAGGAACGAAGATTTTTTGTCTTTTTTCAGGATCAAAGACAATGCCTTGAACTCATCCCATTTCCAACATAAGGCCCTCCATCCATCTACTATCCTGACTCTCGTGCCTAACCCTCCATACACCTTCTGTTCATCCCTCGAAACTCATCCCTCAACCCTCCTCCGGCACATCATCTCATCACGTGTCTAAATCTATATCCATGTTGGCGTGGTCTTTGTTAGTGAATGACATCATCAGTAGAGAGGAGGCAGACAGGCATGTAATAAAGGTTCAAAGTAAGTAATGTCTAATGAGAGGAAGGGACTCGCACAGTGAGTGGCACGTCGTAAAAATCAAGTTTCAAGTCGCTCTAGAGGAAAAATAAACGAACACAGGACAGAACATAGAAAACAGAGGTGTGTGAGCAGCTTGTTGTTATTGAGGCACTATAGTTCATCGGATCACAGAATATCAAGCAACCTTTAAACCTCGAGATTAAAATATGAAATGTGCAATCTGAGCGACGTTCAGTCGCTCAGCAAAAGCTCAGACAATCACATCACTGTAACAACACTCAAACTATGAATCCTTCCCCTTCACACGCTTGTTGCTACAAATTATATGACAAGTAGTTCCAACCGAGCGATCTGATTGGTCAACAAGACATTTAAAATGTGCTCAAATCGGCATGACAGCACACCTGACTAAAAATATCACATCCTGAAAATAGTAACCCAACTGAATTTCATCTTTCTTTAATTTCTTTAATTTTATGGAGCTGTTAGACGGCCTTGTTAGTACAGGTGTGTACCTCGTTAATACAGGTGTGTACCTCGTTAGTACAGGTGTGTACCTCGTTAGTACAGGTGTGTGCCTCATTAGTACAGGTGTGTACCTTGTTAGTACAGGTGTGTACCTCATTAGTACAGGTGTGTACCTCGTTAATACAGGTGTGTACCTCATTAGTACAGGTGTGTACCTCATTAGTACAGGTGTGTACCTTGTTAGTACAGGTGTGTACCTCATTAGTACAGGTGTGTACCTCGTTAGTACAGGTGTGTACCTCATTAGTACAGGTGTGTACCTTGTTAGTACAGGTGTGTACCTCATTAGTACAGGTGTGTACCTTGTTAGTACAGGTGTTTACCTCGTTAATACAGCTGTGTACCTCGTTAGTACAGGTGTGTGCCTCGTTTAGTAAGCAGAGAAAAAAGGTTTCTTTTAAAGACTAAACGTCGACTAATCTGGACTGAAGCTGAATATTTCATTAGATGAAAACATGTTGTGAAGTTTGGAAATGACTACATCGATCTTTGTTCAACATATTTTGACTTTTGGACTTTACAACGCTGTGGAAGTTACTGGAAATGTTTGGATCACGTCCTCCATCAGCTGATTTTAGTCACTGAACTAGCAGGACAGTTTAGTGTTTATATGTGTGGTATTTGTTCAGTTTGGGAAACTCACACTAAAGTTAGTTTTATGGGACTAGAAATCGTCTCTGTTGCAGGTCGTTACGAAGGCTCGGGCTACTTGCTGGAGTTCTAAACTGGGTTCCATTACATACAGGAGTCCACTGCTGTGACTGATTGTTTTCCAGGTATTAGTCAGACCCCGTGTATCTCCACGGAAACTGAGATTGGAACAGATCTCTGATTATATATATTTAAGTTGGTAATTGTTGTATAATCACATTACGGGAGAGGGTGAGCTTCACCTTAGTGGCACTTCAGTGATTCTTACAACTGCACCACTCGTCGTGCCAATAATGACGTTAAACCACACCCTGTCACGGAATACCACTTAAATAAAACAATGAAACAATGAAACATGAAACCGTTTCTCCTGGAGACACTTTAAGTAAACAGCTGACAACGTTGAAGGTTGTGACAAGGTGTGACATTGTTCGTCTAGTTAATGTTTTAATGGTGTTTTGCTTTCAGCTCCGTTAAAAAAGAGAAGTTATTATTTCATCACCTGGATGACGGAAAGTCTTTACGGACAGTTCATCTGATTGCATTTTTTTGTACGCACTGCGATTATGTGGCCAAGCAGAGGTCCCAAATTTTATACTAGAGGTACAAATGATCACCAGATTCACTGGTGAGGTGGGTCCAGATTATTTAGTCCTTAAAGATTTTGTTTATTAAATCTATTAAATGCATAAATTAGTTGGCGACGAAGACAAGCTATATCAGAAAATCTCAATATTTTGATGTGTGTAATATTTGAGGCCGTCCTTGTACTTTTTTTATTTAAATAAAATTTACTGTAGAGAATTATTCTTATTATCCAAGTAAGTATTCACCCTCATCTTCCTCAAACACTTGGAGGCCGTGCAGCAAGCTGTAAACAAAGCACTGACGTGGGTATAATCAGCTCCTGAAGCTGTTGTTGCTACATTAGCAAATTGCATTTGAAAGCCGTGTTTCTGCCAATCAGCTGCTAAATGCTACGTTATGTTCAGCAGCAAGTCGCTAACTTTATCTGTACAGGTCGTGTACGGTGGGTTTTTATCAGAGCTGATGATGAATCTCGATAGTGTGCCTTCGTGCTCTGCAAACCAAAGTCAACGCCATCCTTACATCATATATTTTTTGGTATTTGCTCTGATTATAGTTAAAAAAAAACAAGAAATAAAGGAGAACAAAAGAGACAAAACATCAAAACCAAACACAACAGAACACACGAGTGGAAAAAAAACCTCAAGATTTATTTGTAAAGCACTTTTTCATAAAATGCCCTGTAAACAAATGAGAAGGACTAATAACAATAAACAACAAAGTTTCTCTAAAAATAAATAAATAAACTTTCTACAGACCTATCCGGGTTAGTTTGCCAATCGTGTGACGGCGGGAGTGTAAGAAAAAGTTCCTAAAGCTCTAAAAACATACACATTAACCGCTAAACGCCGTCTCTGCCGCGGCCTCTGTGGAAGCAACACTGCCACAGTAACGTGTACTTTTGGTCCGTTGTAAGGAGGAGGGTCGACGTTAATAATAATAATAATAATAATAATGACGACACTGTCACTTGTCGTGTGTCAACGAGTAAAACTATGAAATAAAAACTAGCAGTTCATATTGTGATGTGAAAATATGCGTAAAACCACCCAGAAATCTTTTCCCCATTTCCTCTCTGGTGTCTGTCCGCTTGTATTAACCTCTCACCCCTCCAAATACCTCCACCCACATCCAACAAACCCCCCAAACACACAAACACACACACAGAAAACAACAAAAATGTGACATGAGAAGTGTTGAACAGTGAAACTTTGACAAGTGCCTTGTTAGTCCAGCAAGTCCTGCAATTTAACCTCCACAAACACACACACACTACACACACATACTCCCTCTGCTCTAACCTGTGTACACTGTGTGTACAGTTACATGGCTTTACTTCAGTACATAGTCTGAAATGTCTCTGAGTGTGATGGCGTTTTTTTTTTTAAACGGCCGGGCTCAGTCAGTACGTGGAGACATCGAACGGAACAGCAGGAAAAGGGACGCATTTTTCACCGATAGTCAAAATGCATATCTGACTTGAAACAGCAGAAACCTTTACAGTGACATCAGTAGACACTTCACAGTAATGCTTTAGACATAAACATGGAAAACAAGTAGGCTTTGACCCAAAACATGACTTGTATCTGTAGTTCTTCCTCCTTTCTTTCGTCAGACAAGAGAGCAAATTCATAAACTACAACTAAACATTTCGTCAAGAGCGAAACATCTCCAACACGCCAAGATAATCCGTTCGACTTCGCTCACATCCGACAGCAGCAGCAGAGACGACTTTAAAAAACAACAGAGGGCGAGGCTGAAACTCAACAGATACGGACTGCATCAGAGCGGCCGACGTGCTCGCACCGTCGACCGACAACACAGGCAACACAATACTTTTCAGCGGAAAGGTGATGGAGTTGTAATGACCGCAGGACCGAGAGGTTTCCTTCATGAATGTCTGACGAAAGTAATCTTGTAAACTTCAACTTATACTCAAAAGCAACAGTTGGTTCCAGGAGGTTTAACTTAAGAGAGAAAGAACTCCTGGTTGTAGGTTTTCAACTGTAGCCTCAGCTGACAGGTACATCTTAAATTTGCCACATAAGGCACATTTTGCTAAATACAACGGATGAGGGAGGATGTTTTACATGAACTAAGTCTCACACACACACACACACACAAACATAAAAGAAAAACAAATCATTGAAATGCATCAATGTACAGCAGCCTACAAAGACGTTAGTGACTAAAGTCCAAATAACCCAAAAATGTCAGCAACATAACAAACAGAAAAACAGTTGAAGACCGTTAAGACAGCAGCCTTCACCGGGTCCTTATCAGCACCCGGCAAACAGTGTATGTATGAGAGAGAGAGAGAGAGAGTGGGGTCGGGAAGGGTTGGGAGCTGAGAGGTCACTGTTGGTGCAACCCTGTTGGCAACTGGCGGCGTTTTAGGACTCCTGAGGAACCACCTCCATCATCTTCTGAAACAAGGCTGTGGTCGAAACTACAAAAAGAAAAACACAACAGGGACGACGATTTACCCCAAAATGTGAAGTGAAACAGCGGTTTCAGAAACCAAAATCACGGTGGAGGGGACAGCTGTTGTACTCACAGATTCCCTGTTGCAGCCACTGAGGTTTGGTCTTCCACCACACGCCGAATAAGTAGACGGGAATCCCGGTGGCAATGATGCCGAAGCCGATCGCGCACTCTTTTGGAGTCTTCCAGAAGGAGACGATGATGAGGAAGAAGCAGGCAAGCACGAAACTCACCGGCAGCAGAATATTCACCTGCAGGGAGGAGATAGGAAAGTCTTTGTGAGTTCCTGACACGCTGTATGACAGATAAATCAAACAAGATGTGTATTAATTAGCTTTAGCGGTGCTGTTGTCTTACAGACATGAGAGTGGTATTGATCGTCTCACTGTTGGAGCACTATTCAAAGGTATTGTTCGATCCATGTAGCTGTTCATCCACCATTTCTCTCTCTAAATAAATTCATCTAATTACTGAACCAGGTCCAAATGGTGTGCTACCTCGTTCTCCCCGATAAAAAAATGGGCAGCGCGTGAGTGACCACAATATTCCCTCTGCTTTTAGCTCCAGTTTTGGTCGCCACCCACTCCTGAGAGAAATATGTGAGTCTTCTGTTAAACGGTCCATTGTGTTCATGAGCTAGCTAACAGTTTACCAAAAGATACACAATGAGGGTGAATCAAAACAACGAGCTAAAAGGCGCTAAAAACCAATGACAGTATAAAGAAGTTTTCAAAGCTCTAACTAAAATATGAAAAACACATGAATCCATCTTCTTGGACCACACCAGTGCTCTTGTGGCTGAATGGTGGAAAGCCCTTCTCAGAAGACTCTCGCACTAATAAGTGTTGTTACAATCAGGCGACCACTTAAGACTGCATGTGAACTGAAGGTTTTGCTGGTGTACAGTGTCTCTTCACCAAAGAGATTAATTAGTACGTCTAATTGTGTCGATTCTCTGGGAGCTCGGTTGAACAGCAGGAATGTGACGGACAAAGAAAGGAGAAAGAAATAGAGTGGGAGAGTGAAAGAGAGAGATGGAGGTCAGCAGAGAGACAGTGCCACCACTGTCCTAACATTCAGTCACACAAACACACACACACACACACATGCACACACTCATTCGAGGACATTACATAGACTTACATTCCTTTCCTGGAGACTCACGCTAACCTTAACCACCAACCCAAACGTCATCGTTTATCAAATTAGGGCCAAGAGACATTGGGTCCCCACTTGGATGATACGTCCCCAATTAACAGGTCATTACTGTTAACGTGTCCCTGGATGTAGTCTAAGTCAGAACCTCTCTCACACACACACACAAACACAGATATAAAATGCAGGGCCATCTTTCAATTCACTGCCCAACACAAAATGTCATGCCAGCGGGCACTAATAAGGCATATACACACACATAGCATCACACATGAAAGCTCACACACTCACATACAAAGTTTAATCACGGCACAATGGACTGTGTGTACGGGAGCCCTGCAGCAACTCCTCTGGTCAGAAAGAATGGCGCTCTTCCTTTTTCTTTCTACCCCGCAGGACTCCAGACCAGCTGACAAGCATCCAGCTTCTCTTCTGTCCGTTAATCTGTGATCAGTCTCTATTCATCTGAGCTCCGCTGAATGGATCTTTGTTGGTTGCATGAGACAAAGAAGAAACATTTTCTGCTGCCAAAGCTAACTCAAGTGGGAAGTCCATAGTGACAAAGACCCAGTGAGACTTTCCTGTCCACTTGTCCGTCACCGTAAAGCCCGGTGAACCAGCATAAACCAGCACAGGCAACGAGTTCGGCTCACCTTGATCGGTCGCTCCAGCTCGGGTTTCTTATAGCGGAGCCACATCATCCCGATGATCGCGAGGGCGATGCAGAGCCAGTTGAAGAAGCTGAAGAAGTTGATGACGGAGAAGATGTCGTTGGAGAAGGCGTAGAGCAGCGTCATCAAGCACTGGAGAGAGCGAGAGAGACCGAATCAGGCATGAATGTTTACCGTACCCGTCAGCTTTGACGCTAAGCATTCAGTGCTGTATTACAACAGCAACACGTCTTTAAAGAAGATGTAAACATTGTCATGGACTTGGTATGGGATGAGTCACTGTTGTAGGTGAGAGGCAGCTAATTGTTGCTTTAGATTAGCACATATACACACAGCAACATTAGTACATACAGTGAATATAAGTGAGGGCAATGGGGTCAACAGGGTGGGGTGGATCATTGACAGCAGACTGGGCAGGTGACCTTCCCGGGAACCCACGAAGAATAACCTGAGAGAGGCGGAGAGACGTGGACACTGAGTATGAACTGACACATTATTCCAATGAATGCTTTTTGTACCCGTTTGTTTGTTTGTGTGTGTGTGTGTGTGTGTGTGTGTGTGTGTTACCTGGAGGATGTAAACAGAGAGCCGTTGACTGATCCAAAGCAGGAAAGACCGACAAACACCGGGATGATCCACGCCATTGGACCGAGGTGTCGGTTACCAAAATCCTGCAGGACACACACACACAGGAAGTACACGTGATGATAAGTCAAGTATCAAAGTCACAAACCAGAGTGACCCAAGAAAATTCATCAGCGTCACAAAATCTGTAGCACCAGCACCAACCACTACAAGTCAGTCCCAGATTTACTCTTGTCCGGCGGCTTCTTGCTCGCTCACTCTCTCCTTTTCTCTTCTTAGCTTCCTCCGTCAACGTCCTCTTCACTCTCCTCTCCTCTGCCATTATGTCCATAGAAGCTGCTGAGCCCGGTTACATTGCCCGCTTGACCAGCTCCAGTTCTGGGACAACACCGGCTCCCTCTCAGCATTCGCTGAAAACCTCCTCTTCTTCTTCCCGGTGGTCCGAGCTCACAGTTCGAGCAGCCCGGCTAACAAACTGAGCTAACATGAGCTAACAGCAGCTAACAAACTGAGCTAACTTTAGCTAACAGCAGCTACAGTTGTCAGCAGTTTACTTCAAAACACAGGTCCAAAACGCCCGTGGTACAAACGCTAACAGTCTGGGCAGCCCTGCTAACAAACTGAGCTAACATTAGCTAACAGCAGCTAATGAACTGAGCTAACATTAGCTAACAGCAACTAACAAACTGAGCTAACAGCAGCTAACCAACTGAGCTAACATTAGCTAACAGCAGCTAAAAAACTGAGCTAACAGCAGCTAACAAACTGGGCTAACAGCAGCTAACAAACTGAGCTAACAGCAGCTAACAAACTGGGCTAACATTAGCTAACAGCAGCTAACAAACTGAGCTAACAGCAGCTAACAAACTGGGCTAACAGCAGCTAACAAACTGAGCTAACATGAGCGAACAGCAGCTAACAAACTGAGCTAACAGTAGCTAACAGCAGCTAACAAACTGAGCTAACATGAGCTAACAGCAGTTAATAAACTGAGCTAACATGAGCTAACAGCAGCTAACAAACTGAGCTAACATGAGCTAACAGCAGCTAACAAACTGAGCTAACATGAGCTAACAGCAGCTAACAAACTGAGCTAACATGAGCTAACAGCAGCTACAGCTGTCAGCAGTTTACTTCACTGTCCATCAGGAAACTCTGTAAATCACAGAGAGTTGAGGCGGAGCAGCCGGAGGACATCAGAGGGAAAACCAGAAAACATTTTCTCCATAAAATATGATCCAGTTTCACCAAAATCAGTGAAATAGTTGGTGGTGTGTGACTTAGTGCCGTAAAGCGTTACGTACTTCTCCCGACCCGGAGCCCAAAGTTACATAGTGTGAGAACAGACGTACGAAGGTAAAAATCTGTTTCCTCACAACATGAAGTATCTCAAAGTGTGTGTGCACTCACCACAGCCACGGCCTTGGAGTTGAGCATCTGCTCGGGTGAGAGGGTGGTGAAATAGGCCAGGTTGGTCAGAACATACACGGCTGTCACTATGGGCAGAGAGATGATGATGGCACGAGGAAGATTTCTGAGGAAGATCACAGATCATCGATCACCCTTCTGCAAACAGTCCATATTTAATCATTGAAGCACTGAAGTCACGCGTTAAACACTCACTTGTACGGCTCGATCATCTCCTCTGTCACGAAATTCAAGTAGTTCCTGTGAGTAGAAATGTCCAGTTTTGAGATATAATGCATACTGTGCGCCACACTCATTTATTTAGATAAAGACAGCAACTTGTTGCAGTACACAGACTGTTAGAAAAACAGAGTTATTGATACCTGGGGGAAAAAATCAAGTTAATCGAGGAAGTAGCCTGGGTGAGAATTCAATATGATGGTTAATGGACGTTCAATGGAGACTTATCTTGATGATATGATGATATTATGTAACTGATTAACAGCACATTGGGGTCTAAAGTGCTTCCACTGTAAGAAGTCACGAATAATTAAACTAAATTGGAAACTGGATCACGAACGCGGTTTGTAAACTTACCAGCCGCCGTAGGCAAACAGGCCGCTGTAGAGCGCCAGGCCGATGCTTCCAAACTCATATTTGGACCCCTCGAAGGAATTCTCTGGAAGAAGACCGTCCGTTTCACCTGGAGAACAAGAAGAAAGACAGATTTGGGAAACATATGGACCAGGTAGTTACAGCTTGTTTCGTAGAGGAAACATGAAACCTCCGTTCACGTTAAGGCTGGATGGGAGATGTTGAAATAGCCCCAGTATGTTTGAAACACTCAACGCTCAACTACAAATTCATGAATGTAGCGTATGTTGTGAGTATGTTGGCGTGAAGAAGAAGAAGCCGACCACGCACATATCTTCTGGGTAAACTGTTCTCCTGTCGGGATAATGTCAATGCCACAATTCAAGATATTCTGGGATATGAAACACCAAATGAATGCAAAACATTGGAAATGTGACTCAGTGTGTCACTGGAAATGATAGATGTATAGTCGAGATACTACTAACTGCAACTAAGAATAACAAGAAACTAATACAAGACTGAACTATCCACCATAGAACAACGACTAGATCTATAGTATGCTTGATTTTTTCTGCTTTTTCACTGTATGCATGAACAAAAACTTAATAAACGTTACAGTTTAAATAGATTTGGGTTCAGACAAGATAAAAAAAGTCCGTCTGTCTGCTCTGCAGGCGAGAACAACAACAATAAATGAAACAATGTTCTGTATTCGTCCAACACACACCGAGAAAGCCTTCGAGGGCTTAAATCTGTCTCAGCATGCGGATCAGTGAAGGACTGCAGGATGAAATGGAGCTAAGACGGGCTGAGACGGCGACTCTGCGGATCGACCCGAGGCACGGACGGATCACACAACAGACAAACAGACGAAGAAGAAGAAGAAGGACGGCGCAGACGGGCTAAAGTTGGTTGTTTTATTGCCCTCAGCTCAAGAGTAGCTGGATTTACGATATTTTGATCAGGGCCCCTCTTCTCCTCGGACCTGTACGAGGGGAGGGATCCAACCACATTCCTGACAGAGCTGCTCCCCAAAAACACGCACACACATTCTCAGACACAGCGACGGTTGCTAAACCAACAACCACAGCAGTGTTGCTACTGGGAGGTTTAGCCCTAAGCCACAGTGCAATGTGGGAAACGCCCCGAACGCTGCTGCACTCGTAACAGATGTGCGACCACAGCATCCATCCTAAAACCTCCTCGCCCCCACCTGGTCAGAACCAGCCTGACATGGGAGCTGAGCTGGGGGTCCATAGCTGAGGACAAAAGCACCGAAGTGTTTCCATCTGTTGGGTCCAAAAAAAAACCAAGAAAGATTAAATATAAACCACAGCTGAGAAGCTGGAACCAATCAATGAATGCATTTTTGTTTTTTAATTTCCTGACCATCAACTCAAGTCTCCAAAAAACACTCATGGACAGCCGTAACTACCCGTGTGTTGACCCGAACACGACCAAAACTAAAGTTCATACCAATATTCAGGATTTTTAGGATGCGTCCACGCACCCTCAGTGTCGTCTCTTTCCAAAAACGTGTCACAATTTTGAAACGAATTTCAAATAATTCCGCAAAAGAAAATGCAAATAAAAGCTCGTTTTTGTTCACGACCTTGACCCCCAAATTCCACCGGACGCGGGCGCGCAGCGTTGCGTGTGCGCCGCGGTCGCCGCAGTGATACGCGGTCATTCTAGTCAATGTTTCAAACCCCACCGGTTCCCGCCACAGTCCAGTTCAGAAGCGGGCCTCCGCTCGGCTCCGCGTATCACGGCCGCAGTCCGGTGGAGTTCGGGGGTTATGTGATTATTAGGAGTTGGTTCACGAGATGAAGGCAAAGAACAAGACGATTGAAAACAGGATGTGAGGAAGAAACAGCTGATCAATCATGTGACTTAAATGTTCACTACGTCACAACTTATTCAGGAAAAGTGTTTCTGTCTGTCGTTGCATTAACTTATTTTTCCAAAAAGGCAAAAACAAACCTCAAGCAAGCTGAAAAACTCAGGCCTTGGTTGCACATTTCTTTAAACACAGACAAACATCGCTCTGGACTGTCTGATTTGTTCCCAACATTCACAGCTTCAGTCCAGCAAGTTTGGCAGCGACTGAGTTCAATTTAAAGAGGCAATGGCATCACATGGATTAGCCCTGCTCTTAACAGTCCTCCACGTTTTAGACTATTTGCATTGGAAACCTCCCACTGCTCAAACACAGACACGCCTTTTTATTTTTAACAGACTATGCAAATCCACTTCAAGTGTGCGAGTGTAACCGTGTGAGGACAGAGTGAAGTTAATTTACTCAACGGGAGTTCAGTGTGTGTGCGAGCGCTTCACTTCTAAACAGTGCGGGCAGGTGTCAGATTGAGAAAGCAGCTAACGCTGCTGCTAATCAGATTACACTATTCTCTAGTCCAGCAGACTCTGACCTTATGAGCCACACACACACACACACACAGAGCAGTGTGTGTGTGTGTGTGTGCGCGCGTGTGTGTGTAGTGTCAGTTTGGTTTACATTCACTAAAGTAACATCATCTCCGGCTGCTCCGCCTCAACTTTCTAGCTAATGTTAGCTCAGTTGGTTAGCTGCTGTTAGCCCAGTTTGTTAGCTCCTGTTAGCTAATGTTAGCTCAGTTTGTCGGCTGCTGCTAGCTAATGTTAGCTCAGTTCATTAGCTGCTGTTAGCTCAGTTTGTTAGCTGCTGTTAGCTAATGTTAGCTCAGTTCATTAGCTGCTGTTAGCTAATGTTAGCTCAGTTTGTTAGCCGGGCTGTCCGGACTGTTAGCGTTTGTACCACGGGCGTTTTGGACCTCCTCTATCACATCGACTGTCAAACAGCAGCCGGCGGGGCTGCGGTGAACGCAGAGTGTGTTGATATAATCACAGCCACGTACCCGGTCTTTGTCTAAATCCTGATCTGATCCTATGCGGTGTCTCAGATAAACAGTCGTTAGAAACTCTACGTGAAAAAGATGTAAGACTTCACGTGATGTTAGAAAAGCTCACTTCTGAAACAGCACTTAGCGGAGGACTGGAATTACAAATGGGTGGAATTACACAGCGACATGCCCAAACAGTTATGAGACAGGCAGAGTGTGCTGCCAACTTATGTGGATTAAAGTGAACTCAGAGGCGGATACAGAGTGAAGAAGGAGCTGGACGAAGATCAGATCGAGCTCATGCTTGTTATTTAGTCGAGATTTAGTCGAGTGAGGGACTGAAGAACATTTTTGAAAAATAAAGTTAGCAGCAATTCGTCGAGTTTCAGACAAACGGTGAGAGACAATGGATTGTTGCTGCACCAAGCGAAGGAGTTCAAGTATCTCAAGGTCTTGATGGGAAAATGGAGTGTGAGATGGACCGGCGGGTTGGTGCGGGTTGTACTGGACCGTTGTGGTTCAGAGGGAGCTGAGCCTGAAGGCAAAGCTCTCGATGTTCCAGTCCGTCTACGTTCCAACCCTCACCTCTGGTCATGAGCTTTGGGTAGTGACCAAAAGAATGAGATCGCGGATACAAGCGGCTGAAATGAGCTTCCTCCACCGGGTGGTCAGGCTCAGCCTTAGAGATAAGGTGAGGAGCTCGGAGTAGAGCTGATCCTTCACATCAAAAGGAGCCAGCTAAGGTGGTTCAACATCTGATTAGGACACCCCCCAGGACGTCTTCCTTTGGAGGTTTCCAGGCACATCTAACTGGAAGGAGACCCAGAACCCGCTGGAGGAGACTACATAGCCCATCTAGCCTGGGAACGCCTCGGGATCCTTCAGGAGAAGCTGGAATGTGTTGCTAGGGAGAAGGACGTCTGAAGCGCCCTGCTGAACCTGCTGCCACCACGACCAGACCCCGGATAAGAAGAAGAAGAGAATGGATGGATGGAAGAGACAGTGGCCCCAACCATCATCCACCAGCATCACGACACACACCCATCAGGTCACCCACCGGCTTTAAGCAAAAGCTAACTCTACAGACAGTTTGTCAGGACAGAGGTCCAAACCAAACACAAACTCTCCCCTCTCTTTAACCCCTCCACCCTCCCGCTGCCTAACCTCCTCCCTCGGCTCCAACCTCACTCCGGTCGGCTTCTGAACAATTCAAGTCAGTGTTGAGGTCCCGTTTGCCCACCAGTCAGCTGATCTGAGACCTGTGACTTCCAATCTCCGCAACAACCAGGCAGTCAGTTCACCCACACCACGCATGTGAACTTACTGCCTGGTTGCACTGACGTCAATCTGTAAATCACAGAATCATTAAAGCAACATTTTGTAACTTTTACCACCATAAACTAACAGACTCGCTAATTTTGGTGAAACTGGATCATATTTTATGGAGAAAATGTTCAACTCTCTGTGATTTACAGAGTTTCCTGATGGACAGGGAAGTAAACTGCTGCCAACTGTAGCTGCTGTTAGCTCATGTTAGCTCAGTTTGTTAGCCGGGCTGCCCGGACTGTGAGCTCAGAGCACCGGGGGAGTGAGTGGACCAATGGGAAAATTAGGTTTTCAGGCCCTTACCGAGTCTCCAGATCACTTGTTGTAAACAGTTAACTTAGCCACTTAAAATGTAGCTGCTGTTAGCTAGTTAGCCGTGCAGGTAACTTAGCTGTCCTAAGTTTTGGATGGACAGTAAACTACCGCCAAATGTAGCACTGCTCGCACTGAGCCTCGGAACGGGAAGTGATGTTTGAAATGGACACCAAAACCGGTGACAGGTGAACGAGCAACAGAGGCAGAGCATGGCAGAGGAGAAGAGAGCGAAGAGGACGTTGAGGGAGGAAGCTAAGAAGAGAAAAAGGAGAGAGTGAGCGAGCAAGAAGCCGCCGGACAAGAGTAAATCTGGGACTGACTTTTAGTGGTTGGTGAGAGCTTGGTGAAATAAAAGGCTGAAAGACAGACACTCAGTGCTGCAGACAGACTTCTTAACTTCTTTTCCCTCAAACATTTTCTTTAACCAGCTCATTATTTCTAGCACAAATCAGACAAAACCACCTCCCCCCCTCTCGTCGGCATTCAGCTACTAATCTGTAACACTATTTTCTTTGTGATTATATCCAATCTGTGACTCACACAGACTCATTCACATTCAACACACACGCTTGTTGACTTCACTTTTTTAGTGGCTTGTTTCCCCCTCTCTAATTTTCTGCTGCCGCCTGAGCACAGATTCACTCTGATCGAACGTTTCCCTCTCGGAGGAGTTCAGATGGCCAACATAGACACGCAACACAGCAGCTACCCGGTCATTGGAAAGGTATTACACCACCGTCAATATTTAGGACTGCAGCGACGTCCAATTTCTGACACGAACCCAATGAACCTTTGAAGCCTTGGTTGGGAGTTGCACGGCGTTCCTCTGGGGGGCAGTGTTTGATTGTCCGAGCTCTCTTTGCAGCCTGCAAACAGGCCTTCTTCAGTAAACCTGAATGGGACACAAGTTCCTGCTTGTCCAAACAGACTCGAGTCTTGAGTAGATTTTCAAAATAAAGGGAGCTGTGTTCTTTCATTGTTGGGTTTTTCTGGCCACACTTCACAGCATCCTGTGGCCTTAATGAGGCTCTGGCTCGACTCCAGGACGCTAAACACCGGCTGCTCTGCTCGCAACGATTCACCGCCCGCACGAGATTAAGTTTGGACAGGACGGGATTAGATCAGACACAAACTTCAGAAGAGGACGGAGGAATGGCAGACGGATGCCTTCGATTTCCCCCATCAGAGAAAACAGCAGCAGGAAAGAGAAGAAACACAACCGCATGAGTTAAATTACCCACTTCCTGTTTCAGGCCACGTGGCGCGCACACACACACACACACACACACACACACACACATACATACACTATAAAAATAAGTGTACAGGGTGTGTGTTGTTATTATACTGGCATCTGGGGGAACTTGTTGACTTACTATACCACTGCACTGACTTTGATTCACTTGGCTTGTGACACTCAAAAGTTATAAATATGTATTATTTTATGTTGTGCACGTCGTATTTCAGTGGTAATAAAAAAACTTGCTCTTACACGTGTATTCTAAAGTACTATACGTTAAACTAAATGCAATGTGTGACGTAGCTTGTGGATTTTGTGATGGAATTTTGATAATTGACAGATTTATTATGCTGCCAGTGTACACACCCAATTAAATTACTGTAAGAAGAATGCACTAGAAGATTTCTCAGGAAATTTTGGCTGCAGCCGCCAATCAGACGCTCAGACCGTCTGAAATGTCTGAATGTAAACTCTGATACTCAACCTGTCGCGTTCTGACTTTGTTTATTTCATGAAGCAGCTTCTAAATCTGAGTCTGACTGAAATTTATCGCTGCAAAATAGAGACACTGAGAAGTTTAATTTGTTTTGCGTCCGATAGTTTGAGAGAGAGAGAGAGAGAGAGAGAGAGAGAGAGAGAGAGAGAGCAGTGGTTGAGTAACATGGACAGCGAATGAGAGTGAGCGAGTGCCGCCCTCAATAAAGCCAGTTAGCCAGTTTTACGTTCAGCACAAATACACACACCGCCATACGACCCGATCCTGCCTGAACGCAGCTTTAAAACAACGTTTTTCCTCGTCACTGTCGCCAAATGCTTGCTCGTGATGAGAATTGTTGGGGCTCTGTAAATAATACTATGAACCATACGCTCGCTCTAGTCCTGCTCTTTGTGGAAAGTGTCATGAGATAAGTCCTGTCATGAAGCACCAAATCATAACACAAGTTATCTCACCTGTTGGAAGGTGTGTCACTTGTGTGTGGACTGACCTTGTCCGATCTTGACAAAGCCGATGATGATGATGAGTGCGAGCGCCAGGAGCTTGGCTGCGGCGAAGAAGTCCTGCACCTTGGTGGCCGCCTTCACGCTGTAGCAGTTGATAAACGTCAACACGACTGCAGAGAAAAACAGAGAGAGAGAGAGAGAGATAAAGAGCATGTCAGTCAGTCAGTGTGTTTCCGGTGGTTTCTCCCATCAACCTCCTTAAACAACCTGACCCAAAGCGTTGGCACTGAATGTAACCGCGATAACAGCAGCGCCTCTGCACGCTGCACTCTTGTGCAAGAAGTGGTTTCATGGTGGCAGCATGAAGAAGTCGCTTTTCTGCAGGGTTTTGGATGTTTGAACCTTTGATTTTTTTTAAATTCAAATTTAAGCTAATGCACGTCTGTGTTTGTTTGTGGCTTTCAAAGCACGCCGTGAGCAGCAGAAGAATTCCCAGAGATGTTAATAATAAAATAAAATCCTTTCCTGCACACAAAACACACACACTCATGGCGTGGTTGAGGCGGTCCCTAACTCTGGACCCCATTAAAAGTGATTAACTAAAGCAGCAGGTCCCTTCAGAGCTCCTAAATCAGGTTGAGGCCACAAGAGAAAGACGAGGCAGAGCACAATGAGGCTCTGTGTTAAACAGACCAACACAAAGAGACAGGGTAGTACAGTATACACACACACACACACACACACACACAAAGGCATCCAAACTCACACAAGCACACACACACACAACTGGCTAACACTTGTGTGTACATGTATGCCCAGAGAATGGTCTCAATAACACAGAAATGGGTCAAATAGAACAATAGCCTGCACTAAAATAGACCTGTGGAGCAGTGGACTGTGTGTGTGTGTGTGTGTGTGTGTGTGTGTGTGTGTGTTTTAGACATGATTTTAGCATGAATTAAGACAGTGGTCCCCTGTCGGCTCTCAAGTCCCCTGTTGGTCAATGTGTTAAGACCCCCAAAGTCCACACTTAGATAGGTTGGTAAGTGCCCACGTGCATGTGTGTGTGTGTGTGTGCGCGCACTTACAAAGCCGTGGACCAAGAGGTCATCTGTGTGTGTGTGTGTGTGTGCTTTGTCATGCGGTCTGAGTCAGGATTTAACCTCCATTCAATCTGAAGATTAGGTAGTAGGGTTACACACACCTACACACACACAAACACACACACGCACACATTACATGCATATACATGCAAGCACAATGTCTAACACATGTATTCAGATGGAGTGTGTGTGTGTGTGTGTGTGTGTGTGTGTGTGTGTGTCAATGAAAACTAGAACAAGCAGAACTGGTGCCGGCAGGTGAAAGCAGCTAATAATCCAGAGTTAATCTGGTGAAGACTCCGTAACAAACAGGCCGGCAGTGTTTCACGCTGAAGCATGAAACACAGAATTAAAGTTCAGGTTAAGCTCTTTGTTTTGACTCAAATTAAACGTGTCACCTGTTACCTGTGACGTTTCAGTGTCTTAGATTTAGAGGGAAGAAAGACGCAATGTGATCATTTAGCAGCCTGGTGATAATAAGACACAATTAAGAGAATTACTGTTAACCCATCAACAGATGGTCAATTTATCATTTATATTTTAATACATTTATTTTATATTTAGAACATTACGGCCTTTTTTTATGCTCTTAAACCCAGAAAATGTGTCATATGTATATATAACATATTTAAGGCTTCATGCTGTTGTTTAGCAGTTAAAGCAATGTATTATTTTAATCTATTTCATTTCTTATTTCGAACACAGAGGCCTTTTTTACTCATTTAAATTCATTTTTAAGGTTTAACATTGTTGTTTTATCCATTTTAAGTCACACACAGTCAAATAAATTCATTATTTTAATCTATTTAATGCCATATTTAGAACATTAACAACCTTTTTGTTGCCTCAAATCAACAAAATGTGTCATAATATTATTTTTAAGGCTTAAAAGTCACAGAAACTTTAAATAAAATCATTATAATAAATAAAAGGATTAACAGTAAATTGAATTAAACATAATAAATTAATAAATTCACTAAATATTAGTGGGTAAATGAGATCAGGTATTAGTGAATTCAATAAATGAAGTTTTTATTACAGGTGAGGGGCGCGAGCATCCTTCTACCGTCACCAGACCGGATGTAATAACGGGGCAAAGTGTGTGTGTGTGTGTGTGTGAGAGAGAGAGAGAGAGAGTGTGTCAGACACAGGAAGTGTAACTCCACCAACATCAACAATACAACACAACACAACACCGCGTAAAGTTGCATCATCCCGGCCGGCATGGCTCTCCTCTGCCCGGCCTCACATACTCACGGATGCAGAGGCAGGCCACCAGCTTGGCCGCGTCCTCCGGCACCGCGCACACGGGGAACAGAGGCTTCAGGAGGTAGGTGGCGAACACGTAGGCGACGATGTACTGCGAGGACGGCCGGATGATGAGCAGCTCGATCCAGAGTTTGAGGAAAGCCGGCAGGGAGCCGTACACCTCCAGGATGTAGGCATAGTCCCCCCCGGACTTGCTGATGGTGGTCCCCAGCTCCGCGTAGCAGAGGGCTCCCACCGTGGAGAACACCCCGCACACCGCCCACACTATCAGGGACAGACCCACCGAGCCGACCTCCTTCACCACGCCGGTCGGCGTGACGAAGATGCCCGAGCCGATGATGGTGCCAACGATGATGGCCACGCCGTTCATCAGGGTGATGGTCCTCTTCAGGGCGACTCCTTCCTCTCCTCCGCCGCCGTTAACGAGGCTCTTGTCGTCGCCCGTCCCCGGTGATCCAGCCGGGTTGGAGTCCCCTCCGCTGCCCGGGGACAGCATCCTCTCCGTGACCTGCTTCTCCTCCTCCCGGTCCGCCAAGGAACCGGAGTTCCTCTTTTTCAAGCCCGACATCTCGGTGCTGGTTTTTCCTCTTTCTCGGGGGGTGGGTGGAAGGGACACACAAAGCTTCCCACTTTGCCGCCTCTCTCCTTCCTGTTCTCCCGCTCCGTGAGCTCCGGTGTGCGGTCTGATGGAAGTCAGCCACGAGGAGTCGGCGGTGTGACGGTTTGACTCAGAGCAGCGTGCTTTCTCTCCTCTCTCTGCCCGCGTACAAAGACACCGCGGAGATTGACATGACGGGGCCCTCCTTCGTCAAGGCCAGCCCCCGTCCTCCTCACTGATGCCCGCATCAAGTGCGTGCCCTCTACCGGCCAGACGGCGGTACTACTCACACACCTCCCGGTTTGAGGGGCCCACATGGGCTGACCACAGCCGGGTCCACACATGACATCATGCCCACATAAAACCACAAGAAAATGTATACAATATTTAAGGTTTAATGACGCTGTTTAGCAGTTTTAAGTCACAGACAGTCAAATAAATTCATTATTTTAATACATTTTATTTCATATTTAGAACATTATGGCCCATTATATCATCGTTAAGGCTTAAAAGTCACAGAAACTTTAAATAAAATCATTATTATAATAAAAGGAGAAGATTAAAAGTAAATTAGTGTAGTACCCTGTTACCTTTGTTTACATTTTTTTCTTTCTTTTATGACGGTATTGAGTTTTCCTGTGGTTTTAGGGTCCTTGAACATCTCTTCTAATGTCATGTTTTGTTGTTTTGTTTGGATGTTCAGGTGTCAATCTGTTTTTTGTCCAATCAGTGTTTATTGTGGATAAACGTGGTTGGCATACCGGATTTTGGAGGGGGCGGGATTAGAACGAGAGGGGCGGGGATAACGGGAGAGATGAGAGGGAGGGACGGGAAAACCTGTTTGGTACTGTTCTGAAGTTCAGAAAATATTTTTTAAATTTTATTTCCTTAATTAAATCGTCCAGACTCTGCTGGGAGGACGAGGAGAAGATAATTTTTGGGTGTGATTGCAGTGCGGGCACACCGACTGAGGTTTCGGGTGGACAGACCGCTAACTAGCATTAGCATTGACTGTTGGCAGTTCAGCGTTAGCGTTGCTAGGCAACAGGAGGACGAGGATCACAAGCGTGTGAGGAGCCGGGATTTTCTTACCTTGGACCAAGTTTCACAATTTTCTTCAGCCGCCACTGGCTAGTGGGTTTGAATAAAACAAACGACATTTGGATCCGGGTAAATGAGAATAGGTGTGTGTAAATTAAATAATTAAATAAACAAATGAAAGTGAGGTGAGAGGTGCGAGCATCCTTCTACTGTCACCAAAGTGTGCACATGGATAACTGTGTTTATCTGTGTCGTTGCATCTTACGTGGTCTGTAACATTGTTCAAGCACACTGATGCAACACGCTAATACAGAACAGAAGCCGTCAACACAAACCGGTCAGGTCGGTTTTACAGTGTTGTAAGTATCAGACAAAGACTCTGGAATTGCCCGAGGGAACTCTGTGCCTCCCAGTAACGGGAACCTAAAACATCTCGTGTGATTTACGAATCGGGCGTTTCCTCTTCAAAGTGATGCGGTTTGCATAATCTGGAGTTTTGACTCGTGTAAAATATGACATGCCACTTTGCATCCTGGATTTCAAACTTCGTTGGATATGCAAGATGTTGAAAGTGAAATACGCGCCTGTTACGGAAACGTTTCCATCATTTATTTATTTTAGCTTTTTGCAGCGGGTACATCATGCAAGTTGGGTTTGTTGTATTTCAACTATCTGTAATTTGAGTGTTTAGAATGAAGGCAGCAAGTTGAGTCAGATGGCCAGTTTACATAATAACCTCGTATAAACATGGTAGAAGTTTCCGTGACTTCTCCCACAGATTTCCGAAGCTCAGTGTGGTGACTCTGGCCGCTGCCATGAAAACACAAGATCTGTATCATCGACTCTTCTCCTAATCTGATTTGCCTTTGTTTAAGTTTGCCTGTTTTCTGGGTAGTGCTAAATAAACAACCTTTAATGCCCTACGCATATGTACAGTAGTCTGGGTGTCGTCTGAGATCTCTGAACGGTACCGAGGGAGAACCGAGCGGCAGTTTGTCAAACGTCCAGCTTGCACCAATATTTGTCCTGTTTGAGGTGACCACATCTCGAGGGGGTTTCTACAGTATTGCTCCCAACTTGTCCTGACATGTGGTCTTCTTTATATTAGACGTGTTTATTTCTGCTGTTAACATGGGGACTTATGGAGACTGACTCAAGTGGACGTTTTAAGGGAACTGCAGCTTTTTGGCACTTCCACATTGGCTTCACTTCACAAGCCACAGAGGTTGTCGCTTGATTTACATCTTACAAACTTGTGCTGGTTGACAGTTCCCAAACCAGTTCCACATACATGAGATACTGATCACATTCAGGGTGATAAGCGCCTAAAGCATGATTCTGCGGATTAGATACTGCACAGGTCGCCTAAGGTCTGACATGTAGAGAGACAACTACCAACCACTTACACCTAACCTGTATATGTTTAACCTCAAGGAGGAAAACCTCTGTGGCTGTGAAGTGTTAGTACGGGGGAGTGTTAGTGTTTATACCACGGGCGTTTTGGACCGTGGAGAAGCACATGGAAGCCACAGTATTTATATTTACATCTAGAATTTCAGGGATCATGTTTGATGAGTAAGTGCTAATTAAAGAAATAAGATGTAAGCAGAACAGTTTGTATGAAACAGTCACGCCACGCCAAACCAACAACAATGCTGCTGAATTAACTACACTACATGCATCAGGGGAGAGAGGAGTGCCGTGAAGGTGGAGCGTGGCCACCGCCCATCAATTGCCAGAGTTTTAATTTGAGCTGGCGTGTTGGACGTGGCGGTGGTGCAATGATGATCACATGGGAGCATCATGAGATTGAAGTCAACGTTTTGCATTAACTGGGAGTAAATCCAGGACAGGCAACACTCTGACTGCAATTTGACTCTGACAGCAAACAATCCCTGTGCCAGTACAAGCTCACTAACACACACTAAACATCAGGGCCACGTTGTGGTTAAAACTGCAGTAAGCTGGCTGATTTGTTGCCTCCAGTTTCAGAGTCTAATCCCACTGTGGTAACTATGTTCAGCTGTACTCGAGTATTTGTTCTGATTACATTACTTCTGATCAAAAACTAGCGAGTCAACAACTTTGCTAACAGCCAAACATCAACAAGGTCAACAACAGCAGACATAGCAGCCAGCTAATATTACTGACTAGTCCAACAGCAGTCAGCCCAGCTCGGCGTCTGTCTTTCAGCCTTTTATTTCACCAAGCTCTCACCAACCACTAAAAGTCAGTCCCAGGTTTACTCTTGTCCGGCGGCTTCTTGCTCGCTCACTCTCTCCTTTTCTCTTCTTAGCTTCCTCCGTCAACGTCCTCTTCACTCTCTTCTCCTCTGCCATTATGTCCATAGAGGCTGCTGCGTTTGGTTACATTGCCCGTTTAACCAGCTCCGGTTCTGGCATGACAGTGGCTCCCTGTCAGTATTCCCTGTAAACCTCCTCTTCTTCTTACCAGTGGTCCAAATCGCCTGTGGTACAAACACTAACACTCCCCTGGTGCTCTGAGCTCACAGTCTGGGCAGCCCAGCTAACAAACTGAGCTAACATGAGCTAACAGCAGCTAACAAACTGAGCTAACATGAGCTAACAGCAGCTACAGTTGTTAGCAGTTTACTTCACTGTCCATCAGGAAGCTCTGTAAATCACAGAGAGTTGAGGCGGAGCAGCCGGAGGACATCAGAGGGAAAACCAGAAAACATTTTCTCCATAAAATATGATCCAGTTTCACCAAAATCAGTGAAATAGTTGGTGGTGTGTGACTTAGTGCCGTAAAGCGTTACGTACTTCTCCCGACCCGGAGCCCAAAGTTACATAGTGTGAGAACAGACGTACGAATGACAGAGACACCATTCACCTGATCACAGGTCAGTGTAGATCAACAGGAGTTAACAGACGTTAGTTTATGATGGAAACGTTACAACAGCAGTATTAAATAGTTTTCATGTTTGTGTATTTCAGTGGTCGGTGTACATGCAGATTCTCTGGGAGTAAAGCTGGAAACTTGAGTGGATGTTACTTCAGCTGCCAGGGCAGGACCTCTCCCACACCCACACCACAACATCACGTCTTTGTTTACGGACATTTTCCCATCAACTCTACGCTCTTTTGGCAAAACAGACCAAAGTGGGAGGACATTCATGCAATTATGAGACATTATCAGAGAACAAAGTACTTCAATCAGTTCTGTTTTCAATGGAGCAGACAAGAAGGAAAAATGTGCAGAGAAAACAAAAACTAAAGCCTGAAACAGGAACATCTGTCTTGCGTCATGACATCATGGTCTTAATTTGGGCAAACTGTAGAACGTACAGTACCAGTCCAAAGTTTGGAGACACCTTCACGTTCAACCAGATTTCCTGTTGTCTAATGTCCATTCATGTGTTTGTTTGGATGTTCTGAAGCGTTTATGTGGACTCTAATCTGAGCTGCTGTTAATTGTTGATTTCTGAGGCTGCTAACTGTGATGAACCAAGCGGCAATCTCCGTGGCTGTGAAGTGAAGCCAATAAACTGCAGTTCCTCTTATCATCCACTTGAGGCTGGCTCCAGAAGTGAGTCAGCCTCCATAAGTCCCCATGTTAAAATGTGCAACTTCACAGCAGAAATAAACTTTTTACAGCCTGGTACAAAATACAGTTGTAGATGTAGATGATCCACGTCTTTGAGGTTCAAAACAGCTCTTCAGAAACCTGTGGGGGACGTCACGGATACTACGTCCATTCTTTATACTGTCAATGGTTGCGCCCTCAGATTTGGTGCCACCTACAACTATTGCTTATCTTGTGAACGAACTCCTAATAAAATTAGCATTTTCTTTGACGGAATTAATCAACATTCAGTAAAGAAATTGTAACACATTTGAAACAAATAAGACTGTTGTTGACATGTCAACACGTTGTCAGTCTACATGTTGGAAGTCATGTATATTTTAACTGGGTGGCTTTCCATAGGTTCATACACATGATTTTATAAAAGACAAAGACATTGAAAACTACTGAAGGTGGAAATGTCTGTAAACAGGAGGGGATCCATGACAATATCTGCACATCAATGGTATCGATGTCAATCGAAATGAACATTTCTGCAGATAACACAGTGCTTTAATTGTTTGTCCACAATAGCAGGGCTAGCAAAGATGTTATTTGCAATATTTGCTCAGCGTCGCTTCATCGAGGAGGAACCAAATCAACATTCCTTCAACACTACCAGTTTAGTTACTCATCCTAGGAGCTGTCATCGCGATTATTACAATACATTTGTGCAGAACAAAAAGAAACCGTCAGCAGTACTTTTCTTATTTTGCCCATTGAATGTGAAAAACATCGTGTACAATAAGAGGAGGCATAATAATATGTGCATGAGCAGACAAAATACTGTTCAAACTGTTTACTATGACTGCCGGGAGCTGATTCAGACATTCTGGATTAAACAACGACCGGCAACAATGCCGATCACTTCGTATGCCAAAAAATATGGAGACATCAATAAACTGATTGGATGAAATAACAGAAATCTTTACTGACTCATACTATAGCAGACCGAGGTCAGATTTTGTCCAAGAGCTGCAGACACCAGAGGTCAGTCGGTTGTTCCCGTGTCTGTTGGGGGTTGTGGGAGTCATCGTACTGGTTTCTAAACACAGACAGACATGGATTAAGGCATATTTGTGTCTTTTGATCTGTGACTCAACCTGAGATGAAGTTCCTGCATTCTTCAGGCTCCTGTGCGGATGGACGGAGACAATATTAGAACGCACCTTTAGGCTGGATTTAAAAAATATCCTGGACCGTGTCCACCTAAACAAAACAAAGGAAATTGTCTGTTTCTGGTGTGTGTGTGTGTGTCAGATGTATTAAAGAATTGTGTAACTTTTCTCTCTCTAAACAAACATATGTTGATGGACAGTGAAGTAAACTGCTGCCAACTGTAGCTGCTGTTAGATAATGTTAGTTCAGTTTGTTAGCTGGGCTGCCCAGACTGTGAGCTCAGAACACAAGGGGAGTGTTAGTGTTTGTACCACAGGCAATTTGGACCACCGGGAAGAAGAAGAGGAGGTTTACAGGGAATACTGACAGGGAGCCACTGTCATGCCAGAACCGGAGCTGGTCAAGCGTGCAACGTAACCAAACTCAGCAGCCTCTATGGACATAATAATGGCAGAGGAGAAGAGAGCGAAGAGGACGTTGATGGAGGAAGCTAAGAAGAGAAACCGGCAGACAAGAGTAAATCTGGGACTGACTTTTAGTCGTTGATGAGAGCAGACACCAAGGCAGTGTTGTGCCAGAACAGGAGCTGGGGGCACGGGCAATGTAACTGGGCTCCGCAGCCTTTATGGACTGTACCATAAAAATTACATGTTGTATATAGATGATTTACAATCTGTTATTTTATGGTAGAAAGGTTCCTTGGCTGTACATAGACTCAATAATTTGGAATAAACTTTCACGGCTGACTTCAGTCTGACCCATCAGTGAAGCAGAGAGATGAAAAGATGATGAAGACGGCAGAGAAGTTGTCTTCCCGCTGTCCCTCTGTTCTCTGTTTGAGGCAAACAGCCCACGAGCTCCTCCAGTTCTCCGTACAGGCAGCGGTATAAACAGGAACATACAATGAGAGGCCCTTTTCCCTCAGAACTCCAGGCCAGCTGCTCTTCCTCCTGTTTTAACCCATCTCTGATGTATTTGTTTGGAGCTTCAGATATTTCAGACAAAGGACTTCCATCCACGTGATTCACGGTTTGAGACTCGTTTCACGAGATCACATTCATACAGACTGCTGTCCATGTGTCCGGTAGTGTAAAGTAAAAAATATATCAAAAAGGCGCCTCGGTTGGTAATGATGAGCTATGACTTTACCGTGTTCGAAAAAATCAGCACTTTAAATCAGACAGTCACAGTTACGTGTTCGAGAAAGTCGTCAAAAAGAGCGGGAAAATTTAACATGGCATTTAACATAACAGTCACATGACCACAGAGTGGCGAGGGAGAGAAGAATCTATACCAAAAAATAATGTTTAAACTGCTCTCACGGCCACAAATTTCACTCTACAGAAATAATTTGAACATCAAATTGTAGGAAAATTTGTGCTGCTCGCTCACATAAACCTGCTGAAGCTGTCAGACTTATAGTTTTGGCTCTGTTAGCTCAGATGTGTCAGGATCACCCACCAACTGCCCCATTTACTCCCATATTAACTGAGAGCAGAAATTTGTGGAGGGAAAGCAGACGTACCAGTTTTTTACCTCGCTCTAGAGGTCACATTTTTTAACTTTAGCCGCACAAATTATATATGTAGACGTTCAGCGAGACCTGAGGATGCTTAAAATCCTCTCTGTTCATAGATACGACCTACGGTTTGCTGACAGCTGTCCGTTGTTTGAGGGTTACTTTCAAGGCTTTCTCAGCAGTTTCAGTTGACGTTGGCTCCATAGTAGTCGACCAATCAGAGCAGAGCAACAAACAACAGCTGTTTCTATTTATAGCACTTCACTGCAGCTGGTTGCTGGGCAGAAATTCACAACGCTGACTGTGACTGCAAACTACCTGGACAGGACCATTGACCAGCCACATCATGGTCAATGGTTAATAGTCAGCTCATAGGTGGTGCTTTAACTGTTTTTTTAAACCCTGTACTCTGGAGTAAAAGATACTACAAAGAAAATAAGAAAAGGAACAAAGTAAAAGCTGTTACATTCCGAAATATCTTTAATAAAGGGCTAAAATAAACCAAACAAGTAAGCAGAAAGTTAACTCTTCTAGCTCTAAATCCAATATTTACTCTCCTTCTCTGCTCTCCTGAGGTAAATATTTGTTTACTGGAAGGACCGGGGCAAACGACTAATCTTCACACCAAACATCCAATACTTGACATATAGTATGATAAACATTAACTGCATTAATATACAGAAATGTGAGCCAATGTTTTACGCATTGGCTTCAGTTCACAACCACTGAGGTTGCTGCTTGGTTGGAAACCAATGACCAAAAAGGGGTTTTGGTCTGATGCAAAGAGGACCACATGTCAGGACAAAAACAGAAGTTGGGAAGTCGCAGAAAGACGCTTCATTAGCTGTCATAATGAGATGTGGTCAGCTCAAACAGGACAAATATTGCAAGCTGGCCAACCACAGTTTATAAGAGCAGCTCGCCGACATTTTCGGTTCCCCTTTCAGATATTATGTCACATTTCATCCAGCGGTTATGAAACGTTTTCTCATGCATGCTTCGAATCACACACACTGTTCAGTTCAAAGCCTCGGGGTCTCCAGTCAGTCTGTCCATTCATACAATCAGGGGAAGCCCAGTAGAGACTGACCGGTGTGTCCCTGTAGACTCAGGCAGCCAAACACAATAAACACCCCCAGAGGTCGGCTTCAATCGCCACTTCTTTGGTTTGAACCAGGCGGAGACCCGAATCACACGCGGTCTCGGTAACACGTCTATAAAAGAGTGTAAACAACCCACCCTCAGGACCCCAGGTGTCTGGGTGGGGGCCACTAAACATCCCCTCTCCGTGTCAGAGGTGGGGGGGGGGCTTCAAAGGTAACGGTGGGGATAAAATAAAGGGGTGGAGGGTTGAGATGGAGAGGCAGCGGCCCTGGTTCATGCTGAGAGAGGAGCCGGGTCAGGCGGGCCTACGGGAGGAACGGCAAGGAGGTTTACACATTTCTTAGAAAGTTCATAATTCAGTTTGGTGTTTTCTAGTCGACATAAAACAATTCAAATTATTATATTTGGGCCCAACTTTGCTGGTGAGATGGACAGAAATTGAAAAAAGTGTGTCGGGGGAAATTCAGGCGAGGATAGGGGATAAAAGACTGATCAGAAAGTTCATGGAAACAAGTGATGGATGGATGAATTTGAGTCTGAAAACACGGCAAACGCGTGACCCGAAGAGATAAAGATTCAGAGATGGAGCTCAATCCCAAATAAATTAGACGCTAGTTAAAAGAGACAGGCTCTCTTCATGTTGTAACTTCTTTAACCAGCGAGCTGTAGACTTCAACAGTGTCTGGCATCATTGAGCGTCAGGGTGAAAGGCCCAACATGCAATCTATACCGCTGTATGTCCTCAGCTAAGTGGCTGATGGGGAAGTCTGGACTTTTATCAATATGTAATACCCAAAGAAGGTTCAGGATCTTTTAGATATACGCCTGTGAAGTATCTTAAACTGAAGCTGGACGAGTGAGCGCTGATGATGCGTGCACTTCATCTCACATACAAAAGACACTCAGGCACTCCACGTTGCATCACACATCATTTATTAATGTCAGTTTCTTTAAAATCATCTTTACATCTGCATCGTGTCACACCGTCGGGTGGTTTTTTTTAAACATTCCTCTCTTTCCTGGTTGCACAGCTGGGCGGAGGAGGAGGAGGAGGCCTATAAGAAACCATCCAGGTGGAGCAAAAAAAAAAAAAAAAAGGCGAAGGCCTAGCGAAGCCCCGCGGGGCAGGAATGTCAGCTGCCCACTGGACAAATAAACAGCTAAAGTATGAAGTGCATACAGTGTACAGCATACACCTGCTAAAACATCACGCCGAGCTACAGGAGGCATCACACGAGAAAAAGGCTGTAAGACGCAGAAAACATCCACAAGACGACAAACATTTTCCACAGACTGAACATTTGAACTGGCATATTTTGATCATAAAAAGAAAAGAAAGGCATTTAAAAAAAGTAACTTGAGTAAAATGACGTGAAACATGAAGGCACGGCTCAAAAAAACATCAACAAAACACAAGATGAAGGCAGCACAGGGTCCCTTGTCTCCACGTTAGTACAAAACATTGAATGTAGATCGTCGCGTGTTGCACCGAGAAGCAACCACGCAACATTCCTTTGCAGACATTCCCGCACCCAGCGCGCTCCGGAATCTAAAAAAAAAAATGTTCTCAAACCTGCTATCGACCCCCGCGTCGACGGCGGCCCCTTCAGAGTTTATCTAACGAATCAGCAGCCTTCACGGCGAGTTAATGTTCAGGGTGTGGCCCCAACCGGAGGGAGCCAATGGACGACCTCCTGAGGGGAGGAACGGCGATTTCAAAAGAGGACGTGGGGACCAGTTTGGACAGTTTGTATTGTTGCTCAGGGATTAACCGAGACCTCTCACCGCGGCCCCCCAACTCAGCTTTCACACGTGGACGCTGCGTTTAATGTCGGTTTTCTGCTTCTCTTTCTAACATTGCTGCATAGTTTCAACATTTCAGCCGACTGTTGGACACGAGCCAGCGCGGGCTTCTTTTAGATGATGCAAGGTTGCACAAGCTCTTAGTTATGAAATCCTCATCAGACTTGTGTCTGCTTGTTGGATTTAGTAACAAAACACACACACAGTGCTTTATTCAGCTTAGTGTGAAGCTTTTACAGCTCTGGATAAAGTATAAGTCGCAGCACAGGTGTACTTTTAAGTCAAACGGGATCTTTTCTGAGTCGTGCGGCTGCTTCAAGTGAATATTTCAGAATAACGTTTCCGACATTTCTCTGGATCTTCACAGACTATTACACCTCGACAAAAGACGCGAGTCCACGAGTGCATCGAGGCGTCACAGCTCGCTCAGACATGTATGTAAGCGCCATTTTATACAGCAGTAATTTTTTTCTGCCATCGCGGAGAAATCGTCGTTTAACATGTGTTAAAGTCAAAAAGCTGCTGTCAGTTTGTCTCAGAATACAGAAAGTACTTTCAAGAGACGCTAAACGAGAGTTTGGATGGACGAGGTGATCCGTGAGGCTGCTGTTGTCGTCAGTTGGTCCCAGAAAGTCCAGTCATGTTGGTATCCTGTGTGTGTGTGTAATGAAGTCGTCTTTACGCCCTTTTCCCGACCCAAAGCGAACTAAACCAGACGGACTATGAATGAAACACAGACTGGATTCAGTCGGTCGACCTGAGAGTTTCCAGGTTTAGTGGAAGTGCAACGTTACGTTACGTCGTTTCCTTTCGTGTTCATTCAAAACAGACAGATGTGGTGAGGATCGGAGTGACAAATGTCACCTGAGCCTCGACGGTTGCATTCAGACAGGCGCAGTGAAACAATCAAACCATGATTAAACGGCTTAAATCACTGTCCACGTCGCTCGACCACTGCTCTCTCAAACCAAATTAAACTTCGTGTTTCTATTTTGCAGCGTAAATTCCAGTCAGACTCAGATTTAGAAGCCACTTCACGAACACGACAGGTCGAGTATCAGAGGTTCGACCGGTCTGAGCGTCTGATTGGTGCTGACTGGTCGGACGACAGCCGCTCGTTCTCGCCGTAGCGCCTGATCCTGTCTGAACGCGGCCTCATTTACCGCACACGAACAGCTTCGTGGATGCTTTTCATGCTCGACGAACGTTTAAGGCACTGCGGGTACGGTATGAAAAATGCATGTATGTGCTACAGTTTGTGCGTGTTAATAGTAACATATGACATATAAAAGGTTCTGCGTAGAAGAACCGAGTTCCTTTAAAACTCTGTATGATGTTTCACATACTGTAAAATAAAAACAAAGATGTACTGCATACAGTATAATCTCTTCGTAACAGGTTAAGAAAACATTCATCCTATTAATGATAAAATCAACCCCAACAACCCACCGTGATGATGATGATGATGATGATTGTATCACACATTACTCCGGTCTGTTCAAACCTCCTGGGCTTTTATGAGCAGCACTCTGAACGAGCCGTAAACGTCTAATAAATACGATTCATGTTAATAAAAATCAATAAAACTGCTTATTTTACCCACAGCAACCATCCCTTATTCTGGAAGAAGAATTTCAAAGTGTCCCTACGATGTTTGTAATAATCATTCTCATACTTAAAAACACGTTTCCTGCTTCGAATGTGGCTGAGAAACACAAAGGTAGTTCTGGTGTGAGACGGTGTGTCGGTGTGTACTGGGTCCGGCAGCGTCAGTGGGGGTGTTTGTTGTCGGCGGCGGCCGACGGCGGCGGCGCCTCCTGCAGGAACGGGGTGAAGGAGGAGCGGACGGTGCGTCCGCAGAGAGGCTGCTGGACGCGGAAGTTGTTCACCATGCTCTTCTGGACTTCCTCCTCTGCCGAGGTGAACAGGAGGCTCCGGAAGACGGCCAGCTGAAAGGAGGAAGAGGAGGAGGAGGTGAAGGAGGCGGTCAGACGTGACAGGTAATGTTTACGGGCTCGTTCACTCAGAGGCTGCACGTCCTCGAGACAAACTACAGGAATGCTGTCGTACACGTTCTGCCCGTGGACACAACTCAACGTGACGTCGCCACGTGGTCGAACATACAAAGAGAATAACTGACTGAAGCGTAGAGGTCAGCGCCCTCTGCTGGCTGGTTTAAAGATCACCTCAGCTTGAACATGTGTTTGTGTGAATGTCCGATATATCCTTTAACCAACTCTACAAACAAAATGCTCGGTACAGCACGATATGAGGAAGATGATCAACCTTTACACATGTAAGCCTGACTTACAGATGTAGAGTGACAGGAAGCCACGTAGCGGCGCCGCATGACCACTTAGGGCGCATTCAGAGTAAGAGTGACCCTGAAACTCCACCGGGCACGTCTCTGTCTCTGTTTTGTTCCGTCCTGCATCGACTTCAAACCACCTGGAGCGTTTCAGAAGCGTTTCTCCCTCCAGACTTTGTTTACTTGCTCAGATTTGGTCATTTTCCTGGTTTATGTTCTTCTAAATATGCTTCTACATGTGGAAATATGTTACGTACTTCATTTGTTTCTCTTTGGTCTGTTTTTACCACCGGCAGTTTGCACGGGGTGTTTTATTTTGAAAATCCAGCGGCTTCTCTGTGCTGTTTCTGTGTCTGGCTTCCTGTCAGCTCGAGGTGCTCTGTGTTAAATTGACGCGGGCTGCTCGCGGCGTCCGTCAAAAATAGAACAGCCGAGCGGAGGCCCGCTTCTGTGACGCTTCTGAACCGGACCGCGGTGGAGCTGGTGGAGGTTTGAAACATTGACTAGAACGGCCGCGCATCGCTGCGGTGACTGCGGCGCACACGCAACGCTGCACGTCCGCGGCTGGGGGAATTTGAGGGTGAGTGAGTTGACTCCGTCTTTTAAAGGAGCGGCGAGCATCGAGGCGGCGCCAGTGTTACTTTTCTGTTTTTAAAGCACGCCGTGTGAAATGACTTCACTCAGACTCGCTGATTTCTCCAGCTGTGTGCCGTAATGTTGTTCAGGATGCACGCATCTGATTGGCCGATCACGTGAGATGATTTAAAACGTCAGCAGCAGCTCTGATTTCTCTTTACACGAATTGTGTCATACAACGTGAAACGACTGAAGCATGTAGCTCAATATTAAAATATAATGAACATTAAAGCACACACACACACACACACCTGGTCATGGCTGACTTCGATGTGCTGCTTCATCACGATCCAGGTGACGGACTCGGTCAGAGGGGGCGTGGTCAGAGAACCGTGGTACGTCCAGTAATCGTCAGTGTTGGAGGGTAACAGACAGGCGGGGTCGAACCTGGTGAACTCCACCACACTGTCCTGCACACACACACACACACACACACACACACACACAGTGTTTTATAACTTCACCTCACCAGGCAAACATCGACCTTATCAAACATTAGTGGTGATAACAACGACCTCCAGCCGGTCACCTCAGACTCTACACTGCCGGCATGTTAACCCCGTACGAGCCGGTTCACAGCCTTAGCTCCTCGGGCGGGTCACTTCTGGTTGTTCCAAGGTGGAGGCTCAAAACGAGAGGTGGAGGCAACGGTTAGCTCAGTAGGTAGAGCGTGCACCCCGAGTACGAAGGCTGCAGCGACCAACAGCCAGATCTCCATCTTTAATCTATTATTCTTTTACGTATCGTCTGCAGAGATTTCAGGCTGAGCAGTCCTGTAGTGTCTCTACTGAACCACTGGGGGGCGTAAGTTCCTACCTTCTCAGATGTTACATGGACGTTTCATCACTGTGTGGACTCACCTTGTGTCTGATGGCGGGCAGAGCGTCGACCAGTTTCTGCAGCCCCTCGTGTCGTTTTCCCACCTGAAGACGACACGATGACACGTTAGCACAGACATCGTGTAACGTACACGCCGTTAAAGCGTGTCCGTGAGTCAAGACGTTTCAGCTCTTATCCACGAGGCCTCCTCAGTTCAAACTTGTGATGTCGTCATGTGACTCACAGGTGACCAGCGGCCGTGATCAGAGCTGTTTGAATCCTCTGAATGTTAAGGAAAGGAGCTTCAGTGCTTCCTTTCTTATCTCCTTTAGCAGAGGAGACACCGGACCATCCTTTAGGAAAGGAAAGGAGATAATGCCGTCGACTTTATACTGTCTATCTCAGACGTGGGTTTTGTAGTCCATCTTTTGAACTTTGTAGTTTTACCACAGATCAGTAACATCCGCCGTCACGTCATGACGTTGCATAACGTAAGTCCAGGTTGTCTTCTCCTAACTCCTCGTGAACTCTCCTTCACATCTTTCCTTGACCTCATGATGTTTTCCATCGAGGTCAAGGAAAAGTGTTTAGGAAAGGACACAGGAAAGGACAACTTCTGCCAATCAGAGCGGTCAAACTGTTTCACAGCGTGCTCCCCATGGACCAGTTTGAACTGAGGAAATCTCACAGACGAGAGCTGAAACGTCTTACAGGTTAACATAGTGTGTGTGTGCAGGTGTGTGTGTGTGTGTGTGTGCAGGTGTGTGTGTGTGCAGGTGTGTGTTGTACACCTTTAGAAAGACTCCAATAACAGCCAGTCCGTTGTCCTCCATCACCGCCTCCTCAAATAGGCTGTACTTGTCGGAGTTCCAGTGGACCAAGTGGAGCTGGAACACAAACCACAACCTGTTCACAACCTGTTTACAACCTTTTGACAACCTGTTCACAACCTGTTTACAACCTTTTGACAACCTGTTCACAACCTGTTCACAACCTTTTGATAACCTGTTTACAACCTGTTTACAACCTTTTGACAACCTGTTCACAACCTGTTTACAACCTTTTGACAACCTGTTTACAACCTGTTTACAACCTTTTGATAACCTGTTTACAACCTTTTGATAACCTGTTTACAACCTGTTTACAACCTTTTGATAACCTGTTTACAACCTGTTTACAACCTTTTGATAACCTGTTTACAACCTTTTGATAACCTGTTTACAACCTTTTGATAACCTGTTTACAACCTGTTTACAACCTTTTGACAACCTGTTCACAACCTGTTTACAACCTTTTGACAACCTGTTTACAACCTTTTGACAACCTGTTTACAACCTGTTTACAACCTTTTGATAACCTGTTTACAACCTTTTGACAACCTGTTTACAACCTTTTGATAACCTGTTTACAACCTTTTGACAACCTGTTTACAACCTTTTGATAACCTGTTTAGAACCCCTCTGCTCTGATGCCCGTCCTGCTGAAAATAAAGCCTGGATTATGAACACAAACAGCTGTGATTATTGTGAGCAGGCCCGGTTGCCTAATGGACAAGGCATCAGCCTCCGGAGTTGGGGATTGTTGGTTCAAGTCCCACCTGGGTCGAGCGTCTCATTGTTTATATAAACTCAATCCACCATGGACAGTCAGGTAACTGTGGAGAGGGAGCAATTCACCCTGCTGCCATATTGGCAGCCCTAAACTTGTATTTCTGCTGTGAAGTTGGACATTTTAACATGGGGACTTATGGAGACTGACTCACTTCTGGAGCCAGCCTCAAGTGGACGTTTGAGGAACTGCAGTTTTTGCTACCAATAGCCGCGTCTTTGCCCGTTTTTAGATTAGCCTGGAGGCGGCAGAGGCACAGAAACCTTTGGGCGACATCACGTATACTACGTCCATTCTTTATATTGTCAATGGTCGTGCTCCACTTCTTCTGGTTTCTTTTGGTCTACTGCTAATCTCGTGAACCAACTCCTAATAATGGCACACATTACTCAAAATCCGGTTAAAAACTGTGACACATTTGGAAAGAATGCCACCGAGGCTCACGGACGCATCCTGAAATAAGTTCTTTGGGTCAACACGTGGACAGTTCTGGCTTCCTGTTTATGTTTCATACTGTCTGTGATGTTTCATTTATCGACCCAAAGTCGACGGAAAAAACATTTAAAGTCTTTTTCTGTCACCAGAGATGAAGTTTAGACGAAGGTCACCTGACAGAGAGCCGAACATTAACATGTAAAGAGTCAGTCAGGACTGTAACTTGATGCTCCACACACACACACACACACACACACACACACACACACAACCACACACACACACACACACACACACACAGTGGCAGCGCGCCCCGTACGACTGCACGACCACGAGAGGACGAAGATAAACGCCACGTACCGCAGATGAAATGCTGTCGGTGTTTTTCCAGAGCGAGCCGCGAACACAAAAGAGAAAAAGTGAGTCAACATTTGCTGTTTGAACAGCAAAGATTTGTTTTCTTCACGTCTCCTTTTAACGTGTGTGGAAACTTTTTCCATTCGATAGCCCGGTCACATGACCACACACACACACACACACACACACACACACAGGTGTTTTATTTAAAGGGACAACAGAGGGTGTGTACGACACAGCTATAGATCGACAAGATACAGACGCTTTGTGTGTGTGTGATGCTACACTGACCTGTGATCAGGTGAATGGTGTCTCTGTCATTCGTACGTCTGTTCTCACACTATGTAACTTTGGGCTCCGGGTCGGGAGAAGTACGTAACGCTTTACGGCACTAAGTCACACACCACCAACTATTTCACTGATTTTGGTGAAACTGGATCATATTTTATGGAGAAAATGTTTTCTGGTTTTCCCTCTGATGTCCTCCGGCTGCTCCGCCTCAACTCTCTGTGATTTACAGAGTTTCCTGATGGACAGTGAAGTAAACTGCTGACAACTGTAGCTGCTGTTAGCTCATGTTAGCTCAGTTTGTTAGCTGCTGATAGCTAATGTTAGCTCAGATGTTAGCTGCTGTTAGCTCAGTTTGTTAGCTGCTGTTCAGCTCAGAGCACCAGGGGAGTGTTAGTGTTTGTACCACAGGCCACCGGGGAGCAGAGCCAGTGTCATGCCAGAACAGGAGCTGGACGAGCGGGCAATGTAACCAGGATCAGCAGCCTCTATGGACATAATGGCAGAGGAGAAGAGAGTGAAGAGGACGCTGACGGAGGAAGCTAAGAAGAGAAAAGGAGAGAGCGAGCGAGCAAGAGGCCGCCGGACAAGAGTAAATCTGGGACTGACTTTTAGTGGTTGGTGAGAGCTTGGTGAAATAAAAGGCTGAAAGACAGACGCCGAGCTGGGCTGACTGCTGTTGGACTAGTCAGTAATATTAGCTGGCTGCTATGTCAAGATGTTATTTGGCCATAGATCTTTCAACTTTAGCCTCTATATGAACAATATAGCAAAGAGAGAACTTAGAGGAGTGAGTTGCTGCCCCAAGCGAAGGAGTTCAAGTATCTCTGGGTTTTGTTCACGACCGGACCATTGTGATTCAGAGGGAGCTGAGTCGGAACCCTCTGTTCTGGGAGGAGACCACGGGGCAGACCCAGAACCAGCTAGAGGGACTACATAGCCCATCTAGCCTGGGAACGCCTCGGGATCCTCCAGGAGGGCGTCTAAAGCTGCCACCGCGACCCGACCCGACCTGACCCGACCCGACCCGACCCGACCCCAGATAAGAGGAAAAAGACTGATGGACGTCTTTCACTGTAAAGTGTTCTCAGTATTGTGTACACACCCTCTGTGCATGTTCGCATCATCGTTAGCCTACCTCTGCAGGAAACAGCCTCCGGTCCAGCGTGTGCTCCGACCCCCAGGCGTTGCTCTCGCCCCAGTGGAAGTGGAACTGGCACAGCCTGAACTTGTCTTGCAGGGGTCCCCCTTTCAGCGCTGCACCGCAAAGCAAAAAGGACACGTCGGTCAGTGCTCGTCCTCGGGAGGAATCTAACCTCTAACAGTCTGCTTCCTCCTCCACGAAGGAGGAAATGATCCCGATCACAGGACGTCTGCTGAGGAACAGGTTGTTCAGGCGGTAACTCTAACCGAGAGACATCTAGGAAACTTCACACTGAGACACAATGACTTTTCATCACACCTGTAACGTGTTTATGAGGAGGTGAGGAGGCGATACGGCAGTGTAACAAGTCAAAAACATCAATTTAAAGACCTGCACTCGTGCCTCCATCCGTAATAAAACCCTGCTTTTGTTCTCTGAGCTCAACAAAGACTGACGAGGTCACGTGACACCTGGAAAAGCTTTAAAACACCAGAATATGTTTTAATTTGATGGTTTTGGAAAGTCGGTGTTGCCCAGTAATTAAACCTCTAAAGACAGACTACATGGTAGCTGCTGAGGTCAGAGGACAGACACGCGAGTCACGTGACGGTCAGCAGATCGTTTTTTAAGTGTAGCATTGATTACTGGATTTTTCCCCGCAGACGGCGGGCTGCTTAAAGAAGCAGATAATCCTCTTGTGTAGATGAAAACATGCATTCCTGTTTAAATCCAGTCAGACTTAACAAAGAGGAACACTCACTGGACTTGTCCGTAGTGTCGTCGTACTCCACCAGGAAGGAGTAACCGTTGTTCCAGATCTGTTGGCAGGTCTTCGGGTCGTAGTCGGTCACCAGAGGCTTCAGCTGCGAGTCGAAGACGCTCTTCCGCACAACGATGTCGATGGGAGACTGGCGGTCGCCTCCGGGTACCGCGAGCGGCCCCTGCCACATGGGATGCACTGCGAGGAACAAGAAAGGAGAAGAAGGAAGGAGGAAAGGAGTCAGAGAAATTCAAAACTTCAACGTCAGCTTCCCGTGGAAAGTGCTGACACCTACTCTTCATGTTGTGCTCGGCCGCTTCCTGCATTTTTCTCAAACAGTCCATTTTGAAACAGAAATCAGAGTCGCCACATAAAAATCATTCAAACTCAACAACAGTGTCGCTTCAGGACGGAGCTCCAGCACTCCTCCTCCTCCTTCTTCTCCTTCTTTGAGACGTTTCAAGTGACTGAATGAAAAAAAAGGAGCAAGTGAGCAACACTACTTCCTTCTCAGTCCACTTACTTCTTTTTTTTCCTAAAAGGAAATTACAAAATAAGAGAGAGAGAGAGAGAGAGAGCGAGAGAGAGAGAGAGAGAGAAGTGGGCCGGCTGTACAGAAAGTGACACGAGGAATGTCCTGGCACGCCCCCAGCTCTCCTCCACAGCGTGGGGGAATCAAACCAACGACCTCTGGACGGTCCAAAAGCAGCCAGCTCGAGCCAACGTTGCTCCACAGATCTGACTTAATATTACCCAAAACGATAAAAAACAGCCAGCCAACCAGCCGTGCTCGTTTCTCCCTTTAAATCCACTCAAAGGAAACAAAACATCCACTCCGTCTCCGTCATGTGTAGCTGTCAAAGCACACAAAAGCAGCGCGCTCTATTGTTTTTCCTTTTCAGCGCTGAACAGGTCTGACTGGGAGATGACCTTCATCCTCGTCGGGTTTCAGCGGCTCCTCCTCGGGGAGTCGGCCCCTCGGCCTGCTGCGAGTTTGTCCTGATCCGTCACCCACGTGTCGGCCAGATGTGATGAGTCAGCAAAAGATAAACGTGGACGAAGACGCCGGCCTGTCAAAGCTGAAACGCCAACACAGCTTTTTTTTTTTTTTTTTTCCCCATCAGGCAGTAAACCTTCTTTCACATTATTATGTTTATTTACAGCACACCGTGTGCTGGAAAGTATTTTGTGTTACCATGACAACCGGCAAAGGTGAACCCAGGTTCCAGTCTTAGCTGCATATTTGACCCGATCAGTCCCAGCAGAGCTCAAAAGGTTTTACATCGAGAGTCCTGGTCCCTCTATGAGCGCCAGACAGTTCAAATATACACGTCATTAACGTGTTAAAGACATGTTAATGCCGTGTGATCGCAGACATTCATTTCACATCATTCTGTGCTGCTTGTCCAGTTCAAACGGGTCAGTGTCGTAGGTTCCCATTGGCTGATGAGCAGTAGGGTTAAACCATTTCTGTAAGCCGGGGGGGGGGGGAGAGCTTACAGAACAACATATTAACAACATCTTGTCATGTGTTGAGTCTGTATGTACGTCCAGGTTTTAGACAGTCTGCGGGGACGTCACAGAGACTACGTCCAGGTTTTAGACAGTCTGCGGGGGACGTCACGGAGACTACGTCCAGGTTTTAGACAGTCTGCGCGGACGTCACAGAGACTACATCCAGGTTTTAGACAGTCTGCGGGGATGTCACGGAGACTACGTCCAGGTTTTAGACAGTCTGCGGGGACGTCACGGAGACTACGTCCAGGTTTTAGACAGTCCGCGGGGATGTCACGGAGACTACGTCCAGGTTTTAGACAGTCTGCGGGGACGTCACGGAGACTACGTCCAGGTTTTAGACAGTCCGCGGGGACGTCACGGAGACTACGTCCAGGTTTTAGACAGTCTGCGGGGGACGTCACGGAGACTACGTCCAGGTTTTAGACAGTCCGCGGGGACGTCACGGAGACTACGTCCAGGTTTTAGACAGTTGGCGGGGGCGTCACAGAGACTACGTCCAGGTTTTAGACAGCCCGCTGGGACGTCACAGAGACTACGTCCAGGTTTTAGACAGCCTGCGGGGACGTCACGGAGACTACGTCCAGGTTTTAGACAGCCCACGGGGACGTCACAGAGACTACGTCCAGGTTTTAGACAGCCTGCGGGGACGTCACGGAGACTACGTCCAGGTTTTTCTGTGGACGAGTCAGGCCTTTCAGAGGTTTAAAGTCTGTCTGTGAACAAACGGCCACAGACCAAACCCTGTTTCATAAAACGCTGTTACAGCACAAGAAGCTCGTTAAAGTTAAATATGAACTGTTGTTTGTTGTCGCGGCTCCGCGGTCGTTGTTGTTGGCAGATAGAGACGTTGAACGAGACGAGCTTCGTGCCGTCGTTGGGCGCGGTGAGGAAGTTGTTGGGACTCGTTGGACGAGCTCGCTTGGGCGCATCGACACGGAGGGACGTGACTCAGACTGTTCTTCACAGAACACGCAACGCGTTCGACACCAGCGCCGGGGCTGCGACTAATGAATGTTCCACTGATGTTTGGGGCAGAAAATGTTCAGTAGTGTTTGCTCCTTTCAACGTAAAGGAGCAGCAGCTGTACTCCGAGCTCCTCACCTTATCTGTAAGGCTGAGCCCGGACCACGCTCCTGCCTCCCTGGTCCACTGCACAGTAATATCAAGTCATCTGCCAGAAACCACCTCACCTTTCAACCACGTCAATAAACTCGTCCAGGCTTGTTTTCATATCCAGTCAAATCCACACCTTCATTTTCTCAAAACTGGACTGCCGGTTTTAACAGACCACATCACATCCTCCTAAATACATTGCTCGCAGCCTTAGATCGTCGGGCAGGTCACTTCTGGTTGTTCCGGGGTCGAGGGTTAAAAACTAGAGCGCCTCGACTCTGGAACGAGCTGCCCGAGGAGACGAGGCTCGCTGAATCAACTTCTTTTTGTGTTGTCGTCTGTTTTATTCTTTTATCTTTTCATCTTCTGTGTTTATTGATTGTCCTTTTATTATGTTTGGATCTGTCAACATGCAGAGTCACATGTTCTTACACTGTGTGGCCTTCTGTTGGGCTATATAAATAAAGTTATTATTTCAGCCGCTTGTATCCGGGATCTCGTTCTTTCTGTCACTACCCAAAGCTCACGACCAGAGGTGAGGGTTGGACTTGTTGGACCGGTCCGGTACAACGTCCCAACACTTGTCCAGGACGACTCAGCTGGGATGGAGGCGACCCTGATGGAGGAGACTCACAGGAGATGGATGCACATTTCAAACTCCATCCGTGACACCACACATGTGACCGGTATGTAGGTCAAAGGGCTTCAGATGCCCCCCCAGTATAAAGGGGGCAACAGTCAGGGGGGTATCAATACATGTTTGGAAAACCTGGACCAGGACTGAAACCAGGACTCAAGTCTGGACCCAGCTGAGTCAACACTGATCCAGATCCAGCTGGTCCAGTCCGGGTTTTGAACCCCGCTCTGCATGCACGTTTTATAGATGACAACAAAAGTGACCAAAAACTGCTGCGGTGCTGACCCGCAATGTGAAGCCTCTGGACCCCCCCCCCCCAAACCAGGCCGAACCAAGCCAAACCAAGCCAAAACCAGAGGCCGCGTTGTCGGTAACATATCATTAAACACCCCCTCTTTAGAGCTGTGTGTGTCGGTAAACATGGTGTTCAGGTGTCGGGTACTCACTCTGAGACAGGACATATTTGCTGGAGCACGCCGTGAGGTTGCATCTCCGGACGGGCGTGACGCGGTGACTCCCGGCGTGTCCGACGAGCCGCCGCCGGAGCTGAGACGCCAGAGGTCGGAGCACGGATGTCAGAGTCACCATGTTGATCCGGTTTAACCGTCAACAGATACACGAAGAGCCCTCACTTCCCTTTAACGTTCGCGCTCTTTTATCCGAAGCTAAGCTAAGCTAAGCTAAGCTAAGCGTGTTTTTGTCTTTTAACTCCGGTGAACACAAACTATCCGCGCCGCTCGCCGCTGCTCCTCTCTCGGCTTGGCTCTGCCCTCATACCCGTGTGCCCGGAGGAAGGCGGAGGAAGAGAGGCAGGCTTTCGAAACAATGTGACCAGGTGTGTCTCCAGATGTTACAGAACAGGCGTCCTTGGACGGGTCCACACCAAACACGGCATAAAGATCCAGACCCGAGATAACCGGTGCCCGGGGAGATAGTAGCCGTGGTTTGAGGCTCTCTGCTCGGCAGGACGGGAGGAGTGAGAGGGGGGCTCCGGAGCGGACCAATCAGCGGCCTCCTCTGAGGGGCGTTAGCGGTGATGGATACTGACACGTGAACGCAACACAGGGGAGGACTAACCAATCACAGCACAGCAAATAAACATAAATAACAATCATGGCGTCCACAGAAAGAGTCTCCACATACTAAACAAATAAATAAATAATAAATTAAGTTCTAGTTTTGGTTAAATTTCAGAATCACTTTATTGGCCAGGTGTGTGTACACACACTCCAGTTCACTGTGTGTGTGTACACACACCTTCATACAGGTACAGACATACAGTTTAACAAGGAACATGACAGGTAGGAGCAGACATGAACATAAAACATAACAAATAACTATATACATATTTAAAAGATATAAATATATGCATAAATATAGATATGTGTATCGATCTATAGACATTGTAGACTGGATACAGGACTGGTGATGGTGATGGTGCAGGTGATGGAATAAATATGGTTTCTACATGAGAGGTGGATATGACAGTATATATATATATACATGTCTATGTAAGTTTACATCTATGGAAGGCCAGGCAGTTCAAATATATCAACATGTTGTTAATTAAGGTGACCAAACGTCCTCTTTTGCCCGGACATGTCCACTTTTTACCTCCTGTCCGGGGTGTCCGTTTTTTTATAAATTCATACAAATTTCCTGTTTTCACAGTTTTTCATGGGACCATTAGGCGTGTACTTAGACTGACTGGCGCTTTGCACAGAATACTACGGTACTTTGTTCATGACCCTCTGAGAAGCCTGTCTGAATTTGTCTCGAGGCCGGGCCGAGTGTCCTCTTTTTAATATGGTCACCCTATGTTAACACATAAACAACACGTTGATTTTTCACTATTGGCGGTGTAAAGAATGGATCATGTACGTGTGACGTCACCCACAGCGGTTCTGAAGCTCAAAATATGCAGCGCTGGCTGCTGCCATCTTGGCCGTACGGCCTCTCTTTCTCCCATCTAATCTAAATATGGTCAAAGACGTGGAGCTGAGTTGGAGCTGAATGACACCTGGTTGCACAAACAAGCCACCTGTAACGACACTCACCTGTCAATCAAAGCGTCCACGCTCTTAATCCTGCATAACTTTAAGCCTTAATATAATCTGAACAGGTGAGTTGTATAAAAATTCACCCTCAGTACAGTTGTCATGAACGGGGAAATTAGCTATAGAGACCAAAACTGTTTTTTGTACCAGGCTGTAAACATGTTTATTTCTGCTGTGAAGTTGGACATTTCAACATGGGGACTTATGGAGACTGACTCACTTCTGGAGCCAGCCTCAAGTTTTTGGCTTCACTTCACAGACATGGAGGTTGCCGCTTGTTTTTTTCACCATCTCAGACATTAATTTCACATAATTCTGAACCACTTGGTGTCACCAGTTCTCATTGGCTGATGAGCAGTGGGTTAAACCATTCCTGTAAGTCTGGGGGGGTTTCCTGACTTACTGATGATTATCTTATCAAGATGGTGACACAGAAATGCTGAACTGACTCCAGATATCAAGCTTCATCTTCTTCAGCTTGTTTATAGTAGTGTTATCTGTCTGTCTGTAACTGTGTGTGTGTGTGTGTGTGTGTGTGTTGGGTGTTGCATCACGCTCACTCGTCCCATGGAGTCATAGGAATGTCACACTGTGTACAGAGCTGATCACATGACCATCAGACTTTAATCCCTGAACCGAACCAACAAAATATTTACTAGAAAACCAAGAACATAAAACATCACGTGTTGATGACGGCACGGTGTGACTCGTGTTTCACGTCATATCTCTGTTAAAATGATCAGCCCAAGAGAAAACATCTTTTAGGGTTACGTGTTCGGAACATGCTAAAATTATTGGATTTCTGAGGACTTTGTACCTTGAAGACACAGAAATAAAGAGATGACACACACTGTGCATTGGTTTGGAGTTTATTGTCTTCACCAAATTGGTCCAAAGGGCTGTCGCAGCCTCTCAACAACAAGTCAGATCACAATGAAATATGAAATTATGGACACCGACACAGAGGTTAGACCTTCAGATTTAAACCTCTGCGGTAAAAAAACGGACTTGGTTCTGGTCAAAACCACTAAATCCATCTCTGGTTCTGTCGGAGTGAAACTCAAACAGAACCAGGTCGTACTAATAAAAAAGCAACGTGTTTACATTGAACTACTAACCAGCCTGGATCTAAGCCAGTTTGACAGGGAGCCATGTGAGCGCCTCCGCGCTGCTTCACGGCTGTTTGAGGAACTTTTGTTTATTTTAAACGTATCTGCGGCTGAAACATGTTCTTCGTTCTAGAAAAGAGGTAGCAAACTAACATCCGTGACACAACAACGCAGCTCAAACTCCGTCAGTGCCTCCGTGCTTTTTTTTTTTTTTTTTTTTTTTTTTTTTTTTACAGACGTCAACAGCACCTTACAGACGCAGCTCAGGGTTGTTTTAAAGACGACCACGAGCTGCAGAGCGACAACTCAAGAAAACGTTTTTGGTTGTTTTTTTGTTTTTAAATCTTTTTTTTTTTTTTTCCCAACGAAGCACAAAAACACCCTGACTCGTGTGTAGCATGAGAAATACAGCAACGTTTATAAAAAATACAAAAAAAGCCATCGAGAGAAGAATTTTATCATTTTATCGGGACCAGAAATGAATAAAAATAACAACAAAAAAAAAAATAGCAGTTGTGTATTTTTCAAAACTTTTTTTTAAAATGTAGAATCTATTTACAGCAGAGAAGAAGAAGAAGAGGAAGAGGAGGGGGAGTATGAAAGCACGGACACAGTCGGAGGAAGAGGAGGTGACCAAAGACGAACCGGGGCAGTAAACTGTTCTTCATAAAAGACGAGTTTTATTTGAGCCTACTGTCGGCCTCGAGTCAAAACGACAACCGTTCAAAGAGTTCTTCAGGGACGGGCCGACGGGCGGGGCGGCGGGCGGGGTTAGTCCAGAGCGATGATGTCGTCGTCGTCGTCAGCAGCAGCTGCTGCGCTCGATTGGTCCGTCCGCGGGCGCTTGGTGGACGTCTCGCCGGTTTCCGCGTCCGAGTGCTTCCTCTTGGTGCCGCTGGACGCTCCCGGTGCCGCCGAGCTGGACGACGCCCCTCCCTCCCCCTCCTCCTCCTGGTCGGAGTCGACGATCATGATGTCGTCGTCATCGTCTGCTGTTGCTCGCGCTGGTGGCGTTCAGAGAGAAGAAGATAAAAATGAGCGCCGACCTCAAACGACAAACAGCTGATTGTTAACCAGAGTTTAAACCGACCTTTAGAGGAGGTGGACGGCTGGGCGGAGTCCTTGTTGCCGTTGGTGATGCTGTTAACCTCTTCCTGGTTAGTCTGAGGGGGCGGAGCTTTGTCCGGCGCCTCACCTACGACCTCAAACTCCACGTCGCGCTCGAGTTCCTCGCTGCCAATGAACACACACAGACACAGCCGTGTCAGTTTGATAAACACAGGCATGTTCATTCATACGTGTGTGTGTGTGTGTGTGTGTGTGTGTGTGTGTGCAGAGGTACATACATGTGCAGGACGTTAACGAGGAGTGTGTAGTCTTGGAGGAAGTCGTCGGCTTGGAGACGGCTGCCGTTACGGATCCCGAAATCAGAGAGGAATTTACTGTTGTTGGCTGTGGACGAGCAGACGGGACGAGAGTTACAAACACACCTGATAACATACGTGTTCGACACATGGCGATGGCTGAAATGAGTTTTTAAACATGTAAACCAGCAAATTTTTGCACATTTTATCCATTTAGATTCAGGTAACTCTCTCATCACTCCGTGCTGCGACTGCTCATTTCCAAATATACAATCATAAACCTGTAAAACTGGACGTGCAGCTCACCAATCATGTCTGACTGAACCGGTCTGTCTGTCCACTGACGGACAGACGTCACCACAGCGCCCTCTTCTGTCCAAACGAAGAATCACAGCACTTTAACTTTCACCTTTCCTTCACTATCCTCCTTACCTTCCGTCTCTCCTTCCTCCGAGGAGATGAGGATGGTCCCTTTTCCGTCCTCTATCTGAACATCTGGAGCCACCATGCCGAACCTCTCCTTCAGGATCTGATTCAATAAAAACAAGAACACTTAACTCCGAGAGTCAGAATTCGATGAGCGGTGTGTTCGGGATTTCTGTGAATGAGCGACGTTACCCTGTCCTGCAGAGAGAGGACCGTTGTTTTGTGGACGTTGAGTTTGACCGTGACTTCGGGTTTGCTGGCGCAGACGTAGCAGTTGGCGCTGGGCGGGTCCAGGATGCACGGGACCAGCAGCTTCTTCCTGAGGTTGGGACACTTGTTCAGGAAGATCTGGACGAAGAAGAAGAAGAAGAGGCGGCAAACAAAGAGCGACGTCAAACAACGGATTTGACCCTGAAGCTGAGGCTGAGCCCGACCACCCGTTACCATCCCGCCAAGTAAAAGTAATCAGGTCAAATGTCCGCTGCCTGAACCAGAGCACCCAGTCATGAACTAACCGTGCGACAGGATTCCAGTTCTCCAGACAGAATCTTCAGCCCCTCCAGCACGATGAGTCCAGCGATGACGGCGTTGGTTGTAGCGATAGCCGGGATGATGTTACCCGCCATGGCTGGAAACAAACAAACAAACAAACAAACAGCTGGATGAGGATGTGCACAACACACGTGTTCCACTTCGATCGAGTACAATACGTGCAAATAAAACTTACACTTCACATCAAAGCGACTCTTCATGTTCATGCTAAAGATGTGCATACGGAGGTTGGCTGCCGCGGTAACGAAGTCCATGGCCGGAGGGTCGTCCTGGCAACAAGAGGAAGGTGAATGATACATGTGCTGCAGCCAACAAACTTTTTTTAAACTGCTCTCACGGCCACAAATTTCACTCTACAGAAATAATTTGAACATCAAATTGTAGTAAAATTTGTGCTGCTCGCTCACATAAACCTGCTGAAGCTGTCAGACTTATAGTTTTGGCTCTGTTAGCTCAGATGTGTCAGGATCACCCACCAACTGCCCCATTTACTCCCATGTTAACTGAGAGCAGAAATTTGTGGAGGGAAAGCAGACGTACCAGTTTTTTACCTCGCTCTAGAGGTCACATTTTTTAACTTTAGCCACACAAATTATATATGTAGACGTTCAGAAAGACCTGAGGATGCTTAAAATCCTCTCTGTTCATTGATACGACCTACAGTTTGGTCATAGTGGTCTCTTGTTTGAAGGTGAACTTTCAAGGCTTTCTCTCTCTCAGCAGCTTCAACTGACAGACACAGCTGCTGTTTGTTGCTCTGCTCTGATTGGTCGACTGCAGTGGAGCTGGCGGTTAACTGCAGCTGGTTGCTGGGCAGAAATTCACAAGGCTGACTGTGATTGGCTTAATTAAAGTCTCTGTCTGATATCAATGACAGTCAATGCTGCAGTTTGAAGGTCAGCCATTTTGTCCTTCTGCCTGTCATGCCTCTGAACCTGAATGATCCAGCTCGTGGTATTAATACTGTACTGTGTGTGTAGTACTGTCAATAATATAGCATGTGCGAGACACCACACATTGTGTGGACTGTTAACCTCAGTGCTAAATAAATGTTGGTAGATGGACGAGAAGCACCAGACACAGTTTTCTGGTTCCATTTTGTGTTTGTGTTTGTTACCTTGTCCCACACCAGCTCGGCTCCTTCTCCCTTCTCCTGCAGCTGTGAGCGGAGAGTCTCCACGCTGTGTTGGAACAGCTGGCAGTGACCCCAAACACCCAGAACCTGCTGGTCCTTCAAACCCGAAGCCGGAGTATCTTCCTGTGGACTCGCTGGATGGACGAACATGAAGAGGAAGAGATTCACATCAAGTGACAGACAGAGAGAGCATAGGCTCATCGTGGCTACATGATTACTGGGTCGTCCGTGGTCGACTCTGCTACTGAGTCAGTAAATCCCTCCAGTGTTAGCTCACAGTTCACTGCAGTTACTGTCTGAAGACAGCTGCTCTGAAGTCTGCTATTTACTGTGAGATATTGATCACCCTGTACATTTTAAAGGGTGTCCCAGCAGTCGGCTGGTTCTTGGATGATTCCCATCTAACATCATGTTGTACGCGAGCTAAACTGGGAGTTTTGTGCTCAGTGCTTCATGTCAGACTTTGATATTTTTAGCGACTGTAAAGTCTCAGCGCGCACATAGCTGCCATTTTTTGTGCTCGTTAAAGACGACCGGAGTTGCCGGATGAAGCGGTTGCGAACAAGCGTCGAGCCCCCCAAACTTCATTCCAGACATACCGCCATTCTCTAGCTGCTGCCAGTCCAGAGGCGTGGGAGCTTTCCTCTTCTTCCACAGCTTGTCCATGGTCAGCAGGTACATGATGTCGTCTTTGAAAAGCTGTGGGCGAGAGCCAGAAAGCATGTTTTAAAAACAGCACAAGAACTTGCAAATACTGGTCAAATAAGGGTGCACTCAGACAGGATCCAGCGCTGTGTGTCTATTTGTGCTGGACATAACCGCTGTTAAACTTTATTTCACTGATTAACCGGTGCTCGCTCGCTCTCAGTCAAATCTGCATTTGAATTTCTGAAACAGCCGTACAAGATTCATGCGGTACCTTGTTGAAGAGTTTGACGGGGTCGTATCCCGTGGAGCGGGCCCAGTCCTTTGTGGAGACTCGCTTGATGTCGCCATCCTTTTCCGAGGCTGTGGCGCGAGCTGCCGTGTCTTCAGGATTCCCTGTTGACAGAACGCACACACACGTTTCACAGTGTAAGTTTGGATGTGTCTGACACTAAAACGTTCTGTCGAAACCAATCGAACGCCGCGCTCTCACTCACATGCAGCCTCGGGGTCCGCGGTGTCCGGTGACACCTCCTGATCTGCATCCTCTTCTCCAAACAGCTGACTGTAGTGACAAAGAAGGCTGAATGTTAATAGTGTGTCTTTGCACTATCACGGAAACTAACGGATGAGAACGAGCTTGAGCTTACTTGAAGAGATACTTGGCCCAGACGATGCAGTGAATGGGCTCAGACGGCGTGTTTCTTATGGTGCATCCTGGGAAAGTCTTCTGGGTGGGCTTGGGTTGGCATTCGTAGCACTCTGTCATTCCCTGGAGGACGAGGAGGAGGAAAAAAAAGAAAAGAGTGACTAAGATGAAGAAAGACGCCACAAAAGCTCTGAAATCTACACAACAACAACAACAACATGTAACGTAAAGGCGTCAACGCTTTACCTTCTTGATGACTGTGACTTGTCCGAGGTATCCGGCTGTGCCGCTCTCTATCAGAGGAATGTCTGCTGCCAAACACATCCTGTTCACGTGGTTACGGGCCGCTACGGAGATAGAAAGTGTTTTATTTTAATCATTTGTTGAGTAGCAACAATAACAAACTATAAACTGTGTAAATAAATGTAGAGTGTGCCTGACTGTGGCCCCGTCGCGCCCATACATTATTATTGACACTGCAGCAGCACAGAGACTTCAATAAAGTTAGTCAAAGGCAGGCTGGAGGTTGCCAAGCAACCAGGGTCAGCTGCAGGTCAGAGCAATTAACTGCAGCTGTGCTCTGTCTGTGTGTGAGTGACTGCTGAGAGACACAGAAAATCTCTAAATGAACCCCCTCCAACTAGTGGACACTAATGCCAAACGGTAGGTCGTATCAAAAAGCCCAAATGACCGTGAGCATCCTCATCTTGTCGACCATGTGAATGCTGAATTTCAGTGTCTAAAGTTAAAAAATGTGACCTGGGGAGATAGAGAAAGAACAGGTGCCCTGTGCTCCTTTGGGAAATTTCTCCTCTCCAGTTTACATGGGAGTAGATGGGGCTGTCGGTGGGTGATCCTGGCGCATCAGTGCGTCTCCCGCCAAAACTATAAGTCTGACAGCTTCAGCAGTGATATCGCTGCGTAGCCCACGAATTTTCCTACATTTCTATGTATAAATTATTTCTGTAGAGTGACATATGTGGTCACGAGAGCCGTTTGAAAGTGTATTTTTTGACAAATGTTTCTCTCCCTCTCCACTCTACCGATGATGTCACCCACTCTAGCTCTGGAACATTCTACCAATACACACCCATTGTAAATACCCATTGAGTCGTGATGTTGTGTTCGAGTACCTCGGTTATCCAGAGCGTTCATCACCAGCACAAACTTCCTGAAGAACTCCACGTTGTAGTCAGGGCTGTCAGGGGAGGAAGACAACATCAACAACATGTCTAACATTTTATTAAATGAGTCAAAGCAACAGAGAGAGGCTCACTTCATGATGCTGTCGTGGTACGCCGTGATATTTGCAGACGGACAAAACTGCAGAGCGCTCTCCTTGGCCACCTGAAGAACAACAGAGTAACTCAATGAGCCAAAGACATGAAAGGTGGACAACGTAACCATTAATAAATTACGAACACTTCTATTTATGTCACGATATATCGCAGTCATCTTCATTTGGAGGCTCAAAGGTGATGTCACTTTGGAAGATTTGTATATTAACATTCGCTTGATCATCGATTGGTCGAGCCTGCTGCTGTGGTCCTGATGACGTCCACTACATGTACTATTACTATGATTATTGTTATTACTACCTTTAACTACCATATCTCCCTCTGTAAACTCAACCCGTCTCTGCAGATGTCTGATCTCGTTTCTGCCTCTTAAAGGAAGTTTTTCCTCACCGCTGTCATCAAGTGCTCGCTCATGGTGTGAACTGTTGGGTCTCTGTAAATAATGTTTCTATTTAGTTTTTGTTTCCTGTAACCTGTCGACTGTAAAATTCCAATAAAAATATTACTAACTCGCTGAGCCACGGCAGCGCGCATATTTCAGGGTGTCTGACATAACACAGTGTCAGCTCAAACAAGATTAATGATGCTACCTGAGGTTAACCCGCTCATGTTTACATACCTGTGCTTTAGACTTGCCCACATGCTTCTTCTGGAAGAGGAACTGGCGGTTCAGGTTGCTCACGTCGATCGTGTCCAGGTCGATCTGTCGAAATCAACAAGATGTAACATCAGTCGTGTCTGTAATGTGACCACTTGATAGTTATTTTCGATACATTTTATCAACAGGTCAGTGCTGCAAGGTCTGTGGTTTTCTTTTAAAATCAGTCCCTCAGGTGTTCTTTTGCAAAAGCCGCTTTACAGTCTTACACGATGAATCATTCAGTTCAACACGGTTCACTCCCAAACTGTGCCTCGAGGAGCCACATGGCTTTTGTTATGACTGAAAAAACAACTTCCTTCGACAAAGTGAAGGTCGAAACAGTCAACGACGGTATTCACAAGACAGAATAATCGTCTACATTTACTCATTTAACTGACACTGCAGCAATAAGTACTACTCATAGAATCAAGGTCCAGTCATAGAGGGGGACAGATGTATCATGTCCAGCTGTTGGTAGTGTTGTAGAGGAGGTCCTCTCTGAAGAGCTGGAGGTCTTCAGGAGGTTTGTGAAGGTAGAGAGGGACGCCCCTGATCTGGTAGGACGTTCCACCAACGGGGAACAACAGACGAGAAAAGTTTGGATTGTCCTGAGCGTACGGGTGGCAGAGCCAGGCGTCGTTCATCGGACGAGGTAACATATGTCTGTATGAGGACGTTCAAGAACCGGAGACTACTTTGTAGTCAGCATTAGAGATCTGAATTTAACGTGGGCTGCTACAGGTAGACAGAGGAGCTCCATGATTGAAGAGCAGGCGAGCCGCCACGTTCTGGATCATCTGAAAGGGTTTCACTGTGCAGGCTGGGAGGCCGTCAGGAGGACGGTAGAGATGAACACAGCCTGGATCAGGAGCTGGGGAGCGTGTTGAATCAGGTAAGGCCTGATTTTTCTGATGTTGTGAACCGAGGCGGTGCCATCAGAGAAGGCTAGTTGGTCATCAATCATGACTCCTAAGTTTCTCGCTTCCCTGGTAGGGGCGAGACATACAGAGTCAACTTGATGTTGTTGTCATGGGGTGTAGTAGTAGGTACGGGGGCCGTGTCTCAGGAGGTAGAGCGGGTCGTCCACTAATCAGACGATCGGTGGTTCGATCCCCGGCTCCTCCAGTCTGATGTCGAAGTGTCCTTGGGTAAGATACTGAACCCCAAGTTGCTCCCTGTAAGTCGCTTTGGATAAAAGCGTCAGCTAAATGACTAAATGGAAATGTAATGTACGACTGGTTTAGTGTGATTCTCATCTGTGGATGAACTTCACATCTCTTCTCTCTTTTAACAACAATACTTTCTGTCCTTTAGATACCCAAAATAAACACGCTAGTTTCAGGTACCAAACATGTTTTAAATCCTCTCTGAGAGTTTTAGAGCTCTCACTATCTAATGTTTACGTCTCCGTACTTGGCTCGGTCGCTCAGCTTTAAACGTGTCGTCTGCTGCTTGTGTTAATGTTTTAATGTTTCTTCTCCCTCACAGGAAATGAACAACGCTGAACACTGAGCTGTTATTTCATTCCAGAGGTCCCTGAACGCCCCTCTGGGTCACAAACCATCTGACCTCTTGAAAACACAAATATCCACAAACTAATAACCAACGTGCACACACAGACACATGGTTCAGACCCTTCCAGTGTTGTTATGAGGAGAACATCTGCAGCTTGGTATCAGCTGACAGCACTAAAAACAAACGGGGCTGTCCAAGCTGAGCTAACCGTCCCATTACAAAGAAGTTGTGTGGCTAACTTAGCACTGCTAATGGCGCCAAATGCTCCAGCTACATCTCCGCGGCTGTGTTCGGTTTTCTCTGCGGGCTTTAACCCGAACTGTGCCCCCGGGTACAGAGGAGGGGGGTACCGAGAAACCAACCACAAACACTCGGTGTGTCTGTTTGAACGGTACGTCTCAGGAATTAGCTCGAGCCCGCACGCACAGCTCCTCCGGGCTCCGTCTACACCCAGCACAAAGACTTAGCACGGGAGCTAGTTAGCTCGCTAGTTAGCTCGCTAGTTAGCTGACATGCTAACACACACACACACACACGGTGACGGACCACTTCGATGTTCTTGAAGCCGGTCAGGACGATGTTCTTCAGCAGCTCGCAGCCGATCCCTCCGGCTCCGACCACCAGCACCTTGCAGGTGGAGAGCGAGTCCGCCAGCTCCTTTCGTAGGGAACCCACCAGTTGGACCATGTTGATCGGCTAGAGACAGAACCAGAACCAGAACCAGAGCCTGCAGCACCAGGAGGCTAGCGGCTAGCTTCTTCTTCTTCTACTACTACAGAAGCGACAAGTCCTGCCCATTCCCGGGTTACTCTTCTTCTTCTCTGGCGCTTGCTAACCCGTTTGGTGTCCTAGCGCCCTCCTCCTGTTGACTGTTGGTACTCCAACAGTTTTCCTGAATTTCACCCCTAATAAAACTATTTTAAAAATAAATCAGCCTATCTTTGTTTCATTCACTGTTTTTTTTGTTTGTTTTTTTACAAATTTGGACAAAACATTTGGACAAAAACTAATCAGAATCACTTTATTGGCCAGGTGTGCACACACACATGTTCACAGACATGAACATAAAAACATAAAAAACAACTATATACATACTTAAAAGATATATATATATATATATATATATATATATATATATATATATATATATATATATATATATATATATATATATATATATATAGAGAGAGAGAGAGAGAGAGAGAGAGAGAGAGAGATGCATATATATAGATATGTGTATCGATCTATAGACATTGTAGACTGGATAAAGGACTGGTGATGGTGCAGGTGATGGAATAAATATGGTTTCTACAACCGGTTGTGTTCTCTACATGAGGTAGGTGGATATGACAGTATATACATATCTATGTACAACAGAATAATAATAATAAATAATAATAATAATAATAAATCTGAGGATAAAAAATCAAGTACTAAAAAATAACTATTAACCATTTTTAAGTCAGTTTGAAGAACCTTTTTATTTTTTTTTATTTTTTTCCACCTTTCAAATGTTCTTTGGAAAACTGATTACTGGTTCTTTAATTCAACTCTTTGCTGGTTCTTTTGACTCTATGGCATCACCACGAAGAACCACTTTAGGTTCTGACTCAATATTTAGATTTTAAACACTTATTTTGCATGTCTGTGTATCTGTGTTCCTTGTATATATGTATATGTACACATACCCGGCCAATAAAAGCAATTCTGATAAATCAATTAACTTTAATTATTATTAATTAAAGTAGAAAATAAAACACATATGTTAGTTTTTTGTTTTTCCCCTTTAAATGTATTATTTGTTTTAATAATCCCTTGAAAACAGTCAGAAACTGAAAAAGAATAGACAGACTGGAGGGTAAATTACAGGTACACTGAGCATGTGTCCTACTTACAGTGACCAAACATGTACAGTGACCAAACAGTGACCATACTGTGCTAACCTCACGTGTGTGTATGTGGCCTTATGTGGCACTTTAAGCAACTATGGGCGAGCAGAGTGTATTAAAATACCTTATTATTATTATTATTATTATTATTATTATTATACATTATGTTACACTCAGCTCAAGTGGAAGTTAATAAATATTCTTATGACTCTTATTCGGGGTGTATTCCTCCTGAAACAAACAGGAGAAGTCATTAAATGTTGTAATTAAGAGCTTGTAGCATTTTTTGCTACCCCGTAACCATGGTAACGCCAAGATACGATGACGTTTTAACGCGCTTTAGTGATGGGAAGTTCGGTTCTTTTTAGGGAGTCAGATCATTTGACTCAGCTCACCAAGAAGAGTTGGCTCTTTCAGCTCCCACACGGCTCTTCATTTTACCACTTATACCTTTCATAATTCAGCCAAAGTTAGCGCTGTTTTGATGTATGATTTGTATGTATACGCATATACCACTTAAATTATTCAATACATTCTTTGTACTGAAGTATTCAAAAGTAAAAATTACATTTTCTAATTAGTGATGTGTCGCAAACTAGCCGGTTCAAAGAGCTGGCTCTTTTAAGTGAACGATGGGTAGTAATACAGTGCGTTACGAGTGTTCCATGCATGCAGAAACTGAATGTCATGTGCGTGTTGTGCAACCAATCACGTTAGAGAAGGTTAGACAGGGATATCACCAAACACGGAGGGGCGGGGGTCCAGCATAGATCACTCATAGGTTCACAGACCATTGTCTGTAAATGCAACAAAAACAATTGGCTACAGCAATTTATTAATATTAGAAAATGTTTTTTTTTACTTTTGAATACTTCAGTACGAAGGATGTTTTGAATAACTGAAGTGATGTGTACCTACACAGACAAATCAGTCAAAACAGTGCTAAATTTGGTGGTAAAATAAAGAGCCATTTGGGAGTGAAAAGAGCAAGCTCTTCTTGGTGAGCTGAGTCGAATGATCTGACTCCCTAAAAAGAACTGAACTTCCCATCACTATTTCTAATATCAATAAATTGCTGTAGCCAATTGTTTTCGTTGCATTTACAGCACTTAACGGCTCGCGGACAGGAGCCGGCTCTCATCGTGCAATTAAAAGAGCCAAAAGAGCTCTTTGAACCGGCTCGTTCACGGCTGACACATCACCAGCCCGGACTCAACCGTTAAATGTCAAGTGAAGTGGACATTTTGTCTTTAAAGTAAGTTTTAACGTGAAAATATTTAAACATACTCTGTGTGTTTTTAATTATATGTTCATTTTAAAGCGATTTACGAGCGACAAACAAACATTAACGTCAGATTTTAAAGAGGTTTTAAAGTTTTTTATTTGGTTTTCTACAAACACGCTTTAAATAATGTTGGTGTCAGTGCTCTCTGTCAGTCATTTACACCCCGCTGTGTAAATAAATCCGTGTGTTTTGGGGTAATCAATAGGGGCAATGGGTCACCTACACGTTTTATTTGCCCCTGGTGCCCTCCTGTACCTGTACCTGTGTGTGTGTGGGGGGGGGTTCATCCTAATAAGTTATTCCCGCCACTCCGGTTGTCCGTTAGCTCCGCAGGTAATATTGTACCCCACCGGGTTTGACCTCACGGTTTGTGCCCGGACCCTCCCCTCCCGCCTCCATCAGCACACGGAGACACAGACACAGTCCGACACACGGCAGCCGCTCTGGACAAGGAGGAACATGGGGTCCGCCGCTCGCCACCTCTGCTCGGTGCTGCTGGTCGTATTTCTGCTGGAGCTTCATCACTCCTCGGGTTTCTGGATCATCGACGTTGTCTTCCCGCCAAACGCCAAACCCAGAGTACCAAGCAACAGCACTCCACCGCTCATTATCGGTAAGTGGTTCACTTATATGAGTATTAAATGTGAAACTATCTGTTAACACGTCCAGAATCTGTGTTTAAACACCAAGCCTGGGGCCCTGAACGCACCATGATAATGTCAATCATGTTGATGCTACATTGACTTGTAATCAAGTGAATGGTGGCTCTGTGATTTACTGAGTTTCCTCATGGACAGTGAAGTAAACTGCTGCCAACTGTAGCTGCTGTTAGCTCATGTTAGCTCAGTTTGTTAGCCGGGCTGCCCGGACTGTGAGCTCAGAGCACCGGGGGAGTGTTAACGTTTATACCACAGGCGTTTTGGACCACCAGGTGTCGTGCCAGAACCGGAGCCAGGTACTACATATGGCTCACGTTAGCTGCTGAACTCATTTGGAAAGCTATAAATAACACATCCACTCACAGTGTTTTGCTTGCGATACCGCTAACGTTAACCAGCCAACAAAGTAACCTGCAAACTGTAACGGGTAGACAATTTAGAGAGTCCGGATGACGTTACCCACCCGTGACAGTATTTTGTTACATTAGCTTACTTTGGATAAACTGCTACAATATGCCACAATATGACAAAATGTTTGACATGTTTTGCAGTAACGTTAGCTTTGACTTTGGACTCTGTGTTGTAGTGGGTGCCGGTCGTTTGCTGACGTTAGCAGATTCCATTTCTATGCTATCGTTAGCTCGTGTTGCACACAGTTGTCGACTCATTTTTGATCATAAGTAATGTAATAATAACAAACACACTGTCCATATTTACATATTTATCTGTGTGTGTTGATGTCTTGGCTATCAGTCAGGGTGCACACTGTACTCTGGACATCTGACCTGTCGTCTACTGTTTGTTTCGTGCTTATCTAGGTCACACAAAGGCATTTTCAGGCTTAAAGGGCCAAAACGTGATTCGGTGATTCATGCTTATCCTCACTGTCCGCCCACACTTCAGATGTAGGGCAACCAAAAAGTGGCTCATTTCTGACGCTCTACTCACGATTTCTCCTTCATTTTTCATCGCGATTCTTTATTTCAAGGCCAAAACAGTTTGTGAAATCAGAACCTGTGAGTCCACACTGTGATATTTGTCTTTGTTGAAATGTTACTCAGCACAGGTCGTGCACGCGTCTTCGTCTGGGGCTCACTGATTACTGTACAAAAGAACAACTTTAGAACTTTAGTCGGTGATTTTGGTGAAACTGGATCAGATTTTATACACAATATACTGGCAAGAAAACCACCTCGGGAGGCTACTGTAGTCCCTGTCAGACTGGACACCGCTGGTTTCAGAGGTTTGTGTTCGGCCCCGGATGCCAGGGTACCAGCTGGTGATGGAGGAGGTGAGGATGGACTCATTGATGGATGTGTAGAAATGCACCATCATTGTCTTTGGCAGGTTCAGTACATCCTCTGCTGGGCTTTCTTGGTGAGGGAGCTGATGTTTAGCTTCCAGTACAGGATGGTGCCCGTGAAATCAGGCAGGGTGATGGGATGGGATGATGCTACATTTTTAGGACCCATCCCACCCAGATATACATCAGTATATCTGGGTGGGATTGATTGTTCCCGCTATACAGCACAATCAAATTGTTATTTAAAGTTGCATTAACTGATATTTTTATGTTAACAATACATAAAATGTGTAATGTGACGCTCAAAGTGATGCTCTGCAGAGGTTTTTATGGTCTTTCAGCTTTGTTTCGGTTTCCGGACTGCAGACGTCGGTTTCGTTTTCAGCACAACACACAGAAGAACACAACCTGCCATATATATATATATAACAATAATAATAAACGTTGTATTAGTAGCTTGTAAATGTTGTTTTGAGCCTTAAGTTCTCCCTTTGAGTCGCTCATGCCCGGTAGTAACCTACTGCAGCACAGGCTGCAGGTCAAAGGTCAGTCAGCTACAGCTGGTGAGTGACCTCTTGAATCAGGCAATCCCTCGTCAGCTCGCACATGTCCGGGTAAAGAGTGATTTTATAAACTCTTCACATCGTTTCTTTTAAATACTTTTTGTCTTCTTCTTCCTCCTGTTTCACTAAACGTCTCGTGACCTCCTCCAGTACACATTTCAGTGTTTACCTTCCACTCATATTCATGTGTGTGTTTGTGTGTCCAGTGCCGGGGAACTTGGGGAACCGTCTGGAGGCTAAAATAAACAAACCGACGCTGGTCCACTGGATGTGCTACAAGAAGACGGAGCACTGGTTCCCCCTGTGGATTGACCTCAACATGTTCATGCCTATAGGTGTAGACTGCTGGATTGACAACATTAGGTAACACTGGCTGACTTTTAATGTCCTCTATGTGCACACAATACTTTTTGTTCTTCAGACTCACATTAGACTTACATCAGCGTCTTTGTGTGCGCCCCAGACTTGTTTACAACAGAACGACTCGGCGGTCATCCAACTCTCCGGGGGTGAAGGTGCGGGTGCCAGGATTTGGGCAGACATATCCCATTGAGTTTCTCGAGTCTAACAAACTGGCTGGTGAGAGAAACATACAATTGGAGCTTGTATAAATAATCTACTGACGCATTTCTTTGTTGAAAAATACAGAAATGTCCAAAGGTTTCATGGCTATTGATTTTTGCAGGTTATTTTTACACTATGGTGCAACATTTGGTGAACATCGGCTACACCCGAAATGAGACCGTCCGAGGAGCGCCGTACGATTGGAGATTAGCTCCTAGTAAGTATCAAAAACTCTCACTCCTCTACCAGCATTTATTTAACACTGAGGTTAACAGTCCACACAGTGTGTGGTGTAACTCACCCATAATATACTGTATTATTAACAGTACTAAGTTAGTACAGTATTATTACCACAAGCTGGATCATTCAAGGACAAAATGGCCGACATTCAAACTGCAGCATTGACTGTCATTGATATCAGACAGAGACTTTAATTAAGCCAATCACAGTCAGCCTTGTGAATTTCTGCCCAGCAACCAGTCGACCAATCAGAGCAGAGCAACAAACAGCAGCTGTGTCTGTCAGTTGAAGCTGCTGAGAGAGAGAAAGCCTTGAAAGTTCACCTTCAAACAAGAGACCGCTATGACCAAACTGTAGGTCGTATCAATGAACAGAGAGGATTTTAAGCATCCTCAGGTCTCGCTGAACGTCTACATATATAATTTGTGTGGCTAAAGTTAAAAAATGTGACCTCTAGAGCGAGGTAAAAAACTGGTACGTCTGCTTTCCCTCCACAAATTTCTGCTCTCAGTTAACATGGGAGTAAATGGGGCAGTTGGTGGGTGATCCTGACACATCTGAGCTAACAGAGCCAAAACTATAAGTCTGACAGCTTCAGCAGTTTATGTGAGCGAGCAGCACAAATTTTCCTACAATTTGATGTTCAAATTCTTTCTGTAGAGTGAAATTTGTGGCCGTGAGAGCAGTTTAAACATTATTTTTTGGGCACATTTTTCTCTCCCAACAATAACGTCACAAGGTAGTAACATGTCAGGACTGCAGGTTAGTCTGGCTGAACTCTGTGTCATTAATACGGATGATTCATCAAACCTCCTGCCAGCGGCCGGTAACCCTCCCGTTATCCATCCTTCCGCAGATGAGAACTCGGAGTACTTCACGAAGCTGCAGGACCTGGTTGAGGAGATGTACGACCAGTACCAGCAGCCGGTATACCTGCTGGGTCACAGCATGGGCTGCCACTACGTCCTCTACTTCCTCAACCACCAGCCTCAGGCCTGGAAGGACAAGTACATCAAGGGCTTCATCTCCCTGGGCGCTCCATGGGGGGGCGCTGTTAAACCGCTCAGAGTCCTGGCGTCAGGTACACAGTGCTTAGAACAGAAGAGGCTTTAAAACGGATCTGATCCTGACCCGTAACCTCTCGTTGTTTTGACGTTGCAGGTGAAAACGACGGCATCCCGATGATCTCCAACATCAAGATCCGCGAGGAGCAGAGGATGACGACCACTAACCCCTGGATGCTGCCGTCTGAGGAAGTCTGGCCGAAGGACCACGTGTTCATCTCCACGCCAACTTTTAACTACACCAACCAGGACTACCAGCGCCTCTTCACAGACATCAACTATGAGGATGGCTGGTAACAAACAGCTTCAGTGTGATAATCATAATTAGGGCTGGGCGATATGGACCAAAAGTCATATGTCGAGATTTTTTAGCTGAATGGCGATACTCGATATATATTTTTTCCGTGGTCGGATAATTTCATACGTCTATTATTGATGGTCCGCTGGTAAATCGCACTCCCACCACTCATACTACAAATCCCACAATGCAGGTCAAGACCTGTGCTCCACCTCTAACCCCGCTGCTTCGGTTGTTTGACACACTAATCAGTGGTCCAGTGTTGACAACTTAGTGACTTTGTCGCTATATTTAGCAACTTTTCAGACCCTCTAGATTTGTTTTTTCCCAAAAAGCGACCAGCGACAAATCTAGCGAGTTTTTCTGGAGTTATTGGAGACTCTGACGTGACGTCAACAAGCAGCGGGAGACCTGGACAGAGGGAGAGGAGAAATAAAAGGGAAGAAATGTATAGTCATTCACTAGTCGACATCACTGTTAAAACTTTTGGACACTTGAAGGCAGCAGAAACCACAAAGCCACACTGCATAGAAACCATCAGCCAAACATCAACAAGGTCACCAACAGCAGACACAGCAGCCAGCTAATATTACTGACTAGTCCAACAGCAGTCAGCCCAGCTCGGCGTCTGTCTTTCAGCCTTTTATTTCACCAAGTTCTCACCAACCACTAAAAGTCAGTCCCAGATTTACTCTTGTCCGGCGGCTTCTTGCTCGCTCACTCTCTCCTTTTCTCTTCTTAGCTTCCTCCGTCAACGTCCTCTTCACTCTCTTCTCCTCTGCCATTATGTCCATAGAAGCTGCTGAGCCATAATACTAACTTATGTAGTGCCCAGCTCCGGTTCTGCCACGACACCCTGTAAACCTCCTCTTCCTCCTACTCCTGTGGTACAAACACTAACACTCCCCCGGTGCTCTGAGCTCACAGTCCGGGCAGCCTGGCTAACAAACTGAGCTAACATTAGCTAACAGCAGCTGTAACGTCTTGGTCCAGTCAGTCTCACCTCTATCATCTCATTGGTTGCAGGTTCATGTGGGAGGACACCAAGAACCTCACAGGTGACCTCCACCCTCCCGGTGTCGAGGTGTGGTGCATGTACGGCGTCGGGCTGCCAACTCCTATAACGTACATTTACGGCGAAGAGTTTCCCAACGGCGACCCGGTGGACTTTGTTTACGCCGACGGGGACGACACGGTGGACAGCTTCAGCATGAGTCAATGCAAACGCTGGGCGGGGCAGCAGGAGAAGCCCATCCACGTCACGGAGTACCGAGGGCTGGCACACCTCGATATAGTGTTCCACGAAAAGGTGCTCAACTTGATCCAGGATATCCTGGAGGGCAATTCAGACACGCCCAAAGAGATCGACGTCCGATCTCACGTTAACAACGTTTAAGAGTTTAAAACACACAGAGTGCTGGATTTTTACGTAGTTTTATTGTTTAAGTATCATAAAAACATGCCACGTAGTCCATATAGTTCCTAACCAGTAATCTAACCCTGACCCGCCTCAGCCCAGAACCATGACCGCCTTATCTCAGCTCAAGGCTGATGACTGATCTGTTTCTGTGTCCAAGCTGCGTATTTTGTGTTTCCCAATGAGACTTTCTGTGATGATCACGGTGCTCATAATTAATACAATAAATACAAACATAGTAATGTATGATGGTGTGTAGTTTTACCTACAGTTCATTCCAATCTTGTTACATTTCTTTGTCAAGGAAATTATTATTATTATTATTTGTGGTCACACATATCATATTTCATGGGTAATTAAAGGTCCAGTGTGTCAGATTTCGGCGGTTCTTAATATGAAATAAATATGAATGATAAGAGTTATGTTTTATGTCTCCGTCACATCATGGTCCGTTCTCCATGTGACTACAAATCCACCAGCAGCGTTTCAGAAGCGTTTTTCTTGCTCATTTTTCTGGTTGACGTGCTTCTAAATATGTAAATATGCTACATAGTTAAATTGTTTCCCTTTTTGGCTCGCACAGGGTGTTTTATTTTTAAAAAATCACCTGGATTCTCTATGTCATTTCTATGTCTGATTTCCTGAATGACACCTGGTTGCTCAAACACCTGTGACGACATCCACCTGTCAATCAAAGCGTCCACGCTCTTAATCCTGCATAACTTTAAGCCTTAATATAATCTGAACAGGTGAGTTGTATAAAAATTCACCCTCAGTACAGTTGTCATGAACGGGGAAATTAGCTATAGAGACCAAAACTGTTTTTTGTACCAGGCTGTAAACATGTTTAATTCTGCTGTGAAGTTGGACATTTTAACATGGGGACTTATGGAGACTGACTCACTTCTGGAGCCAGCCTCAAGTGGACGACAAGAGGAACTGCAGTTTTTTGTTGCTACTCGGCAGCACACTGGACCTTTAAGACCTTTATTTGATCGTACATGATGATGTCATTTATTTTTTAAACATCTGTATGCCTGATAAATAATGATGACATCACTTCCTCCTAATGACACAGATGTTTTATGTTGTCGTGTCTCCACTCATAATAAAGCACACGCTGTTATAAAGTCACGTGTGTCGGGTCATGTGATCAGTCTGCGTCAGGCCGACTACATCTGTGATCGATGACTTTTGGCTTACAGATAGCTGAAGTTGCGTTGCCGGATGCGTTGCTCTAATCTGTACCTCGTGACCATCATCACCATCGTCTTCTTCGTTGATCATCGTCCACATTGGGGTTGAATCCCATCAAGAGAGAGATCTGAACAAACAAACACGGAGGACGAGAACATGTCCGCCTGGCTATGAGACATCAGGAGCCATGGCGGCTTGGCACCGGATAACCGCCTCCTTCTCGTCGCTGCTGCACGTCGGTCTGTTGTTGTTGTTGTTGTTGTTGTCGGGTCCGAGCGGCGGGAGACCGTTGGAGAAATGTCCCGGAGACAAGTCCTGTCAACCCCCGAGACCCCCCGTGGTCCTCAGTAAGTGTTTACGGTCCTCTTCACGGTAATGTCTGCTGACAAAGGAGTTACGCAACTGACTGCAAAAATCAACCCAGGCCAAACTCCGTTTAAAATTATGTCAAGTTATCTTTTCCTTACTATATTTAATGTTTACAGTAAAGATTAACACTTTATTAAGTCAGTATTTGTCCAGTTTTAAATTCGGCTATCAGATATTAATCTAATCTGTATGTACGGCAATAAAATGTAGCCTATAAAATTCAAGATGTGCGTTTTTCCTTTACTAGATTTTAACCGTTTACAGTAAAGGTTAACTCAACTCAGGCCAAACTCCATTTAAAATTACATTAATTTATCTTTTCTCTACTGTATTTAACGTTTTATAAAGTTTACAGTAAAGGTTAACACTTTATTACATTTGCATATGACCACTCTTAAATTCAGCTATCACATATTAATCCAGTGTTTATGTATGTCTGTAAAAATTTAGCCTATAAAAGTCAAGATAGTCATATCTTGGCATGATTTAACGTTTTGTAAAGTTTACAGTAAAGGTTAACACTTTATTAAATCAGCATTCATCCAGTGTTTAATTCGGCTGTCAGATATTAATCTGATCTGTATGTACGGCAATTAAAATAGAGCCTATAAAAGTCAAGATAGTCACCCTTTCTTCCACGATTTAAACCTTTTATACACTTTACGGTAAAAGTCAGACCAAACTCCATTTCAAATTGTGTTAATTTATCTTGTCCTTACTGGATTTAACGTTTTGTAAAGTTTACAGTAAAGGTTAACACTTTCTTACATTTGTATATGACCGCTCTTAAATTCGGCTATCACATATTAATCCAGTGTTTATGTATGTCTGTAAAAATTACATTTGATGTTTTGTAAAGTTTACAAAATGTTAACGTTCTGTGTTGTAAAGGTTAACTCAACTCAGGCCAAACTCCATTTAAAATTATATCAATGTATCTTTTCTTTGCTCTGTTTTAATGTTTTATAAGGTTGACAGTAAAGATTAACACTTTATTAAAGTTGTATTGATCCACTCTTTAATTCAGCTCATCAGATATTAATCCAGTGTTTATGTACGTTAATACTTTTGTTCCTGTCATTGTTTGTTGTATTTCTGTTTGTGCTGTAGTGAAAATGTGTTGAGTCATGGTTTGTTCAGAGATTAAATTGCTGTTTGTGTCACATTAATATCGACATATTTTGATGAGATTTGTCTGTTAGCATGCTCACTGCGAGCTGCCTGTGTGTTGTTTTCCATCAGTCTGTCCCCCGGTCATATGACTCTGCAGCTCTGCAGCTATTAAAGTTCTCAGCATACTGAAGGCGTCTCGTTCCAGACTCTGACAGTAAAGAGTTTAAATCATGTAAATTTCAATTTATAATCCAGGTTAAGAGTTATAGAGGCAGTTTAAATATCTACAGGTCTGGAGGGGATCTTATCCGTGTTTGGAACCACAGCATGTGCGATAAGAGTCTTAACTCTCTCGCTGTATGCCGTGTTTGTCTGTGGTTAAACTGAACAGAATATTCCCAGTTACAGGCAAACAGAAAGGCCGTGAACATAGAAAGCTAAGCTTTGTGATGTTGATGTCTGTGACTTATGCTCGTGTTGCTCCAGTTCCAGGGGACCTGGGAAACCAGTTGGAGGCGAAGCTGGATAAACCCAGCGTGGTCCATTACATCTGCTACAAGAAGACGGACACCTTCTTCACCCTGTGGCTCAACCTGGAGCTGCTGGTGCCCGTCGCTATAGACTGCTGGATCGACAACATCAGGTACAGGTTCTTTACGTTCACGCTGTGGTGGTTGTTGTTGTTGTATGGATTGAGTAGATGGGTTCGACGACCTGTTATGTTACCAGTTATCAAGCTATACTTTGGACCCTCGATTTATCCACGAGGTATGGAGGGAAACAAAGGAAGAGATAATGTTCCTTTAACGTCTCCATCAGCTATCAGCCACATAATGAGTTTTTTTATCATGTCCTCTGTTTTGATCAAAATGATGCAATTAAAAACTGCTTTGCAACGCCTGTTCTTCAGACTTCCTCTGCAGCTCCAGGGTTGATTTGTTATCTTGACTAACAGTGTGCTCTTATTTTGAAATAAAAGCATCATGAGTAAAGAGTGGAAATGTGATCACATGATCAGACTTGCATGAGTAAGCGGCACAGGAACTGCAGCACATTTTTATGAGACACAGTAAACACACATTAAAATTAGTTTAAATTAGACCTGTCTACAAAGATAAAAAATACATACAATTAAATTAGACTGTAGAAAATGCATGAAAGTCACAGCATTGTCTGTACAGAGGTGGTGCAAACTGACCTCAATCTAATTAAGAATCTGCGGAATGACTGAAAGATCGCTGTACGCCAGCGATGTGCCAAGCTTATAGAAACACACCAAGACACTTGCAGCTGTAATTGCACAAGCACAAACAAGGAGGTCGACAAGTAAACATGAAACTACTCTGTACAGATAAAAATATAACGTAGTGGCAATCCAGCGACAAAAAAAAGCAACTTTAGGGGACTTGGAAGACATTTCCACGCGTAGTTGTGCAAAAAAAATTCTTCATATGAATGCTCGTAAAACATGAAACATATCTACTACGACTGGACAAAAACCAGCACAAACACACACAAATCATAAGTTATCTCATGACACTTTCCACACAGAGCAGGTCTAGTCCGTACTCAACAATTCCCACCATGAGCAAGCACTTGGCGACAGTGGAGAGGAAAACTTGCTCTAAGAGACAGAAACCTCGAGCAGAACGGAGATCATTGGTGGGCAGCCATGAAACCAGTCTCTGGGACAGTTACACGACCATCCACGCCAATTTAGTGTCACCAATTAAACTGCATGTCTTTGGAAAGGCCTACGTCACTGTGAGGCGACGGTGCTAACCACTGCACCACCGTGCCACACCTCCAAGTAACACCTAGTTTATTTTAAAGACAGACAGGAGCGCTACATGTTTGTACATGTTATGGTGCATTGGGCTAACAGACACAGTGAAGGTGTAACTGTCTGAGTCATGGAGTGACAGTTTCTGATGAGTTTGAATTGCTTCTAAGTTAAAGGAACAATATGTAACTTTGCTTGTAACAGTGACTTCTAGTGGTTAAAAGTTGGCACTGCAGTCCAAATTCAAAACACCGGAGAGTCGTCCCCTCAGACTCGAAGCTCACACAGTTTTTTGGCAACCTTTCAGATAAAAATCGGTGAATTTGGAGCTAAAAGTCTGGAGGGCGTATGACGTATTGTTCCTTTAAACTGTGAACAGATTTTCCTCAGATGTCTGCTGATGTTCAGAAAACCCAACAGATTCTCTCAGATCTGCACGAGATTAAAATAAAACCGAGTTTCGGGAAGTCACGAACAAGCTGGTGGAGAACCGGTGAATTAAAACGGGAAGTGCTTCTCGAAGTGTCATATTAAGATGTCTGTGTGTGTGTGTGGTTTGCCACAGATGGAGAACTGATTCTCCATGTGACATTTTGTGTGTGTGTGTGTGTGTGTGTGTGTGTGTGTGTGTGTGTGTGTGTGTGTGTGTGTGTGTGTGTGCAGACTGATCTACAACAGGACCACACATGCCACCGAGGCCCCACCGGGCGTGGACATCCGTGTCCCGGGTTTCGGACAGACATATTCGCTGGAGTATCTGGACCCCAGCAAACGCAGCGTGGGTGAGTTCAAGACAAAATGTCCTCACAAAGACAGACAAACGGGAATCAGATTATCACTTTTGACACTTTTCTTCTTCTGTGTTTGTGCGTGTTCGTCTGTCTCCTAGGCATGTATTTCTTCTCTATAGTGCAGGCGATGGTGGAGTGGGGCTACACCAGAGACGACGATGTCAGAGGAGCTCCCTATGATTGGAGGAAAGCTCCCAGTAAGCAGCCATGCACACACACAAAACCAGTCTACAGCCTCATAAATAACAAACCTGTAAGACCTGCTGAACCAGTTTACATTGTCCGCTTGTCCAACTCGTTGAGTTTAGCAGCTAACGTGACCCATGATACTAACTTATGTAGTACACAGCTCCTGTTCTGGCACAACACCAGCTCCACTCCCTGTCAGCAGGGAATTCAGGGACTTTCACAGCCAGCAGGGAAACTTTGTTGACTCACCTCCTCTGTCGTTCTTCTCTCCTCTGTCAGACGAGAATAAAGAATATTTCCTGGCGCTGCAGAAGATGATTGAAGAGATGGCGGAGAAGGCCGGCGGGCCCGTGGTGCTCATCGCTCACAGCATGGGCAACATGTACACCCTGTACTTCCTCAACCAGCAGCCTCAGGCCTGGAAAGACCGATACATCAAAGCTTTCATCTCTCTGGGACCACCGTGGGCCGGGGTGGCCAAGACCCTCCGTGTGCTCACCTCTGGTAAGAGATGGAAACAGCTTTAGTGTGCTTATGTATACATAATGAGTTTGGATTTTTTTGATTATGAAGTCCATGTATTCATATTAGTCTCTGTTTGTGTAACACCATGTACAGCTCAACAAAATGCTCCATGCACAAGCCACACACGCTCTTAACACCTGATTAAAGTAACCGATCGAGAACAAAAAGGGGAAGTGAAGCGAGCATAAGTCCAACAGAGTTTACAACTTCTACATTAGAACATGTTTATCCGGTACAAATATTGTTAGCAACACTAAAAATAAGACCAACCGGCCCTCAAGTGCCAACAACGCAACACAAGACATAGCCAGGGACAGGATGCACCTGATTTGACGTGGACATTAAAGGACATATCCTGATCAAAGATGACTCCAAGATTCTTTACGGTGGAGCTGGAGGCCAAGGTGATCCCGTCTAAAGTAACTATATATTTAGAAAGAGAGTTTCTGAGGTGTTTGGGTCCAGTTATGAGTTTCACATCAGAAAAATTGTGGCTCATCCAAGTTTCAAAGTCCTTCAGGCATGCTTGAAGTTTAAATAACTGGCTTGATCGATAAATAAACATAATTGGGTATCATCAGCTAAACAACGAAAGTTGATGGAATTATTTTTAATAATGTTCCCTAAAGAAAGCATATAAGCTGAATAAAAGTGGTCTGACCACAGAACCTTTTGGAACTCCATAACTAACTTTGGTGTGCATGAAGAACATGAACAAACTGAGATCGATCTAAAAAATAAGACTTCAGTCAGCTTAGTGCAGTTCCTTTAATGCCAATTAGATGTTCAAGTCTCTGTAGTAGAATTTGATGGTCAATGAACCACCATTTTTCTCCAGTAGCCAGTTTTCTTACATGCTTGGACGGAGATGGTGAGGCGTGGGAGAGTATTCAATTGCTAGGTGCCACTAAGTCCTACACACTGAACCTTTAACCTTTGGACCGTTGCTATTTTCACTCGTGAGATGGTGAGGATGTAAAGTTTAATAGTGTCATTTTACTGGGTGGTGATAGTTTTACACGTTCAGAGATCTTTTACAGTGATCGAAGTCAGAAGTTGAGTGCAGCTTTATGTGACGTGAAAGGGAACAGTCTGTCTTTGTTCCTCATCTAGATTACTTCATAACTTCTGAGACCAAATTGCACAAATTGCACAGTTACATCAGAGCCTGTTTTCGGTAAATTTTTCTCTACCTGTAACCTCGGACACACTCTGGATTAAACCAAACTGTGCAATACTGTGTGTAGTTTCTCAGGACATCTGTAGTGAAACTCATTTGTTTTGGGTTTATGGCTGAAAAATCTTGGCTCACTCGCACTTCTCTGTCTCTGGTTCCTTTTTTCTGCCCGACAGGTGATAATAACCGCATCCCCGTGATCAGCCCGTTGAAGATTCGCTCTCAGCAGCGCTCTGCTGTCTCCACCTCCTGGCTACTCCCTTATGCCCACACCTGGCCCAAAGATCAGGTCAGTGTATGTTCATGTATGATTGCAGACGAGGTTATTTAAATTTCATCACGTCTGTGTCTTTCTTTGACACGTTTAGTTTCTGTCTTTTTGTTCGTCCACCTCTTTTGGCTTTCTGAACATTCCTGAGCAGCATGTGTATCTGTCTGTCAGCAAGAAAGAAGGACAAAATGGCCAACATTTAAAACAGAGCGATGACTGATTGATATTAGAGACTTAAATTAAGCCAATCACAGTCAGCCTTGTGAATTTCTGCCCAGCAACCAGCTGCAGTAAAGTGCTATAAATAGAAACAGCCGTTAGTTTTTGCTCTGTTCTGATTGGTCGACTGCCATGAAGCTAACTGTCAACTGAAACTGCTGAGAAAGCCTTGAAAGTAACCCTCAACGGACAGCTGTCAGCAAACCATAGGTTGTATCAATGAAGGGACTCAATTATAAGCATCCTCAGATCTTGCTGAACGTCTACATATATAATTTGTGTGGCTAAAGTTAAAAAATGTGACCTCTAGAGCGAGGTGAAAAACTGGTACGTCTGCTTTCCCTCCACAAATTTCTGCTCTCAGTTAACATGGGAGTAAATGGGGCAGTTGGTGGGTGATCCTGACACATCTGAGCTAACAGAGCCAAAACTATAAGTCTGACAGCTTCAGCAGGTTTATGTGAGCAATAAATACAATTTGACGTTAAAATTATTTCTGTAGAGTGAAATTTGTGGCCGTGAGAGCAGTTTAAATATTATTTTTTCGACAGATTTTACTGTCCCTCTCCACTCTAGCGGTCATGTGACTCACTCTAGCTCCGAACATTCCGTCCATAAGCGCCCATGTTAAATTTTCCCGCTCTTTTGGACGACTTTGACACCATCTCATGAAACAAGTGGTTAAAGAAGTCTAACTGTTTTCCACCTGTCCACCACCAGGTCTTGGTGCAGACGCCCACCACCAACTACACCGTCATGGACTACAAGCGCCTCTACATGGACATCGGTTTCGAAGACGGTTGGCTGATGCGACAGGACACCGAGCCCCTGGTGACCGACCTCACGCCCCCCGGCGTGGCCGTCCACTGCTTGTACGGCAGTGGCGTCCCCACATCGGAGGGCTTCCAGTACACGGACAAGTTCCCCGACGTGGAGCCCACCGTGGTGTTTGGCGACGGGGACGGGACGGTGAACCTGCGGAGCGCTGTGCAGTGCGGGCGGTGGGTGGGGAAACAAAAACAGCCCGTGACGTTGAAAGAGCTTCCGGGGAACGAACACGTGAACATGTTGCTGAACTTCACGACTGTGGCTTACATCAAGACTGTGTTGTTCTCCCCGTGAAGGACAGACGTCTCTGTGAACATTAACTGCCAAAGTATTCCCCGCTTATCAACAAAGTATTAGAAATTTTGTAGAACAATTGCAGAATCAAAGTTTTAAAATTAATTTTATAGCCGTACTTCTGTTAACGTTGGGTTGTTTACTGTCGAGTAAGACTTTTATATTGGTCTCAGCTTTCAAAGAATCCAATTTTACGTACTAAATTTCTGTCATTACGATAAAAAAAACAAAAAACGTGTAGGTCAAAAAAGCAGGGATATTACTGAATGTGCCACTCTGAATTATTCATCTTTTTATTCATGTCGTGAAAGAGATTTCTCAGGTTGTTTGGTTCAATGATGAAGACACATACGTGATTTCGTGCTCGGTATGTGTTCAGATGACTTCTACCAAAACAACTTGGCATTTTTTTTTTATTTCAAATGATTCTTTTGTTGATCTTTTTTCTTTTTGCATGCAGCCAAGCTGTTAGAAGATATTTTATTGTGCTGTCCATATTATACGAGTCACATGCTGAAGGACTGAACCCACATCTGGGATATAGAAGTTGGTTTCAGTCGCTCAAACGATCAAACAGTTTATTAATTATTAGAATTTCCAGGAGCTTTGAACGACATCTCGCTGTCAACATTATGTGAGATGAAGGTCAGAGCACGGGGAAATCTAGTAAGGCGACCTTTGAGGTCAACAAAGAGCTCAAAGTGTTTTAAGTAATTAAATAAATTTCAAGTTCTGCTTTCAATTGTTCGCTGTGTGAAGAAACAGCCAAATAAGTGACGTGACAACTCTCTTAACAACATTTTCAAGCTCACATACGTGTTTTATTTATCCAGGTCACGAGGACTTTTATTGTTTTATTGTATAAATCTAAATCTTTTCTTGGCCATTTTATTCTCCGTTCAGAGAATAAAATGGCAGAGACAGACGTGAACGGTTCAGAGTGCAGAGTTAAAAAAAAAAAAAAAACTCGTCCTTGTGAACAATCTGTGCCATCGAGCCTTCTGCGGGTCACACCGAGATGATATATATCTGCTGTGAACTATCATAAACTGTGTCATAAACATGTGATGCCTTCTATAGAGTAAATATTTCAAATATTACATCAGACATCGACTTTTCTTTGTGCAGTAAATCCCTCTCTACAGTGTTGAAGTCAAGTCCAAGACAAGCCGTAGGACTCTGCACGATAAAATATGATTGTGCTGAAACCACACGAGTCCGCAGCTTCTCACACAAGTATAAAACCAGCTGAAACTTTATTCATATACAGGATTTAAATAATGTAAAAAAATAATGTTACATTTGTTTTGAGCCTTGATTGTCTTTGTTTGGACGTTAGCAGTTATTAAAGGAAGACAACACATCTTTGGTTCATCATGTTAGAAGACTGAGCTTCATTGAATCCGATGAGTCCTTGCTTCATGACTTAACACAGATCTGTTATGATCCGCCTAATTCTTGTTTTGACCGCGGCTCATGTCTGAGGTTCAGAAGGTCTCGGCAGTCAGAGGTTGATGTCAGATGTGTTAGGGCTCCAGAGGGA